>LPNX010211480.1:199203-388768 GCA_001517045.1 Pseudotsuga menziesii
AACTCCACTCAGTTATGTGCTAGGAATGGCAGGTTTTACACCTCTGCAAGGCACAGTAAATTTTCCATTTGTTTGAATGAGGGCTAAGTCTGTTTTTTTAAGCCCTCGACCGAGGTATGAACCTCGACCGAGGTATCTAAATAGATCGGTCGAGGTATTTAAATACCTCAACCGAGGGTTTGTAAAGCCCACAATACCTCGGTCGAGGTATTTAAATACCTCGACCGAGGTATTTAAATACCTCGGTCGAGGGCTTAACAAGCCCTCGGTCAAGATATTAAGACCTCGGTCAAGGGCTTAACAAGCCCTCGACCGAGGTGCATTTTTTTGTTTTTACCGAAATGCGCTTTCCAAAAAGTGTTACCCAGGTCCGTGGATTCACCTGCATGAAACTAAACAATTTTTGTGGTTGCAGGAAATACTTGGAGTGTGTGGTGTCAAATAAAATGCGTCCACTGTCATCTATTATGACAATCAAAGAACCATTCAAATATCAACTGATCCAATTCATAGATAGTGAACCAAACACATTGAGATCTATATGCATTATATCAGGGAGCTTGTGCATGACGGTACCATTGCTCTACTCTATTGCACATCTTTAGAGAAAGTAGCATACATCTTCACCATGGTGTTTTCTGAGAAGACCTTTAGTAATATAAAATAACTATTGGGGATTGCTAATCATTTGGTGAGTAATGATTGCTAACAATACTTCCAAAATTTGTGTTTATGCCCATGTTTACAAGAGGATTTTCCCCTTGGGTTTTTGCCTCTTTCCTTGGTTGTATGGACAAGTAGTATGTAAAGGGTGAATAAGAATTGTTTCTAGGCCCTATAATATGATATATTTTTCTGATAATTTACATAAGGTCAGAATTAATGGGGGGTTTTAGAATAATCAAACCCATAGCTACACTTAGGAGACATTAATTTGTCAATTTTGTCATTTTCCTAGATTCCTTACTATGCCTGTTGGCATCCACTTGCACTTAGAAGTCAAAAAATGCTAAAAATATATTAAGGAGTGCTTTAGAATCATCCTAGAAAATATTGTAAAAAATCTCTAGTAATTTCAGAATAAAAAAAGCTGTGGAAATTGAAGCCAAGTGATAGAACAATTGTACTCACAAAATTGCTAATCAAACATGCAAAATTACAAACAAAGGAGATTGAAATTGGAGCATAACACTAGTCTGTATTGAATAAGTGTACAATATCCAACCTTGTGAAGTAATAGGATGCTGCAATATATAATTACATGAGATATTTGAATGCATAAGGATGCCATTCGAAATAGTCAAAAAGTAGGTTTACTAAATCTAGTCAACTCCCCCATAGGTGCATAAAGCAGTTTCCGAATCCACTTAGAGGATCACGAATTGGCAAGGTCAACTAGGAAAGATAATAAGGGATGGAAGGACAACTCATACATGCTTTTAATAGGAGAAAAGGATGGAGGATTGTGAGGGAAAAAAACAATTCAACTACACCTAGTCTTACTTTCCCTTTTGCCATAAATCTCAATAAAGTAGGCAACTTAGCAGAAAAAGCAGATATGCGCTAGGGAGGATCTGGAATAAAGTAGACATGCTAAATATGGTTTCCATGAGGTTTCCCAAGTGCTCCATGACTCATTTTTATCAATTTTTACTTCTAGTACATGTGGAAGACAACTTGCATAGAGTGGAATATAGGAAAATAGAAAAATAAGACAAAATGGATTAATTAATGCCTAAGGTAGTTAACTATAGGTTGATTATTCTAACACCCCCCCTTAAACCTGAATTTATGAGTAAATATAAGAAAACTATAGGGCCTAGAAACAAGTATTAGTCACACTTTACATACTGCATGTCCATTTAACCAAGGAAAGAGCAAAAATCCAGTGGGAAAATCCTCCCTTAAACATGGACAATAAAACAAAATTTAAAAATCTTGTCATCAATCATGCTTCATAGCATGATCAAAAATCCCTAGCAGTGATTTGATATTTTTGAATGTATTCTCACAAAAAAAATTGGTGAAGACGTCTGCTACTTGTTCTCAATATGCACAGAAGAGTAGGTGAATGGTGCCATCATGCACACGCTGTTTGATGTAGTGCATATGGATCTCAATGCGTTTGGTTCTCTATCTCTAAACTGGATCATTGTAGATTCAAATGGTACTATGATTATCACAATAGATAATAGTTGAAAAATCTGATTTGAATCCACACTCACCAAGTATCCCCTGCAACCATAAACATTGAGTTGCTGCATTTACAACTCCTCTGTACTCTGCTTCTGTAGATGAGTTGGAAAGAAGAAGAACATCACATATTTATTAATCAGGAAATGAAGTACAAATATACCTTCTCCTCAAGTTGGGTACCTCAAAAAACCTTGATCTGGTTCTATTGCTTCTCTTCTCCAAGGAACTCAACCTCCAAGCTCTGCAACACAAGGAGAATGCTTCCAAGGAAAAGGTGGGGGGAAAGAGAGCTCCAATTCCTCCACCATAACAATGCAAAGATTCAAGTCTCCACTCATGGACCTCCCTAACTCTATTTATATGCTTTATGAAGAGATAGGGTTGAAGACAAAATAGTTACAACTAAAGGAGTTAGCTGCATAACTACCCAAACTACCCGAATTTTGAAAAACGTATTTTTTTGACATTTTTAGGAGGAATACATGGGCTGCAGAGACAACAGTCAAGTATGCAAGAGGTACATGCGGGTTTTAGTGTAAATATTCATGTAAATAGGGCATACATGAGTATTATATATAACAAGTAGTGTACAATACATGAGTTTCCTTAAGGAAACTCGTGTATACATCAAAACATCTCATTATCAGGGTACTTTTAGGCATTTTCAGACTTTGGTGTCTTCTAGAAATTTTTATCTAACTCAAATACCTTTCCAACAATGCATAACAGAGGTAAAACAGGCTATAAAGTTTTAGCTAACTCAAATACCTTTCCAACAGTGCATAACAGAGGTAAAATGGACTTACTAAATTCTAGATATGGGTCCTCCAATATAGGTGTTTTTTGAGTGACGTTCAGTGACTTTCATAAAGTGTCGTCATGGCAGTGTTGACATGCGATGGAATCATGGGAAAGTGATCATAGGAATAAATGTGTAATTTTGATCTATAACAAAAATGAAAGTTGTAGCCTCTTCTCTATTCTGAGTGGTTTGTTTTCCATTGGATGGGAATATCCTTACTATTTATCAAAAATATTTCTAGAATCCATCTTTGAAAGCATCATCGGGAGCCTCTATCCCGATTATTGATCATTCTAGCTGGAAACTAAGAATGTGGGTGTGGGCATGTACCCTTCTCTCATGGAAACATTTAGTTGTCTTGTGCCTGTCCTTATAATTGGGTCTAGTCTTGGTAAGGCTTCGATCTTGTTTCGCACCTCTCATATGGAGGATCCTTCGATTCTTCCTTCATCGAGTACTTCGAGTGGTAATTCTATACCTGTCGAGACAGACGTGTTGTTTCCTTCAACATTGGTGGTGTATCAAGCTAATATTGATAATGTTGTAGAGCCTGTTCCTTCCTCTTTATGGACGAAGGAGGAGGACCCTTATGTGCTGCCTGCTTGGGCAGTAGAGTCATGTCACTCTCAAGAACTCCTTGATGATTTTTTTCCATCAGATGAAGCTATTGTTAAGGCTATGCTAGGATAGAAAAAACTTGGGGAGAGTTTCACCATAGATCATATTTCCTTCCTATGCTTGATCATTTAGAGTGTGATGAATTTAGGGTAGTTCTAAGTGAGATAGTTGGTAGGGCCATGGTCCCATTAAGCGAGCTACTAGCTAGATTTCTGAAGGGAACATGGCTAACTTTTCACCAATGATACTTATCAATATTTCTTGTGTTCCTAGTAAGATTGAGAATTTCTACATTGTGACGGATTGTTCTACCAATGATATTAAAGAGTACACTGATATTTTTAATGAATTTCATGATATTTTCGCTTGGTCATACAAAGAGATGCTGGGAATAAACCCTTGCATTGTCGAACATGAAATCAAACCTATCTAGATGCTAAACTAGTTCAACAATGGTTGCGTGCCAAGAACCCTAGGAAATCGCCTGCTATTAAAGTAGAGATAGAGAATTTGCTTAAAGCTAGTTTCATCTATCATGTTCCCTTGATGGAGTGGGTTTCAAATCTTGTTCTGGTGGTTAAGAAGTAGGGAACAATTTGAATATGCACTAATTTCTGTGATTTAAATCGAGCATATCCTAAAGACAATTTCCCTACACCATTTATTAATCAAATTTTGGATGAGTGTGCGGGAAGTGAGTTTTTATCCTTTATGGATGGATTATCTGGATATAATTAGATACAGATTAAACCCAAGGACCCACATAAGACTGTATTTATTTGTCCTTAGAGAACTTTTTCATATCGGAAGATGCCTTTCGGCCTTAAAAACGTCGAAGCTACGTTTCAATGGTCCATCACCTTTTCCTTCCATGATCTTAAAAATATTATTGAAGTGTATTTGGATGATCTAGCTGCTCACTCTCGCTTGAGATTTTGTCATCCTTATAATTTGAGATTGGTTTTCGAAAGATGTCGTCATTATCAAATTCGGTTAAATCCTCATAAGTGCATATTTTGTGTGAAGGTTGGTCGTTTACTAGGATTCATTGTGTCCAAGGAGGGAATTAGATTCGATCCCTTGAAGGTTGAGGCAATACTTCAATTGTCTCCCCCATGTAACATTTAACATCTTCAATGTTTACAATGAATGGAGAACTTATTGCGAAGGTTCGTGGTCAATTTTTCCAATTTGAACAAGGAATTCATGTGTTTATTGAAGAAAGACACCCATTTTTACTGGGATGAGCGGGCCCAAGAGTCTTTCAATGCTTTGCAAAAAGACTTGGAATCGACCCCCATGCTCAGTCCACTAGCCTATAGCCATGACTTCTTGATTTATGTGGCCACATCTCAAGAGATGACTGGTATGGTCTTGGTTCAAGAGGATGAGGACATCCATGAGCATCTCATCTACTATATTAGCCAAAACCTTATTTATGCAGAACTTCGTTATACCCATGTTGAGAATCTAGACTTAGCCACCATCCATGCGGTTCATCATTTGAGGCATTACATCCTCCTTCACCAAACTTTGGTCGTATCTCAGATTAATCCATTTCAATTCGTCCTCACTAGAAGGATGATTGGGGGAAAGTATAGTAAATGGATTGTAATACTATAAGAGTTTGATCTCGAGTTTGTTTCAGCAAAATCGAAGAAATCATTAATCTTTGCTAAGCTCATATCATATTTTGCAAATTTTAATGAAGAGGAGGTTCATGAGGATTCTCTTGTTGATGAACATACCTTTTGCATCTCAATCGCGAACCCTTGGTATGGGGATATTACTGTTTATTGGCAAAAATTGAAGGTTCCTACTCACCTCTTGCGAGATGAGCGTTGACGACTACATCACTTAGCAATAAATTGCCTCATAGTGTATGATACCTTGTACCACCATGCGGTTGATTCCATTTTATGTCATTGCTTAAATCATGAGGAGGCTTAGGTTATGCTTAATAATTGACATGGAGGGGCACGTGGTGGTCATTTATCTGGGCTTTCTACAGCCCATAAAATTCCTAGAGTGGCTTATTTTTGGCCTTCCATATTTAAAGATTATGTTAATGCATTCAAGAGGTGCCATCCTTGCCAGGTGTTTGCACGGAATATGCACTTGCATCCTACTCCTTTGCATCCCATTATCACCGTTGGTCCCTTCACCAAGTGGGGGATCAATTTTATGGATTGTAACCCAACTTTGGTTGGGGGGAACCATAATATTATTGTGGTTGTTGATTACTTCACTAAATGGGAAGAGCCTATGCCCACTATCAAATCCAATGGTGAAACATCCATGCCTTTCATATTTAACAAAATTATCATCCAGTTCGATATTCCAAGGGAGCTTTTCATTGACTATGGCAGGAATTTTCAAAAAAATATGATGGAATAGTTATCTTCGAAGTTAGGGTATAAGCAAGAGCATTCTTCTTCTTATTATTCTAAAGTGAATGGACAAGTTGAAGCAATGAACAAGTCACTTAAGTGCATTCTACAATGAACCATCGCACAAAGAAAGTCTAATTGGTATATCATGTTGTATCTTGATTTCTGAGCCTATAGAACCACGGTCAAGACTACCATCAGTTTTTCTCCCTAAAATCTTGTGCATGGGGTGGAGTCATTATTACTAGTTGAATGCGAAATCCCTTTTTTGAAGCTAGCTATGGAGGTTTTAATAGAGACTTCCGCATTGGAAGAATGTATGGTCCACTTGGAGCAGCTTGATGAGCAGCGTCGAGATGCTTTAGTGGCTCTTGAGGTTAATAAGTGTCGCGTTAAGGTCCAGTACGATAAGTTCGTCCATCCTAGGAGGGTTAGTGAAGGTGACTTGGTCATTTTTTCTTAGGGGTAGGAAAGTTTAACCCGATGTGGCATGGTCCTTATGTGGTCAAGTGTGTCTTAGAGAAAGGTGCCTATGAGTTGGTATATTATCAAGGGATGACCTTGGTGGAGCCTAGAAATGGGCTCTATCTTAAGAGATAATATGTATGATCTTTAGCCAAGGATGATTTTTGTATATTATTGTACATTTTTCAGAGCGTAGTTTGGTGTTTTTATGGTGATCAGGTTTGTTGATTAGCTTCCATTTGTTATGGAATATGTTGATGGAGTCTTTGGTTTACATAGGATTCACTGATGGTGCTATCCACCACACTCAAAAATCATCTTTGACTACTTGGGTTATTTATACTCCTATGGGTCAAGTGTTGTCTTCAAGAGGCTTATTTTTATGGCCTTCGTCAAACAATGTTGCTGAATATAGTGTCGTGATTGAGTTATTGCATGATTCCATTTCACATGGTGTCCTTTCTCTTGAGGTACATCTTGATTTGTAGTTAGTCGTCTCACAACTTAATGTCTTGTATCATGTTAGGGATCCAACATTTTTACAAATATTCTTGCGTGTAATATTGCTAGAACGAAAATTTGAGAGCATAACATACATTCACATTACAAGAAATTTTAATCAAGTTGATCATTCATATGCTAACTATGTACTAGATTGGAATTTGTTTCACAGATGATAAAATCATTTCACAAACACATGTTACACATGTAAGTAGAATAATAATCGATCATCATAAATATTTTTCATTAAGTCCAAAAAAGGTGACGTTATAATACATAATTGTCATATACAAAAGTGGGGCTTTCGAGCCACCAAAATATACTACAGAGTCATACAAAAAATACACACCCAGGTCTCTAATCCTGAGGTGTAGAAGGGTGATGATCATGGTAGCACACCATGGCTCTAGATAGTCGGAGAAATAACTGAAACCATTCCCGTGATACCCTAACCACCTGATGCTGAATGGCCTCAGGAAATTCCTCGACTTAGACCATGGGAACCCTCTGTGTCAAGAGAATGAAGTTTATGTGAGTGCTTTGGAACATCCACTCCGCATCCACACCCATGATATCATTGCCTCTTCCCCTCCATCGATGAAGAGGAAATCCATATGGTCTTCGTGGTCCCATATATGCATGTACATGATAGAGTATCATTATATGTCGTCACACCAAAAACATGTATTTTGATTTCATATATCGAAAAACACAAAAAAAAAATTAATAATTCAAAAAACAAAAGTGAGTTGGGATTTGTTATCTATGTCTCCATATGGTTCTGCTCATGGTAGGGGCATATCTGGATCTCCATCAAATTCAATCCCTACATAGGGATAGTTATCTATGGTGAGGATATCTCTCCACCACCAAATAAAGAAGTTTGTTGGATAGGGGTTATCCACCCTTCCCCCTCCCATTCTCCACATGAAATTAGCCTAAAGTAGCTAATCCATATCCCTAACTCCATGTGGAGCAATGTCAACTCTAGGGCTTAACCTTCACACCCGCTCGAAAAAGAAAGTACTCAGTATGTTTCCAAACCCAAAGTTTTGTATCCTTCCCAATTCCAGTAGTAAGGATTTCAGCCCCAGGATCTGTACTAAGTTTGTCGATATTTGACTCCCAACCTCCTCTATATAGGGAAGGAAATACACATCTATGTACTCCTCTATAGTCAACCCACTTCCTATCCCTCTGGATCGAAGGTTTACCACCCCCCCTTGATGGGACAAACCTGTCATAAAGTATATGTCCTCAACTTCTATGCTGAGTGACATGCCATCCATTGGAAAGGTCTCAGAGTCTGGATCCCAGTAATACACTAGCATCTTGAGTAGCCTTAGCTTAGCCCTCAACCTTCCAAGGTGCCAAAACTTATATAACCCACAAGCCCTCGGCGCGTTTTGAGCCATGAGATTAGCCTGGACAACCTCTTCAACATCACCATGTTCTCTCTCTCTCTCTCCATTCTAGCACCATCCTACACAAACATTTCCAAGTTTCATGAGTGTTTTCCCCTAAAAATCATGTTTACGGCCCTGTACGTGACTGTTTTTAAAATAGCCGTGTATGTATGCGGGTATCGTAGTCTTTTCCGTGTATACCCATCCCTATACGTGGAAAAAGACTCGATTTTCGCATGGGCTGAAACGCACTATTTGGGATGGCCTAAATAAAAAAATTGTCCACAAAATTTAAAAATTTATGCATGAAAGTGAAAGAGGAGGGAATGAGTATTTACCTAGACCAAAAGCGGAGTGATTTCGTTGGACAATGCTCCCAGAATCAGCTCTTGAAATTTTGGATACAAAAGCACTATGGTGGGTAAATTTTCAAAATGGTATGAAATTTTTTATTTTTTCACTATTTTATAGAAAATATTTTGAAATTTTAACCCACTTCTTATAGTTTTTTACCGTTTATGACCATTTTGGACCATTTTGACTTATATGATGTTTTAGGAGCCTTTTTTTAGTGTGGTTTGAGTGATTCTTTAATTTTTTCGTGCCTATTTTAGGAATCGTGTCTAAGATGAGATATAGGTTAGGATTTCACATCCTGCTACATTTTGCATGACCTTATGACTATTTCATCTTAACCTTAGGTATGAACCCATTCCCTGATGTCACAGAACCTTCTTGCTACTATTAGAAGTGGCATTATGTGAATGGTAGAGCTTTCCTATACATGGGTGCCATAGTTAGATACTCTTTTGCATTTGGTGCCCATGTTGACAGTTCTCCTTTAGGTTGTGGGAGTCATTTTTAGTCCCGCCATGTCCCTGAGCAAGAGCTTCATAATCCTTTTGAACTTAATGCTGGCCATTTCTTTGGGACTCCCTTGTATATATCAAGTTGTAATTGCATTTTCATGATTTTTTCTTTCCTTCTTGAGCTTTATGCTGGCTCCCTGATTTTGAGTTATCAACCATATAGCTCGATCTTGTCTCATGTCTAGAAAGGCAGATCCTTTTTACATATATTTTGCACCTTGATCACCCCTTTTACCAAGGGGAGACCTTTCCCCGAGTTTTGGTATCCTACACATATCTCCTTGCATTGAGCATAGGCATGTTCCACTGCTTGAAACTAGTTTTCTTATCCCCTAACACCCGTCTCCTCCTAGATTTGTACGATAAAAATATTTATTCTTTTTCAATCTTTTCAAAATATATGAAAAAGTCCAAAAAAATAAAAAAATTCAAAAAGGAAAAGATGTTATCTTTGGAAGCAGTCGAGTCGTGTCGCCTTCGAATAGAGAACTGTATATCACATCCATTGGTTAGGTTATTAGTTTGATTTTAGAAGCTCTACTCATTACTATGATTTTATCTCCACCGATTGGTTAAGCTTCTAGTCCCTATGGAGCCTCTCTTGATGCCTCCTATGTCACAGAGATGTCCTAGTTTTCATATCAAGTCCATGTTTCCTACCTTCAGTCACCATTATCCTTTATTATTTTTCTCGAAGGAAGTTGAAGCCTGAGTCATCCATCCCTCAGTTATCTTGACTTTGCATGTCGGCCATTCTCAGTACTTTTACTAGTTCATGCACATCTTGTTCAAGTTCTTCCACATTATATAGCATTGCTGAGTACCTCATGTTGGTTGACGGGGGATTCCTTAATTCCCTCCTTTCAGTGGATTCCAATCCATCGACTTCAGATCATTTATTCTATAATAGGAGTCTAGAGTCATTTGAGTGCCTTAAGACTTACAGTCATTAGTGGTAGGTTCTCTCACCATCAAAAATTTTGGAATACATCAATGTACCCTGATCGATGGATTCTTCCAAGTGTTTAACCTCAACACATCTATTCACACTTGTGAGATTGCACTCTATACCTTGATTCCCATTTTCATTATCGGTGGGTGATCTCGTGTCTATTAACAGTATACATCAATGACTGATAATCAGACAATGGATTACTATGTTCGAGATTGACACATCTATTCGCATAGTAGGACATGTACTCGTAGCAGTTCATGTAGAAGACCTTACAGCTTGGTGGCATTCCATATATGCTACCTCCTTGATCGTTCTGGTGTTCATGAGATATCAACTCTCGTGATTTGATTCCAGTGTATATCATATATATTCATTCACTATGGATATATTGATCCATTGTATATCTTCAGCTATTATGGAGATCTTGATCTATTCTATATCTTCATCCACTTTGGATATTCTAATATATTGTATATTGTAAGTGGCGATGACCACACATGTCACATTTTTTATATCATGCCTATTCATGGCCATTGTACTCTTATGTATCCAAGACTGCTATATGTATTTGCAGTCATATGGAGAGATTGATTATTGTATTGTACTAATGAGTGGTTGGTTCTTCCACCCAGGTCTTCATTAATCCACTTTTGGGATGGATTTTATAATGTATTTCGGATATCATGTTACCCCTCTGACCTCACACATTAGGGGGCATCTTTTATGGCTGATTTGACCACACATGGTTGATCACATATTTATAACCTTCATGTCCCTTTACAAACTCTTTAGACTCCATGGACTTATATTATACTTTTATGTTCCAAGTTCATCCCTAAAAAACACCTGTTTATTGTTGTACGCAACTTTTAAACCCATAATCGCATGTACACGTGACTTTTGACCTCAAACCCATGTACATCGGGATGTGTGCACAAGTCCAAATATTTTTGGAATTTTCCTCATAGGAGTGAAAAGATCCTGACTCTTGGCCTCCCATATGCCTTAAGATCGCTTGGATTCGACCCTCCATTACTCTTTTGGAGTGCTATATAAGGAACCCCTTGGATACATTGAAGAGGTGGAATTGAAGAGCAAAGAAACTATAGTCCATTGTTGCCTCAGTTTGCTTATACTTGAGTCTACATCCCTTTGTCCGTTTGGAGCACTTTGTGTTCTTCCCAAGATTTCCTTTGCTTGCGATCTTGATATTGGGAAATGGAGGATTGAGGTGGTGGACACCCAGGTGGAGGACTCGGTTTCTCTAGTTCATAGACATGCTGACAAAGGTTGTCACTATTGTAATCTCTGATTTTATTAATAGAAATATCTTTTCCTATCCAATTATGTGAATTTGAATATTATTGTTGAATCCATGGATGTATTTAATTGCTTATACATTGTTGAATACATATACTAGAGTAGGTATAACATATTATTATATAGCATGTTTGTCTTATTTGTTGTTGTTGAGAGTGAATTTCTAATGCAAGTGTGAATTGGAAAATCTCAACGGAGATCTACGTCAACCGTCTGGAACAAGGTATGATTCGGTATCCCTTAGTGTTAGACGTTAGGATTCTCTTGCATATTGGGAAAGATTGATTTCTAGTATCAAATATGTCTATTGTGGTATACCCCAAGCCATAGGAATTTTCTCTCCGTAACAAAAGTATTCTTGTCTTGATCCCTAGGTGCTATCAATATTTGGTTGTATCCAATATACCCATCAAGGAAAGAAAAGTATTGTTTCCCAAATAGGGTATCTAACACCTGGTTAATAAATGGCAAAGTGAAATCATCCTTAAGAATAGCCTTATTTAACTCTTGAAATTCAATTCAAATCCACCATTTCCCTATGACTTTCTTTGAAACTACAACCAGAGGAGATACCCATTTAGTGTCAAAACTTGTTTAAATGAAACCAGCATTCATAAGTTTTTGTAATTCTTATTTAACTATGTCTTTCAGTGTTGGGTTCATCCTTATTTGAGGCTGCCTTACATGTAATATATTTGCATCTGTGTAAAAATGATGAATACAAGTATCGGGGTGTCTACCCTTCATATCAATGTATTCCCATTCAAACGCTCCAATTTGAATTTTAAGAACTTTGAGCAACTTATCTTGTTGGTTTTCATTTAATACTATGTTTATATGTAGAATTATTCCAACACTGACCTCACAAGGTATGATACAGGACCCTATATGTTATTCTATTTCAAATACACAGGATGTATCATTAAATATCGAGACGTCCAAATTCTTCTGAAATTCATCTCCAAAAATTTGATCAAATTGGGAAAAAGATTAAGGGAAATCTACACATGTTATTGAAGAAATAAATTGATTCAACAAATATTCATTAATCCATTCTTGAAGTGCCTAGGAGCAATCATTGGGGATTGAAATTTCATCAAAATTTTCATCCCCAAAAGGACATTCCAACCACCATAAGTTTTCAATCACTATTTACGTTGGTGGGTATAAATCAAGTTTCTTCATGGATAAACCCATTAGAAATGGTCATCTCTCTATCCCTACATCCTATAAATTCATTAGCAACGGATAATAATGGTATTCCCAAGATAATAGGGTGTCCTTTGTAAGGATCCTTTGATTGTATGATCATGAAGTCTATGGGATACTCTCATGAAGCTACTGATACAATGGGAGTTACTATTATCTTTCCTACCATTCATACCTGAGAAAATAGCATCTACAAGTTTAAAAACCTATTTATATTGTCCAGCACTATAAATAGACACAATTATAAAAGACATTTAATCACACAAGCAAGTAGAATTCTATTCTAAGATCTTAGTTCTAATTTTACCAAAACAAAAAATCAAAATTACCATGAACTATTTTAATTATCAAATAACCAAAGGAACACTATGTTATACAAGTAAATCTTTATCATAAAGGAAATTTCATATCTATAACTATTGATATTTCTAATCAAAATGACTATTCTCAAAGGACTATACTACTACATTCGATTCTACTAAATAAAGAAATTGAAGATGCAAACTATTTAACAATGAAACGTGAATATTATGCTCCTACCTAAATAAATTAAATCTACATAAAAGAAAACCTAAACATCTATGCACATAGATTTATCATTAACTACTACCATTCGAATTTTCTTCATCCAGAGAGATAAACTATTAAAAGCAGAGTCTAATTCTTGATTCTTTACACATAGCGCTTCGAACATAAATGATTCAAATAGTTCTGGAAACAATATGCATATTACATACACAAGCAACTAGGGATAATGTTAGGGGCGAATTTTAGCCCAGTGGGCTATTTTTCCATGTTTTTCTCCCAAAAAAGATTCGCCATTTTGCATTTTTTGAAGCCCTGTTTCGCCCAATTTTTATGGGGTAAAAAAATTTCACCCTAAAAATCGCCAAATTATTATATAAACAATATAAAATCCTTGGAAATTAAAATATGTTTTGAAAAATATTGCCACTCATTTTATAGTTGGCGTTTTAAGAATTGGTAATATTCACCAACATTTATACACTTTTAAATAAGTATGGTTCCTTAAAATCATCCCTGCAAGCAACACACACTATCTATAAATTCACACGATTGCTAAGAGAAAACGTTCCAAATATAAAACCCAATTAATTAAAATCAACTATCACTTAAACTGGAATAAAATAAACATGCTATGAGATCTCATTTACACACGATGCTATGTTAATACTATAACAAAATCAACAAGGAGGAAATAAAGCGTTTTTATTCTAAGAAAACATTCAAATGTTGGCACAATTTAAAATTTACAAACGTTTATACATAGTAACAAGAGAAAAAGCAAAATTACTTATCTAAAAATAAAACACAATGCACATTACACACTTCCATTGAGGGGCCCTCCCAAAGAACAACGATCAACTCCTACAGATTACCCAGTCGCCAATAGCATGGAAACAAGAATGCAATTGAAATAGAAGAAGAAATGGTGCTTTTGTACTATTAAAAGATCAAATATTTTAAAGTTCTCCTTAACATAGCGCAACGTATTCTTATATAATTTTTTTACAACATATTGAGAGGGTGTTCAAACAGATCCTTCGATAGGGGTTCAATCACTCTCGACACCCAAAACAAAGTGATCTCCCTAAGCACCAACCCAGACAGGTTTTACCATGTCTAGCAGCACCTATAGAGCAGAGGAGGTCTCACCTGAGATGTTCAAGGGAGAATTGTCAGAACAAAGTTTTTGCAGTATGAAGGAGGATCACGCATCTACTGTCAACTTATCACAACATTACTAAGCAGATCCAATCATTGGGTTATACATTAACAAATTCATATTGTCATTCAGTGTATCAGATCAACATACTTAGATTGCAACAAAAATATCAATCCATAAACAGATCTACCAACATAGCATTATTCATAATAGAAAATCATCGCATCATACAGAGATAAACATCATAATGTAGTATTCATTCACATCAAATCACAGAAAACTGGAAAACTGGAGGATGTAAGAAGACAGAATGTTTCTTTCAATTCTATGTCATGGCGTATTAACTCCATATCAAAACACAGGTTCCCAAAAAACAATTCTTCGTCCTTATCTCGCATCAAATACAAATCATTGATAGATTCAAGATCAACACGACACAAGATAGGTCTCATTTACCCTCGAATAACTATGAAGAACAACCAAGAAAAAACCTCAACATTCACAATCCTAAATCTATTTATAGGCTTGCGCCTTTACATTGTTAGTCTACTTAAATTTATCTTTGTTACTACTTGGACAAAAAACTACAAAATAATGACCAAAACATCCAAAATATGACCAAAATCCATAAAATGTGGCCAATTTTCCTTACGTGCCATCCTCCTCCTTCCACTTCTTCTTCGACCTTGCACAACATCCTCAATGTTGCATAGCTAAGTACCCTCAAAACTGCCTTCCAACAAGCCCCCAACACAATCTTGTGGCTCGCCCTCGAGCCGCATTAGCTGGAATTGGTGTAACCATTGATCTTTATCTAAAAATATTCATACTCTTCGGTGACCTCTTTAACATGTTCCTTGTGTTGATGTATTTGTAACTTCGGAATGTATTCACTTGTATATCTTATGTCTTGTACCCCAATGTTTATTCTAGGAAGTTTCTATAATGTATTTGAGTTATGTCATGCCCCGATGTTCCTATCAAGAGGTTCTATAATTTAAACAAGTCATGTCAAGTCATTGTGGGTAACCCTACTATTGTTCAAGGGTTAAAGTCCCCACAGTTTTGGGGCACCAGGGTTATTAGACTCTCCTATAGAATTCGACCCTAGTGAGTAATTCTCAATTTGGGAATTAGTATAAATAGAGAGTGAGTGTCTCTATTTATCACACACTCACTCACACTTAGTTGTAGTGCATAGCTGAGGAAGGAGTTGTTGGGGCTAGAAAGAAAGAGGTTATTGCTGTCGGGATATCATCTTACTATTTTGGGGGCTTTGCTATTTGGTGTTGATTCTATCTCTGAGGAAGTTGCATGGTTTTCTCCTTTATGGTTTCCCCAAGGAAAATATTTGTGTTCATTGTCTTATGTGTTTGATTGTTGTGCTTGTTATTCTCTTAGTTAAGATCCTTAGTTAATGCTAGCTTAAATGATAAAAATATAACATGGTATCAGAGCTAACCTGAGAAGGAGACACTGTGAAGCTATGGAAACTAGCGATTCCTAATTTTTGGATCTCTCTCAATAGATTTTTAGCAAAAGAAGGTTGGACTAACTCTCCTCCCCAGGCTACATCTTTCTGTCGAAGCAGAATCTGATTCTGAGCATTTTAAGTTTTTGAACCGACATGGGAACCGAAAATTAGGGCTTTCCACAGAAGTGTAATTTTTGAGTGAGCCCAAGCCTGTATTGATCTTCTCCTCAAAATCAAGGTTTAGAGATCAAAATCAAAGCATTTGGTTGGACATAATTTCAAAAAAGTGAAACCCTAATCTGCTCTTGAACAAGCACTGTAGAAATTCAGCTCCAAATCCAGATCCGACATCTTGACTTGGTAAGATATAAATATTTTGTATTTCCATTTTAGGTTCTCAGTTAAGATGTCTCATCATACCAAGCTTGATGAAAAGCTTGAGGGAGCTAATAACTTCCGAGCCTAGAAGTATAGGATCTCCCTGCTCTTGGAAGAAAATGCGTTGGACTCCTACATCAATGAGGAGATTCCAGTTCCAGAGGGAGATGAGGCTAAGGCCTTACACAAGAAGAATTTGGTTATGGCTAAGAGGATTATTGCTGATTCAATCAAGGATCACCTCATACCACAGGTGTCCTCCCTAAAGACACCTAAATCTATGTTTGATGCCCTAACCAAATTGTTTGAAGGAAATAATATAAACCAGAAGATGACCTTAAGGAACCAATTGAAGAATGTGAAGATCCAGAATGCGGAGACCATACAGTCATACTTCACTAGGGTCTCCCAGATCAAAGAACAACTCGAAGCTGTAGATGAAGAAGTGGAGAATGAAAAGATTGTAATGACCACCTTGAATGGTATCCCTACGACATGGGACTCTTTCATTCAGGGGATCTATTCCAAAAAGAAGTTAGTCAAGTTCAGCAGAGAATGGGAAGAATGCTCTCAGGAAGAATCTCGGATAGCAGCTCAAGAATAAAAGTTAAGAAGTGAATATCAAGATCTCATAGTACAATCCAAGAAAACCAGATCTAGCCACCACAGAGAAACAAAAGTAGTTCTCATAAGAAGAATGGAAACAAGAGAAGACATCATGCTCATGCTGCAGAGGATGATGAACCTTCCACAAAGAGAAACATACAAGACAGTGATGATTCTTCAAGTGATGAAGAATATTTTCTGATTTCTTCTCTCATGGGAACTATCACACATGGCAGCAATGATTGGCTTATAGACAGTGGTGCTTCCAAAAATATGACAGGATTCAAGGAATCCTTTGTGAAACTATCTGAACATGAATCACGTCACAAGGTGAAACTCGGAGATGACTACCCGTATCCAATAAAAGGTAGTGGTCAATCCTCATACAAGCTAGACTCTGGAAATTCTATCAAGATGAAAGATGTATTGTTTGTACCTGGACTAAAGAAGAACCTCCTCTCCATATTTGCATTAGATGCAAAAGGAATGAGGGTTGTAGATGTCCAAGTCCTCATGTGGCCAAAGGGAAATTCTTTCGATGATGTAGTAGTGAATGGGGAACAAGAAGGAGGACTATACAAATTGAAGGGCCAACCAGAACAAGCTTTGGTTCATGACTCAGTAGAACCAAATGAGCTTTGGCATAGAAGGCTTGCACATGTGCATTACAGAGCACTACCACTTGCAAGCAAAGTTGTTGAAGGTCTACCAGAAATGCAAACAAAACATGAAGGTGTATGCAAAGAATGTGCGAAAGGGAAGAACACAAAGACATTTCTAAGTAGCGAGAGTAAGGAAAAATAATTTTGGAAATCATCTACTCCGATGTATGCAGTCCAATGTCATCTAGTTCACTAAGTGGGTATGTATACTATGTTTCTTTTATTGATGATTTTTCTAGAAAGGAATGTATATACTTTATGAAGAACAAAGATGAAGTATTCAGCAAGTTCAAGGAATTCAAAGCCTTGATCGAGAATCACACAGAAAAGAAGATCAAGACCTTTTGATCAGATAATAGTGGAGACTTCACATCAAATGAATTCAAAGAGCTATGCAAAGACTCAGGGATTAAGAGGGAGTTATCCACTCCATATAATCCACAATAGAATGGGATTGTAGAAAGAAAGAATAGAACAATCATGGAAGTAGTGAGGGCCATGCTTCATGACCAAGATATTTTCATGCATCTATGGGTAGAAGTTGTGAGAATAGCAGCATATGTATAGAACCGTACTCCACATAGAGTACTCAAGAAAAAGACTCCTACAGAATTCCTCTCCGGTAAGAAACTAGAAGTCAGCCATCTCAAAATATTCGGCTATCATGTATACATACACATTCCGAAAGAAAAGAGGACAAAGTTAGATCCTTTAGGAAAGAAGGGTATATTTGTGGGATACTCTGAAAGCTCGAAGGCTTACAAAACATACTTCATAGGGTTCAAGAAGATTGACATTAGCAGAGATGTAACATTTGACAAAGATTCAGCCTACATCAAATCCAGGAAGAGACTGGATGAAGAACCTGAAGAAACAAGAGCACCCAGAATTCATGATACAACCATGAACGAATAAATTCAAGAAGAAGATCGAGAATTAGAGGAACCTCAAGAACCTGTAGATTCACCTAGGGAGAAGAATCCTCATAAGAGGAAACCTGCTTGGGTATGTGAAATTATCCAAGGTGTAGAAAGATATGGAGCTTCATAAGAAACACATAGAGGAAGAAAAAGAACAAGGTCCCACTCTAGTTATGTAGCCTTGCTATGTGACATTATTGATAAAGAACCTTCCAACTATGAAGAAGCAGTAGAAAGGAAAGAATGGAAGGAGGCTATGATCAAAGAGTATCAATCAATCATGAAGAATGATGTTTGGGATGTTGACCCAAGACCAGAAGGGAAGTCCATTGTAACTTCCAAATGGATCTACAAGATCAAGCATGCTGCAGATGGAAGCATAGAGAAATATAAAGCAAGATTCGTGGCTCATGGTTTCTCCCAGAAAGAAGGAATAGATTATGAAGAAACTTTTGCGCCTGTAGCTAGATACACTTCCATCAGATCAGTACTTTCTCTGGTTGTAGTGATGAAATGGAAGATACACCAAATGGATATCAACACTTCTTTCTTGAATGGTGTAGTAGAAGAGGAAGTGTATGTGGAGAAACCACTTGGTTTTGAGACACATGACAGGGAGTCTCATGTGTGTAGATTGAAGAAAGCCCTCTATGGTTTGAAACAGGCACCCAGGACATGGTATGGTAGAATTGATGGCTTTCTATCCAGTTTGGGCTTTACCAAGAGTAAAGTAGATTCCAACCTTTACTACAAGGTTGAAGATGGCAATCCAATGATACTCCCACTGTATGTGGATGATCTATTTGTAACAGGTATGGATGGGTTGATTGCTGATACGAAGAGGAAACCTGCTGCCGAGTTTGAAATGAAATACTTTGGTATGATGCATTATTTCTTAGGCATGGAGGTGTGCCAGAATACAGATGGAATCTTCCTTGGACAAGGGAAGTATGCAGTAGATATTCTGAAGAGATTTGGGATGATGGACTGCAAGGCCATAAGCGCACCTATGGCATCGAACCTAAATCTATTAAGTGATGCTGCATCAAAAGCGATTGATGCTACGATATATCATCAGATGATTGGGTCCTTGATGTACCTAACGAACACGAGACCAGATATTTGCTTTGCTCTGAACACCTTGAGCTAGTTCCTGACAGATCCGAGACATGTTCACTTTATTACTGCAAAGCATATTCTGAGGTACCTGAAGGGTACAGTTGATTATGGGCTCAAGTATGAGGAAAATTAGAATATTAACCTAGAGGGTTATGTTGATTCAGATTGGGCAGGCAGTGCCATCGATAGGAAGAGAACTTCAGGATGTTGCTTCAGTATGGGATTAGGTATGATCTCTTGGTTGAGCAAGAAGCAGTCTTGTGTGGCACTGAGTACAATTGAAGCAAAATATGTTGTAGCTTTTTCATCTAGTTGCGAGGCAGTGTGGCTAAGAAAGTTATTGTCTGATTTATTTGATCTCTAGTTGGATGCTAATTGTATATATTGCGACAACCAGAGTTGTGTGAAGTTGTCAGAGAACCTAGTGTTCCATGACAAGTCAAAGCATATCGAGATCAAGTATCACTATATCAGGGATATAGTGTAGAGAGGAGCAATGAAGCTCTAGTATGTTGTGATAGACGAACAGATAACTGATGTGTTGACAAAGCCATTGGCTAGAGTGAAGTTTGAGTACTTCAAGCAAAATCTTGATGTTCTCTAGATCAAGGTTCCCTCCAAAGGGAAATGATGATACTTAGATCCATTCTGACATGGTGATAGGATTAGGTTCCTTCCATGTTCAGATGTAAAGGTTGGGCCATTCTATCATGGTGAGAGTATTTGGTTCCTTCCATGTCAGATGTGAGTGTTGAGCCATTCTGATGTGACTGTAGGACTGATTCCTACATGATCAGATGTAAGGGCTGAATTCTAGAATTCCATTCTTGGAATGGAGGCACCTGGTTAGTTACCAAGAATAGTTAGTCTGGGA
This sequence comes from Pseudotsuga menziesii, assembly GCA_001517045.1. Classification (NCBI taxonomy): domain Eukaryota; kingdom Viridiplantae; phylum Streptophyta; class Pinopsida; order Pinales; family Pinaceae; genus Pseudotsuga; species Pseudotsuga menziesii. The sequence goes on from LPNX010211480.1 coordinate 219,655, forward strand.
CTGAGGGCCATTCTAATATGACTCTGGGATGTAGTCTTACATGATCAGATGTGAGTGCATGGCCACTCTGATGTGATTGAGGGATGTGTTCCCACTTGATCAAATATAAGGGTTGATGCCATTCTTTGGGAGAATGGAGGCACCTGGTCAGTTACCAGGAATCCTCAGTGTGGGATTGAGAGCCCTTTCAATGCGATGTGTTTACACATGGTTGAATGTAAGTGCAGAGCCTTTCTGACAAGATGAGGTCAGATGTAAGTGCTGAGCCATGTTCAGATGTAAAGGTTGGGCCTGCAACCAGCATGAAAAAGGGTTGGCTCTGTAGAACTTCTTGTGACAAGAAGAATTGAGAGATAACACCATTCTGAGATAGCACTGATGATGATGATCCAGAATTGATGATGATCCAAATCAAGTGATGATCCAGATGTGATTATGATCCAAACTTGATGATGATCTAGATCAAGTGACGATCTAGCAATGATGATCCAATAGTCGTGATGATCCACATCCCGTGATGAAGAATACTTGAAGAAGAAGATGACTTAGAAGATGACTTAGAAGAAGACTTGAAGATGAAGATGACTTGAAGAAGAAGAAGACCCGAAGACAATGATGAATTGAAGATGAAGAATACTTGAAGATGAAGAAAACTTGAATATGAAGATGATGAGATGATCTAGTCGATACACAGAAGAAGACCAGTGCTAAAAATTGTGTCGAAAGAATACCTTCCTAGTTAAGAGGGAGTGTTGATGTATTTGTAACTTCGAAATGTATTCACTTGTATATCTTATGTCTTATATCTTGATGTTTATTCTGGGAACTTTCTATAATTTATTTGAGTCATGTCATGCCCCAATGTTCCTATCGAGAGGTTCTATAATGTAAACAAGTCATGTCAAGTCATTGTGGGTAACCCTCCTATTGTTCAAGGGTTAAAGTCCCCGCAGTTCTAAGGCACTAGGGTTATTAGAATCTCCTAAAGAAGTGGGACCTAGTGAGTTATTGTCAAGTTAGGAATTAGTATAAATAGAGAGTGAGCCTCTCTATTTATCACACACTCATTCACACTCAATTGTAGCACATAGCTGAGGAAGAAGTTGTTGGGGCTAGAAAGAAAGAAGCTACTACTGTCTGGATATCATCTTACTGTTTTTGGGGCTTTTCTATTTGGTGTTGATTCTATATTTTGAGGAAGTTGCATGGTTTTCTCCTTTATGGTTTCCCCAAGGAAAATCTTTGTGTTCATTTTCTTATGTGTTTGATTGTTGTGCTTGTTATTCTCTTAGTTAAGATCCTAAGTTAATGCTAGCTTAATCAATAAAAATATAACACCTTGAACTTCACATGAATTTCTCTGCATTCGATCACTTTGCGCTCCAATATATTCTCAACAATATTGGCAATGATATCTCATCGGCCATCCTGGATGACTTGTAGTACCGAAACTTCTTTCATTGAGAGTTGTGCTCCAATGTCCTGGAATTCATCCAACTTTGTTGTGCGCCTCTGCTGACTCTCCCTTGCCTTTGTGGCCAACTTTTTTAAATCCTTCATCTCTATAGCCTCTATATTCTACAAAACTAAAGGCATCTCTTTGAGCGATGTCCTCAATGTGGCGAGTTGTCCCTCAGCTTCCTGTAACTTAATGGTGAGTTGCTCCAACTCCTCATCTTGGACTACACTTCCCTAAAACTTTGTAGTTTCATATGTGACTTGTTTTTCTTCTTTCTCCATCTCTTCCAACTGCATCTCCAAGTATTCAATGACATTTTCTCTTTCCACATCTTTCTCTGGTGGTGTGTGTGGATTCACCAACTCATGTCAATCTTCATTATTGTGTTTATGCTGTGCAATCATGGTTCCAAGCTGTTGTGGTTTCACCTCAACATCCATGTCTAGAATGATTTCTAGAACTTCTTGGAATGCAAGAGAAATTTCTTGCTCTAAGAGAACCCTATTGGTCTATTGAAGAACTCCCTTTCTGCGTCGTTGTAATATCTTACTATATCAACTGAAAAATCAATGATGTAGCCTTCCAAAATGTTGGTAATACAAACTTCAACTACCCCCAATGCTTTGTTGTGTGTCTCTTGGAGCTATTGGATCAGCTCTAGGGTCCATCTAGTTGGTTCACCTTGTGGAAATTGAACCCAGGTCTTTGAACAATTACACTCACAACAATTGTAAATTACACATGCAAATTACTCACAAAGAAGACTGAATATGGAGAAGAACACTAATATGTATTGAATAAGTGCACAATAGCCAACCCTATGAATTCACAGGCTGCCACAATAAATAATTACATGAGATATTTGAATGCATAAGGATGCCATTCAAATTTGGTCAAAATCAGGCATACTAAATCTAAGCAAATCCCCCATAGGTGCATAAATCAGTTTCCAAAACTATCTAGGAGCTCACGAATTGGAAAAATAAATTAGGCAAGCTAATAGGTGATGGAAGGAAAACTCATACATGCTTTTCTTAGGAGAAAAGGGTGGAGGATGATGAGGACAAAAAACAAGTTAACTTCACCTAGTCAAACTTTCCCAATTGCCTTAAAACTCAAAAAAAGAAGGCAATAAAGCAAAAAAAGCAGACATGTGCTAGGGAGGCCAGCAAAAAAGTAGATTTGATTCCAAGTTGTTTCCCAAGTTCTCCATGACTCAAATTTAGCAAGTTTGACCACTATGGATGTGTGGAGGACAACTTGCATAAGGTGGAATATGGAAACTAGGCAAATAAGACAAAAATTGGATTAATTAATGTCTAAGGTAGATAACTATGGGTTGATTATTATAACACCCCCCCTTAAGCCTGAATTATGAGTAAAATATCAGAAAATTATAGGTCCTAGCAATGAGGCTTAGTCACCCTTTACATACTGCATGTCCATTTAACCAAGGAAAGAGGCAAAAACCCAGTGGGAAAAATCCTCCCTTAAACATGGACAGTAAAACAAAATTTGGAAATATTGTCATCACTCATGCTTCATAGCATGATTAGAAATCCCCAGTAGTGATTTGAGATTGCTGAATGTCTTCTCACAAAAAACATTGATGAAGATATATGCTACTTGTTATGAAGATGAACAGAAGAGTAGGTGAATGGTGCCATCATGCACAAGCTGTCTGATGTATTGCATATGGATCTCAATGTGTTTGGTTCTCTATTTCTGAACTGGATCATTGTAGATTTGAATGGTACTCTGATTATCACAATAGATCGTAGTTGAGTATTCTGATTCGAAGCCACACTCACCAAGTAACCCCTGCAACCATAAACATTGAGTTGCTGCATTTACAACTCCTCTGTACTCTGCTTCTATAGATGAGAGTGCAATGGAACTCTATTTCTTGCTTGACCATATAATTGGCCCTTCAACAAGAATGAGCACATATCCTGATGTTGTCTTTTGATCTGTGTTGTCACCTGCCCAATCACTGTCAGTAAACCCAAACAATTCAAGATCAGATTTAGCTTTGTAGAAGATCCCATGAGTCCTTGTTCCCTGAATAAAGTTAAGGATCCTTTTGGCTGCTCTCCAATGGATATCATGAGGCTGATCCATGTATCTTGAAGCCACACTTACTGCATAAGAAATATCAGGTCGAGTATGTGTGAGATACAACAAACATCCAATCAATTTCCTATACAGTGTATTGTTTACCATAGGTGAAGAATCAACTTATTCAAGCTTAACTCCTGAAAGGAAAGGAGTCTTGCTTGGCTTGCAATACTTCATATTGAATTTTTTCAACAAATCCAAGGCATACTTGGACTAATTTACTTTTATTCCTTCTTTGTTTTGAGCAATCTCGAGCCCGAAGAATTGGCTCAATAAGCCCAAATCAGTCATTGAGAAGGCATGGTTCATTGCATCCTTCAAGGAGGCAATTTCATCCTTTGAGCTTCCTGTAATGAGAAGGTCATCAACATACAAAACAATGATCATTAATGAACCATGAATCAGCTTCAAATAGACATTTGGATCTGACTTGCTTCGAACAAAATTCAGTGATAGAAGAAAGCTATCAATCTTGGCATACCAAGCCTTGGGGCTTGCTTAAGCCCATACAATGACTTCTTTAGCTTGCACACAAGAGATGGGTTAGTATAAAATCCTTGAGGCTGCTGCATGTAAATATCTTTAGTGATATATCCATTCAGGAAAGCACACTTCACATCCATATGGTGTACCTCCCACTGCTTTGAAGCTGTAATGGCTAAGGCTAGCCTGATGGAGTCCATATTTGCCACTGGTGCAAAGGTCTCATTGTAGTCTATTCCATGTACCTATGAGTAGCCCTTGGCTACCAATATGGAATTGTACTTCAGAGCTGAACCATCAGCATAAAATTTGGTTTTATACACCCACTTACACTGAACTAGCTTCCTCCCTGGGGGAAGATCAACCAGCTCCCAAGTGTTGTTCTTCTGTAGTGAGCTAAACTCTTCTTTCATATCTGTTTTCCATATTGGATCATTTTCTGCATCTTCATATGTCTCTGGGTCTAATTCAACCATCAGATATAATTTCTCTACAAACATAGGATCTTTCATGCATAGAGCACTCTCAAACGGAGATCTAGTCCTCCTAGGATCATTAGGATTTCCAGCTAGTTCTCCAGCTGCATGAATGGCCTTTTCTACCCATTTTGGTCTTGTAGGAATGTTAGGATATGCAATTAAATCATCATTATCAGACATATCAGAATCATCATGTTCAACTATCTCTTCACTTACATTCAAAGGTTCTGGTGGTGAAGAGGATTCTCCAACTTCCACTGCTGCTAGGGGCTCTTCTTGAAACTGAACACACCTTTCAATGAAGGATTTTTTGTGCTCAAATTGATCAGATTTTACCCTTTTTAATCTTCATAGTACCCAACAAATAGACACTCTTGTATTTGGGGCTGCAAAGCCTTCCTCTTTTCTGTTGGAATTCTAGCCCAAGCCCTTGAGCCAAAAATCCTGAAATGGGTCACATCTGGCTTGTGCCGACTCCATGCTTCGAAAGGAATCATACCATCAAGCTGTTTATGAGGAACCATATTCTAGATATAGGCTACATATTTTATAGCTTCAGTCCAAAACTTTGGTGGCAAAGTCTTAGCTTCCATCATGCATGTTGCCATCTCTTTCAGTGATCTGTTCTTCCTCTCAGCAACACCATTCTGCTATGGTGTGTAAGGGATAGAATGTTGCATATAAATACCTACATCTACACAATATTGAATGAACTCAGACTTGACATACTCACCACCATTTTCAGATCTGAGGACCTTGAGTTTCCTCCCAGACTAGTTTTCAACCAAATCCTTAAAGACTTTGAAGAGGCCAAAAACTTCAGACTTGTGTTTCAGGAAGTAAACCTAGCAATACCTGGAAAATTCATCTATGAATGTCAATGCATATTTGGCCTGACTCACTGACATATGAGGAAATGGGCCAGAAACATCACCGTGGATCAACTCAAGAGGTGCAGAGGTTCTCTCATGACTAGCTTTCTCAAATTTATGCTCTGGGTGTTTTCCTAGGATGCAACCTTGACAGACTCCTTTGGAAAACTTAATCTTTGGTAACCCTATGAACATTTATTTTTCACTAAGATCAGAAAGATAATTGTAATTTATGTGGCAAAATATTTCATGCCAAAGCTTGCTTGCCTCATTAGCATGAATCAAAAGAGCAGAGGGGTTTGAGTAGGGTAGCAAGTGTGAGAACATGTATACCTTTAAAGTGTGATTTGCAACTCCTTTTGCAATGAATTTACCACTTGAGATATCTGTGATCTCAACTTCATCAAGGGAGAATATGACCTTCTTTGGAGACCCTATGTGGGTCATCTGATACACTGATAAGAGGTTAGAGGCAAGACCTGGAACATACAATACATTTCTGAACTTACCATGGTCAAGATCAATCCTCCCTTTGCCCAAACTTTCAGTGAGAGAGTCATCTCCCAGTACAATTGGTGGACCTTTCGACATGTCAAGTGAGGTGAATACCTCCTTGGTCAAAACCATATGTCTTGAAGCTCCAGAATCAATGATGAAACTAGGTGAGCTTGATGTGCCAGCAACCAATGCATGAACTCCGTCTCTATCTTCTGAATTTGATCCTCCTTCCCTCTTCTTTGAGATGTCTGGAAAGGAGATGCCATTCTTCTCCAGGAGTTGGGTAAGCATGTCTATTTGCTTCTTCATGCAGGAGCTTTCAGAATGATTTCCCTTACTACAATATGCGCACTTGCTCATTTCTCCTTTGTTCTTCTTCTTCTGGGGGTTCTTCTTGGAACCTTGAGGCTCCTCTGGAGACTTGTTCTTGTCTCTCTTTTGCTCAAGTGGATTTTTAGCTTTCTTCTTTCTTTTTGAATCCACCCTCGAATCTCCAGCAACCAAAGCTTTGTCTTTGGAAGTTTTGATGGTGCCCATCATCACCAATTTATCTTGTTCTTGTGTGAGAGATTCCATGAAATCTGCAAGGCTAGGCATTTTCCAGGCTCAAGCTGTCAACTTTGTGGCATAGAAGGTTGAAACAAACACTAAATGGTCAGGGCCAAGCTTTGAGAGTATGGCCAAAACCAGTTGCTCATCCTTCTTTTCAATCCCACATTGTTTTAGCCGCAAAACAAGTGCTTTGAACTTGGAAAAATAGAGTTGCAGGGATTCAAAGCTATTGGGACTCAGGGAGATCAATTCATTTTCAATTTGATGTCCCCTCATCTCATATGTCTTAACAAAAATCTCAACAATATTCTCCCATACTTCATTTGCTGATGTCAATCCATCAAGATGGAAAAGGAGGTCTCTGGATATGCTCAGACACAGGAGACCATAGGCCTCATCCCTCCTGTTGTGCCATTTAATCTTCTCTGCAGCTGCATTGGTATCTGCTTCTGTTGCCATAGTCACTCTGTAGAGGCATTTCACTTTGAACAGTATCTCCATCTCTTCTTTCCATTCAAATAATTTAAATGGAGTCAAGATGATCTTCTAAGATTGATCCATAGCTCAGAAATTGTCCCTTCAGTCAGCAGAATGCTCCCAGTCAATGATGTCGAACCTACAATAATAAATTGGAAGGATATAAATCAATATACAAAGGCTCTAATACCATGTGTAAATTGAACCCAGGTGTTAGAACAATTACACTCACAACAATTGCCAATTACACATGCAAATTACTCACAAAGAAGACTGAATATGGAGCAGAACACTAATCTGTATTGAAAAAGTGTACAATAGCCAACCCTATGAATTCATAGGATACCACAATAAATAATTACATGAGAGAATCAAATGTATAAGGATGCCATTCAAATTTGGTCAAAAGCAAGCTTACTAAATCTAAGCAAATCCCCCATAGGTGCATAAAGCAGTTTCCAAAACTGTCTAGGAGCTCATGAATTGGAAAAATAAATTAGGCAAGATAATAGGTGATGGAAGGACATTTCATACATGATTTTCTTAGGATAAATGGGTGGATGATGATGAGGACAAAAAACAAGTTAACTTCACCTAGTCAAACTTTCCCAATTGCCTTAAAACTCAGAAAAAGCAGGCAATAAAGCAGAAAAAGCAGACATGCACTAGGGAGGCCAGGAATAAAGAATATTTGATTCCAAGTGGTTTCCCAAGTGCTCCATGACTCAAATTTAGCAAGTTTAACCACTATGGATGTGTGGAGGACAACTTGCATAAGGTGCAATATGGAAACTAGGCAAATAAGACCAAATTTGGATTAATTAATGTCTAAGGTAGCTAACTATGGGTTAATTATTCTAACACTCCTCCTTGAAAATTTCATTTCCAATAGGTCATTCGTGCCAACCACTTGTACAATATGATCAAAAAATCAGAAAAGAAGGACTCATGTAAATCAGAATACATGTTCCTTTCCAGCCACTTCTATGTTTTTAATCCAGGGTTTTGATTCTCTTCTATATCAAATTCTCATTCCTTCTAATCATACCAATCTTGAATTTATGGTTTTCTCAGATGCCACAACATGTCCTACTTCTCCTTTGCACTAAGGTCTCGGAAACGAAACCATTTTTTGACACAGATCCATTGATAGGGGTTCAATCACTATCGACACCCAAAAAAAAGTGATCTCCCTGAGCACCGACCCAGATAGGTTTTACCCTATCCAGCAACACCTGTAGAGAAGATGAGGTCTCACCTAAGATGCTCAAGGGAGAACTGTCGAAACTAATTTTTCGCAATAAGAAGGAGGATCACACATCTACTTTCAACTTATCAAAACATTACTTAGCAGACCCAATCATTGGGTTATAAATTAATAGATTCATATTTCCATTCAGTGGATCATATCAACATACTTATATTGCTACATAAATATCGATGCATAAACATATCTACTAACATAGCATTATTCATAACGGAAAAGCATTGCATCCTAAAGAGATAAACATCATAATGCAGTATTCATTCACATCACATCACTGAAAACAGGAAAATAGTGTCAGCTATTTTTCCTCACTCTCATGATCTAGGATCAATAAACCCACAAAACAACAACAAAACACCCAAATATATCGATCCGACAGAGCAATCGCAATCGACAACACCTCCGATGCAGGTGTAATCTCACCCAAGATATATTAATGGATAACTGCTAGAACCATATTTCCACAGTTATGTGAGGGATTGCAGTTCCCTGGTGCACAACCAAAGTTCTCTAGAGATTTGGAAGGTTGAAATCCTTTTACTAACTCAACAATGGCCCAACCATGCGACTCAAATTTTTCCTTAACAACTTAATAGTAAATGAACGTGAAATAATACAACATTCTTGAACGATGCTGGTCATTCATTCATTCAAATTCTTTCACCAATATTGAAACATTCATTTAATCAATAAATATAAACAACACAAAATAACCCACAAACATTCAACAGGCACATTCAAGTGACACAAGTTGTAACGTGGAAACCCAACCAGGAAAAACCACAAAGGTGCTCTTCATCTAGCATGAGAAATATATGTACCTTTGAGTATGTGGCTTGAATGCAAATTGTTTGAGATATGTATTTTTGGCTCACAAACTCTTTCTCACTCTCATGCTCTATGGTTTTATTATGATATTCTTCTAACTACTCTTGCTGCTCCACACACAGCCTGGATCGACTCTTCTAACTACTATCTGTGCACTTAGCTGGATAATGACTCATACTTTTTGAAAACCCTTCTGCAAAAATGGTTTTGCGACTCAACAACCTTCTTAGACACTACTATATAACTTATTCTCTGATTTCTTCAACTATTTTCCCACCCTTATACAAAATGGGTTCCTCTTATTTATAGCTTCTACAATACCAGGCAAGGTCGACTACATACAATTCATTTAGTGAAGGTCATAATCATCCATTAAAAAATGTTACAAACTATCATAGGTATCACTAACATAAGGAACTATCATCCTAAATTACATATATTCCTTCATACGTGTGCAGTCTTCCAGCTTACCCCGACTTTAGCACCCACGATGTTTCTGACATGTTGCTTTCTAGTCGTTCCTTTTTTTCACACCTGCATATTCGCTTTTCCTCCGTCATACTATTACTTTCCACACCTTTCTATATTTTGCGCTTCATTTCCTTCCTTTACTACATCACGCACTTGCTTTTCCTTCCTATGCATGTGCTTCTCTTTCCTCCTTGTGCAGATTTGTTTCTTTTGCACTTTATTCCTATTTCTCTTTCTTGGCCCAACAAACAGGAAGATGTAAGAAGACACAGTGTTCCTCTCAATTCTCTGCCATGTCATATTAACTCTTCATCAAAACATAGGATCCCAAAAATAGTTCTTCAATCCATATATCGCATCAAATACAAATCACTGATAGTTTCAAGATCAACATGACACAAGATAGATCTCATATTATCCCTGAAGAACTACGAAGAACAACCAAGAAAAAAACTGCTTAACACTCATAATCCTAAATCTATTTATAGGCTTACGCCTTTACATTGTTGGTCCACTTAACTTTATGCTTCTAACTACTTGGCCCAAAAACTACAAAATAATGACCAAAATATCCAAAATATGACCAAAATACACAAAATGTGGCAAAAATTCCTTGCATTCCATCCTTTGCCTTGTGCATCTTCTTCAACCTTGTGCATCATCCTCTATGTTGTGCAGCTAAGCACCCTAAAAACTGCCTTCCAACAGAGGGTTGAACCTTTAAGTGGTAAAATTCTCTAATAATAGACCATCTTAAATGTTTAGAAACAAACTCATTAAGACTTGAAACAAGAAATATGTGTTTCCCAAATCGTTCATAAACAGTTTCCTTAATTTGAGCAACCAAATCCCTTGATACTTGGAAGGTGTAGGGATCAAATTGCCATGAGCTGGAGAACATGATCCATGTGACACAATCAAATAACAAAACACATGTGCACAATTATGCCATAAATTTCTCCAAGTAAGAAAATGAATGATTTCCAGGGTAGGTTTGGCGGTTTGAATAAATGTGTGAATGCGAATGGCAATTTGAATGACCCTGTGAATGAGAACCTTCACCTATTTAAACAAAAATTTATGCCAAATGGTTTCCAAATTTTTAATTCTATCATATTAAACAACAAACCTTTTGAAAATCATATGAAAATTAGTTAATTAGGTGAATACGTACCTGATTTATAAAGAGTGTCAAAGATGAAGTAAATACAACTTCATATCTCATAACTAGTAATTGCATAGTCATCCGTATGAATGGTTTAGATCAATATTATGGAAATATTGGAGCAAAATTGAGACAAAATTGGGGTACCAACACCTACCTTGTTCACTACCCCATCTAGCCCCATGGTTGGTGCACATCATCCGTCACCTTCTAAGTTTAATTCATAATTCAAAATTTGGTCATTCATCGATGCATCATTGATGAGGGGGAATCTACCTGTGTTATGTTGACATTTATTTGGCATAAAATTGGTGCACTTCATCCATCACCTTCTAAATTTAAGTCATAATTCAAAATTTGGTCATTCATCGATGCATGATTAATGAGGGGGAATCTACCTGTGTTATTTTGACATTTATTTGGCATAAAATTGGATCCCCAACCCTCCAACCTTCTTCCACTGCCCTTTGTACCTATGATGACCGCTCTACTGAACCCGAAGGTGTTCTCATGAATGTACCTATTGAGTTAGCCAGAAAAATAGTGTTGATTGACATTGAGTTTGTCAATCCCCAACTCAATTATAGCCTCCTCCTAGGATGTATTTATATGTATGCAATGTGAGTCGTTGCCTCTACCATCTTTCGACTCTTAATTTTTCCTCATGATGGGAAGATCATGACCATTGACCAGCTGATGTACTATGATCCAAAGGGATCAGCCACACCAAAACAAGTCCTTCCCACTATCAAAACTACAATCGATAGCATGTCCATACCATCCCTATCTATTGTTGGCCCTAGCTTGTTTTCCAATGATCCTATTGTTGTAAAGGAAAGTATCCTATGGCTAAGGTTTAAGAGGTCATCAATGTATTGGGGTTGAAAGAGACATGCACAATGTTCACCAAGCATATATAAGAAAGTTTGAGAGATTATAATGGTTCATACCTTAGCCAAATGAAGGTTGATCCAGTCATCCCTTCAATCCTCTTCTTGCTCCTCTTGCTCCAAGAGACATCCAAAACAAGTTATACCTTCCTCAAATTGAATAAACTATATGAAAGGAGATTATATTCAATGAAACATGAAAACATAATCTGATAAATAACATCATATAATCATAATCAGAGATTCAATCACACATTGAACAATTATTTGGGAAGAAGAAGGACATCACATCTTTATTAATCTTGAAAACAAGTACAAATGTACCTTCTCTTCAAGTTCGGCACCTCATGAAGCCTTGATCTAGTTCTACTACGTCTCTTGTCCAAGGAACTCAGCCTCCAAGCTCTGCAACACAAGGAGAATGCTTCTAGGGAAAAGGTGTGGCAAAGAGAGCTCCAAATCCTCCAACAAAACAATGCAAAGATTCAATTCTCCTCTCATGGAACTTTCTACCTCTATTTATACGCTTAATGAAGAGTTAGGGTCAAAGACAAAGTAGTTACAACTGAAGGAGTCAGTTACATAACTACCCAAACTACCCAAATTTCAAAATACATATTTTTTTGACATTTTCAGGAGATGCACGCAAGTTGCAAGGAAAACAGTCGTGTACATGAGGAGGTATATGTGGGTTGCAATGCAGAAAGTCATGTATTTAAAGTGTACATGAGTATTATATATAGCAAGTCACGTACATATGCTGGTTTCATTAAGGAAACTCGTGTACACCTCAAAAAACTCATTTTAGGGTATTTCTAGGCATTTTCAAACTTTGGTGTCTTCTGGAAAGTTTTATCTAACTAAAATATATTTCTGACAGCGCAGAGATGTGGTCAAATAGAGTTACAAAACGAAATATATGGGTCCTCCAAGTTAGGTGTTTTTTCAGTGACTTTCATGAAGTGTCATCACGGAAGTGTTGACATGCAATGAAATCATAGGAAATTGGTCATAGGCAGAGATGTGTCATTTTGGGCTATAATAGATGCCCCCTAATGTATGAGGTTAGAAGAGAAGATGATAGCCGAAATACATTATAAAGGAAATAGCTGAGTATGGAGAGAGCAGAGAATCCAAGATCAAAAGGCTCGAACAAAGGTACGTGAAAGAGAGATAAATTTTAGACAAAAACTGATCTCTGGGACATACAAGTCCATATACAAATCATCACCATAAAGATACAAGTAGATCGAACATATGTATAACTGATGAAAATATCATGGTCGCTTAATATGCAAAAAGGCACCATATCAAATCTAAAGGATTCATGGCGACAAATGAACAAGGTGGATCCATGCTCAACAATCGATCATAGCCACCAAAATACAAGGTGGATCTATGTCTCAGCAAAATATCATATAAAGTGTGACAAGGTCTTGCGCAGCTTGGAAAATAGCAAAATGATGATGCTACTATCATCCCAAGGTCTTCAATCCAAACCACCCAAAAGGTACGAACCCTAATAGTGTGAATAAAGGAGTCGAAGTCGAACATGGAGGAAACTGTTTGATTACCGATCAATAATAAAAACCGTTAACAAACACAAGGGAAACCACCATTAATGAAAATAGTCCCCAAGGGACATAGTACATTCTAACAAGTGTGAATACAATGAATTGAAGTCGAACACTTGAAGAATCCATAGAGTAGGAGACATTAAGGTATTCCCACTATTCAATAGCGAGGGAATTTCCACTGATGACTACAATCCCCAAGGTACTCTCATAAACTCTAAATCTCATTCCCAGAGCAATAGGTGTTGCATTCTATAGGAAGAGATCCATTGGAAGGAAGGCATTAAGGCATCCTTCATCATCCAACATGAGGTAAGTCAGAGACTAGTTGGATCTAGAATTGGCACTGAATTTCACAACAAGGACCACCGAAGACATGATGTAATGAACTGATACTAGGGACTGGCTGACACAAAAGGTCAAGGCAATTGTAGAATGGCCAACAAATATTTAATCCTTGAACAGTGAGCATGACACAAAAAGTGACTTAGGTAGATACAAAAAGGACCAATGACACAAATCTGCATTGTAGGAGACATTGACAAACTCCCCATATAATTGGAAATGAAACCAACTGGAGGATTAAAAACTCTAAATCGGGATAAGGTCAAAGTACTAGGACCCAACTATTGATAGACTCAAAACTAGTGCTTTGTTCAAGGAAACAAGACTTGCTACCGTGATGTGAAATACATGTGAATGAACTTCCCTTCCCCTCTTTCTTGTAAAGGTTTAACGTGTCCAAAAAAGAAAACTCAGGACCATCTTCATGTTTGGAAAGCTCGAAGAAGAGATAGAAGAATGCTTGATAAAGAACTGACTCATGGATTTATGAGCCCGAACTAGTACATGCTCGATGGTGTTTCCATAGTTTAGAGAGTCTGAAAACTACAAAGAAGACTCCAGGGGGATGCTTTTTCATCCAATTTAGTCTCCTGAGGCCAAAAAAGTATAAAACAAACCACTGAAGAACTCTCTTAGCTTTTGAAGAAGTAAGGTGCACCTTTTCAGTACTTAGTCAGGAAGGTCCAAAAAAGGTTAAATTACCACCTACCCAACGCTCCTTCAAAAGCAGCATATAGCCTGATTTTTATGAGTGTGAAGGAAGGCAAGATCACTCAGAAAGATCCATTTGATTATGAGAAATGGGGCTTACAATAGTAAAATTGATGCTTTTTTCTTTAGGGTTTAACGAGCATGACAAAGACATAAAGTACACTCGGAATATTTTTCATGTTTAGGTCCAGAGCACAAAAAAGAGAAAACTAAGCTCATACCAGGGGTTCCTTTTCCATAATTTTAGACCCTCAGGTCCAGAAAAGCAATAAACCTATGCTTGAGAATACTATTCTCAATTCTGAAGAACAGAGAGTGTTCCTTTCTCGTATTATTCCACATGGTCCGAGAAAGTGATGACCTACCACCAATGTGGCTGTCCATTCACATATTATTAACGAGCCTGAATGGACAAGTTTACTCGGTAGTCAAATCTATTTTGAGGAGTCAGACCTGGGCCTAAAGAAACTCAATATCTTTCTCATGAAATTTTAACAAGTCCAGAAAATTCAACTCATGGACTCCTTACTATTTTTAATGAGCTTGAAGGAGAGAAAAATGAATGCTCTAAATGCGAGGAGACGAGTGTTATAGGCAGGTGAAACTAGTTCCAAGTGCAAGGAACATGAGCAAGATAAAGACACTTGGGGAACGTCTCCTCAAGGTAAAGGGTGTCAAGTTGCAATTGAAAAATGATACAAGGCTTATCGATAATGATAACAAAGATGATGGATTATACAACGAGCTAAAAGCGTGGAAGCCGACATCAGGCTCATAAGCATGAGCAGAGCACATGCAAATGCATTGATAGCTTGAACAACAAGATGAGGCCAGTAAATAGTTGTGAATCCAACTAAGAATCCTGTCTCCAAGAAACAATAACATCAGGATCATATTCAGAAGAAACGATCCGATGCACGTCACTTTGGCATAAACACATGTGACTTTTCTATCTTCTAGAAAAGGGAAAGTCAAGGTAGAATCAACTAAAGAAGATTCTATAGCACCAAGGCTCAAGGATTTATAATCAGTAAGATCAACCTCAGAAGGAGAGAAAAAATCAACAAGGGATATAGAGTCTAGAGGAACAAACTCAGTATCAAGAGAGTTGAAAAATTGATAAGAAAAATCAAACTCATCAGGATCACTGACCTTCTGTTCAAAGGAAGAGTCGAAAGACTCAACAAGACCAACATAAGAAGAAAGGTCATGCTTACTAGGAAAATTAGGGTTAGACTTAGTCACAACTAAACCAACATCCAATAGAAGATTAGACTGTATCAAAGACTCTAGGAAGACTTCATCCGAAGGAAGCAGATCCTTTGAGATAGGACACATGTATAAAATTTCAAATGGATCGATAGAGTGGAGAGTGGGCTCCACAGTCTGTATAGGATGAATCACCTGGTCAACTACTGGGACCAAGTCCCAGGAAGGTAAGCATGAAAACAGAGGCTTCTTATCAATAGAAATTGAACGCAAAGGACATGAGGCCACATAGCTCACCTGTGGCGGGGTATTGTCTATAGAAACACTGGGAATCAATAAAGGAAAGACCTAGTATCTAATTGGGTCACGAGATTAATCAAGAAAATCCAACTGATCAATAGTGACAATTTCTTCACCATGATCAAAGTACATCACATGAAATAATGTTAACACCACAGCTTTCATGGAATAGACATAATCATGTCCAAGGAGAATATTGAATTACAAGGGGTCTTCTATCACCATGAAGTCAACTAAGACAATCTTCCCACCCAAAGTAACAGGTGTTTGAGCAAGAGTTCCCAAGGCTATACAAGTTCTTCTATCAAACACCAATAATTGACTGTCAGTCGACATAAGGCTGGGAGATACCATGCCTCACCAAGCATGAGAAGACAAGATACTAACTAAGCCTCCTTCATCATTAATGCAATGAGCACTCATGTATTGTTCAACTTTGACCTTTATCTGGAAAGGTGCGTTAGAAGGAAGGCGCGGCTCAACTAGGCTATCCCAATCAAAGGAAGCAATCCGAGAGCTTATTGGGGGTTGACCTAAAGCGAGTTCAGTGCCCCCTTGTTCAGTAATTTTTGAACTGGTAGTGAATAAAATGTGACTAGCAGACACTTTACTCTCCAAAGGAAGAGTGGGATTGATCGACAATGGAATCAATTCAACCGCTTCATGAAAGTCACTCTCTGAAGGGAGAGTGGGATTGACCAAATATGACAATGGTTCGATCACATCAAGATCACTCTCTGAAAGAAGAGTGGGATTGACCAAATATGAGATTGGTTCGATGACTTGATCAACCAAAGGTTGAGTAGGTTGTTGAGAAAATATAGGTTGTTAAAGAGAAGTAAATTCTTGAGTCTTGGACCACACTCTTCGTACCTCTATGATAGCAGGGCACTGGTGAGTAAGATGATCTCCCTCACATAGCTTACAAGGGAACTTAAGTTTTCACTTTGAACAACCATTTTTCTCAACAGTGTCAACATGACTAGCAGTGGCTGACTATTTTCTATTAGCATGACCTATAGAGGCTGAGAGTTTTCCCCCAACATGACCACCAGAGGCTAGGTGACTGGGTCCAACCTAACTAAGAGAGGCTGGTTGTTGAAAAACTTTAGAATGTTCAAAAATGGGATGACCATGAAACCAAACTCTTCGTACCTCCACGATAGAAGGGAATTTATAAGTAAGGTGGTCTCCCTCACAAAGCTTACAAGGAAACTTGGGCTTGTGTTTTGAACAGGTAGTCTTTTCAATACTGTCAACATGACTCACAGTGGTTGACGGATTGTCTTCAGCATGAACTACAGAGGCTGAGAGACTTCCCCCAGCATGACCTACAGAGGCTAAGATACTAGGTCCAACATGACCTGTAGAGGTTGGATGGGTACCACCAACATGAACAACAGAGGTTGAATGGTTAGGATCAACATGCTTTGTAGTAGTTGAGTGTGTGCCCCCAGTATGAACCATAGAGGCTGGGTGGATGGATCCAACATGACTTGCAAACGTTGGATGGGGAGGTTCAACTTGAACATTAGAGATTGAATGGGTGCCCTCAGCATGAACTGTAGAGGCTGAGTGATTGGATCCGATGTGACCTAAAAATTTTGGAAGGATCTCACCAGCATGATCAACATAGGCTGGATGGTGAATATCAACTTAACTTGTAGAGGTTCAGTGCTTAGATCCAACATGACCTGCAGAGCTTGGATGGGTGCCCCCAGCATGAACTGTAGAGGCTGGGTGGCGAGTTTCAACTTGACCTATAGAGGTTGAATGGGTGCCCCCTTTCTTATGTGTATTCTTCCTATTCCTCCTTCTTTTACTCCTTTTAGACTGTCGGTTACTACTATCAGTACTTTCACCACATGAGGTAGAAGGAGTAGGAAAATCAACTATAGGTGAAGGGGAAGCAATGTTTTGATGCCCTTGATATAAGGAGCTTACTTGAGAAGCACCAGGAGCATTCAGGACAATTGGAGTGGAAAACAACCACATCGGTATCCCTAGGGTGAATCCAGGTAGATTCAGGGTGGCCATCGAGGGAACACCAACATTCCCCGTGAGAGGAATAGTGCAAGGAGTTCCCAACATGGGGATATCTTGGTTGGTGTTCAAAAGGGTGTTAGCCATATTTTCAAACTAGGAGACAAATTTTGAGGTTGACAAGCAACCAAAAGTACAAAGCACACACCTGAAAGAAAACTAAGTACAGACAAACCATAGAGCACTCACTGAAAGTCCTAAAGCCAAATAGACAAACAAGTATAATATATGCTTTCTAGAAGAAAGTTGATAGACATTTACTTGGCATCCCTGTAGGTGTTCTTAGGCATAAGTGGAGGAATCACCCACCACCCTCCCACACCTTCTACCGAGGTTACCTTCCAAGCCCGGCCAAGGTCAACCAGAAATAGCCTTCCGATGTACCTGTGTATGAACCCTAGATGTCAAAGAGACTAAAGGATACCTTAACTATATTGATAGTCTGGGGGACAGTTACAAGCCTGGTTCATATGCATGGGCAGGGTAGCAAATCCCAAAACCCTATCTAAGACAGAATCCCCAGATCCGCAAAAACCCTAGTCTACGCTTTGACAAGGAATCATAGGGTTATCTCCTTAGTCCAAATCTCCACATGGCCTCATGCTTAACTCGCGTTTTAGAGGATATTTCTAGATACAATCAACATAGAAAAGGGTTTACCTAGTGATTGGCCAACTACGTCTAAATTTTAACACTTGTGGGGAGTTTGAACTCCCTATCCCACAAGTCTAGCCTAAGCTAGTTGATGTATGACCCTATAAAATAAAACTTACTAATAAATTTAAATTATATCGTTTATTTTAAGGGTTTCTTTTAGTCAGAGGGTAAATGGCATGAAACTTATGTGGTATTTTGACTCAAAGTTGAAACAAAATGACTACACAAAGAGAACTGAAATGCAAAAAGAAAAAACTATTCTCTTTATTTTTTCAAATAGAAAACCTGAAAGCCACAAAAAAACAAATCTTTTTAATTTTTTTCAAAAACAATGATATGCCATGCAATCTAGACTAAATACCTAATCTACATGCATATAAAGCAAACATGTGTTTTTTATTTTTCTTTTATAAATGCAAAAGAAAAATAGCCTATCAACTAATGCAAGCAAGTAATGTAAGCAAAGAAAATAAACAACTACTCTACACCCCACAAACAAACCCTAGGTTTCCCTAAAGTTGGATATAACCTCTCTTGGAAGGAAGGCTCACAAAATTGAACAAGCCAACAACTTTGGAATGAAGATACTAAGCAATAATACTGACATAAACAAAGGTCAACAAGTCCCAAGTATTAATCTAAACCTACAAACAGAGGTTGCTCAGTACCTTGTCCAACAAGGTCAATCCAAAGAAGGGGGTGGGGGGGGAAGGCAACAAAACAAAGTTCAAAGACTTGAAAGAGACTTACGAGATAGACAAAGAGCACCTAAGAGAGATAAAAAAACCTCTCAAGGGTCATGCACATGCAGAGGACTCTTAAAGACCCTACAAACATCCCTCAAATCACCCAAAAACCCTAAAAAATGATGAAGAACAGAAATTTAGGTGCATACACAGGTTGCCTTAAGGCAGGTCGCGTATGGCACATGGGTTGCAGGTAGTACAAGTCGTGTATATAACACAGGCATGCAACTGTTTAGCCTGAAAGTCGTGTATGAATGACAAAAGGCACAAAAAGATTCAAAAACTGACCTAAGAAGGTAGGGAAGTTGTTCCAACAAACTCAAAAGGTGTTCCTAACTTTTAAGAAGGACCTGAAACTTTACAAAAAGTTGAAATAAATACAAAGAAACCCCAAATAGAAAAGGCTCTCCCCAGTGGAGTCACCAGTTCTGTTGTAAAGGAAAGTATCCTATGGCTAGGGTTTAAGAGGCCATCAATGTACTGGGGTTGAAAGAGAGATGCACAATGTTCAGCAAGCATATATAAGCAAGTTTGAGATATTATAATGGTTCATACCTTAGCCAAATGAAGGTTGATCCAAGCAGCCCTTCAATCCTCTTCTTGCTCCTCTTGCTCCTATTTCTCTAAGAGACCTGCGAAACAAGTTATACCTTCCTCAAACTGAATAAACTATATGAAAGGAGATTATATTCAATGAAACATGAAAACATAATCTGATAAATAACATCATATAATCATAATCAAAGATTCAATCACACATTGAACAATTATTTGGGAAGAAGAAGGACATCACATCTTTATTAATCTTGAAAATAAGTACAAATATACCTTCTCTTCAAGTTCGACACCTCATGAAACCTTGATCTAGTTCTGCTGCTTCTCTTCTCCAAGGAACTCAGCCTCCAAGCTCTGTAACATAAGGAGAATGCTTCTAGGGAAAAGGTGTGGGAAAAGAGAGCTCCAAATCCTCTAGCATAATAATGCAAAGATTCAAGTCTCCTCTCATGGACCTCCCTACCTCTATTTATTTGCTTAATGAAGAGTTAGGGTCAAAGACAAAGTAGCTACAACTGAAAGAGTCAGTTGCATAACTACCCAAACTACCCGAATTTCAAAGTACGTATTTTTTTGACATTTTCAAGAGGCGTACATGGGTTGCAGAGACAACAGTCACATACATGAGGAGGTATATGTGGGTTTCAATGTATAAATTCATGTATTTAAGGCATATCCAAGTATTATATATAGCAAGTCACGTAGGCATGCGGGTTTCCTTAAGTAAACTCGTGTACACCTCACAAAACTCATTTTTAGGATATTTCTTGGCATTCTCAAAATTTGGTGTCTTCTGGAAAGTTTTATCCAACTGAAATATCTTTCCAACAGTGTAGAGATGAGGTTAAATGGATTTACAAAACTCAATATATGGGTCCTCCAAGTTAGGTGTTTTTTCAGTGACTTTTAGTGACTTTCATGAAGTGTCGTCATGGAAGTGTCGACGTGTGACAAAATCATGGGAAAGTGGTCATAGGAAGAGATGTGTCATTTTGGGATATAAAAACTATGACATACACCTTTTTTTCCTTACCACCTCCTCTTTCATTAATAGATATAGCATATTTAGGCACTATCACATCTGGTAGCATTCTAACCTCCTTGCAACCTCAGTTGCAACCCCAACCATAGTTCTTAGGGAATTATTGGGGTTCACTCCCTGTCCACATGATTTCCTTCCCTTTTCCACCGATAGACATCATGAGTAAGCTCTCTATGGCTAGTCTTAGCCTGCCTGGTTTCACCTTCGATATTCCTGTGTGGTACCTCGAACCACCTAATTCTCCCCCAAATCCACATGTTGTGCTGACTCCCGTCCAACCTATCAAGACAATTTCCCACCCACCTCATGGTACACCAAAGACTACTCCTATTGCTACTCTTTCCCCTCCTCCTCCAAATAATATTGGGGGAAACATGAATAAATAAATGAAATAACCTTGTCCCTCTCCTACATGTGCGTTATGATATTCCTATCCTTTGTAACTACATGCACACTATAGTTGAGAGCGTCGACACTCTAGTTTTCAATGTAAAAACCATACCTATGGTAAAGAAAAATTTGTTGCAAACCAACCACCCATGTGAATTTTATGGCCTATATGGTCATTATTCACACCATTTCCCAAAATTTCCTGAGTATCAGTCACTCCTTAGTGATCTTCACAAGAACTCCCATGAGTTCAAAATTACTTTCCTGGAGGAGATCCACCCTTCGATTTCTTCCTTGGACACCACTGATACCATTTACAAGATCTATACTTCGAGTATCCCTTTCCCATCCTTGACCATGGAAGATACCCCTGATCTATCCTAACACCACATTCATGATGACAGAGAGATCCTTGAAACCACCATCGGTTTTACCCCATTTCACTTAGGCCATGGTGTGGAATCATTTCTTCCCATTGAATGCCATATTTTCTTGCTTTGCATTGTCATCAAACTTCTACCTAATTCCTCACTATCAGAACAATGCATACTTATGCTTGAACATACTAATTAGGACCAGCATACTGCTCTCCAAGTGATCAAAGTGGTGAAGACTTGATCGATGTCCCACTATGACTCCCACGTCTACCCATGCACATTTATAGAGGGGGAACGAGTCCTCGTCTATGACAAAGCCAATGATAATATAGGGAAAGGGGAGCTTAATTCCATGTGGTATCTCCCATATGTCATCCATAAAGGTCTCATAAAGGGGACATATCTCATTGTTGACTCTAAAGTGTGCCTCTTGAAGAATCCCTACAATGGGCTCTAGCTCAAGAGGTTCTATGCCTAAAGTTTCTCGCCATGCCTACCCTTGTATCATAGTTTTTCTTTCTTGTTTTACATCATTTTACCACAAGTCGGTGACTGTCTCCAATAGCCACTCCACATCCAGCCACAGTGAGTCCATTGTAGCACTTTATCACCTCCTCTACTCATGAGAGGGTGGATCTATCCCCTCAAACCTAGCTTTGCACCACTGCTACCCCGTTGGAGGGTGCAGTCCCACATCTACACATGCATGCAATATGTCACAAACATGATCTAGCTACCACAATTCTAGTAAACTATATATGATTTCAACCACAAAGCATCATCTATACATACTTTCAAGTCCCCATACCTGTCCTGGAGGTTAAGGCCTCTCCGGGTCCCCCCGGTAGTCCATTCTCATGTATGGATCATCCTCTATGAGGATAGGAAGTTGCCACCACTATGCAAAAAGCTTCTATCTAAAGAAATGACCTACTAGACTACTTCCCTCCCTACATTCTTCAGGATATTTCCTGAAGTCACCTTGATTTATGTGCCACCATCTGAATCACACCTTGTATGTATTGGCATGTTCACAATCCATTCGCTACATCCATACTTCATAGTTGGCCTTATTTTACCACCATCCATCGTCCAGCAAGAAGGCACCGTTAGTGTTCCACTACTATTCCTATCAACCATGTTCACAACATAACCTCTTTTCATACATCGAACACTTTCTCCTTGATTGACTGACCATTACGGATTTTTTGTTAAGCTCTTTTCTAACTCCTAAAAGAATGAAAAGGTTACCGAGCATGATTTCATCCTTTCACACTTGTTAAAGTGTTTGAAAGGGCATCTATGTGGCCTCATTTATATCCTTTTTCATACTACGTAGACTATTAAAATAAAAGGATCACCCTAGCACCTTATATCTAAGAACATAGCCCTTTGTATCCTTTTATTCTTTGTCATACATTGGGACCATAACTTACGAAAAATATCATTATGGGTTTCCTTTAAGATCTTTCCCAGCCCTCTCATTAGAGGAAATTTCAACTCAAAATGGGCCTTTTAACTTTGATTCAAATTCCATGTCATCATATGTTATCCAATGAAATTGATTTAAATTTGAAATACCGTATAAGTCTTAAACACTTTTTTAATATAAATTTGGGGATAGGTATCATAAAAAAACTACTTTTTTTGTTTGTATTTTCGACATATCTCCCCATGTTTTTACTCAAATTTTGATCGGGAGAGATCATTGGATGCAGAATTAAATTCCGCATCCAACGAGTACCCACTCAGCATACTTTGGATAAATCCCACTACCCCAAAAACAAGAAATACCTGAAAAAATGTGATGATGATGTCATCATCACATTTTTTCAGGTATTTCTTGTTTTGGGGGTTC
Source organism: Pseudotsuga menziesii (assembly GCA_001517045.1). NCBI lineage: Eukaryota > Viridiplantae > Streptophyta > Pinopsida > Pinales > Pinaceae > Pseudotsuga > Pseudotsuga menziesii. The sequence goes on from LPNX010211480.1 coordinate 243,021, forward strand.
AAAAGTATGCCAAGTGGGTACTCGTTGGATGTAGAATTTAATTTTGCATCCAACGAGCTCTCTCGATCTAAATTTGAGTAAAAACACAGGGAGATATGTAAAAAATACAAACAAAAAAGTAGTTTTTTTCTTTTCTTCCTCCAAAATTAATAAATATTATTTTATTATTTTAACTATTATTTTACTAATTCTTTTTAGGAGGCCCATTTTGAGTTGAAATTTCCTCTAATGCATCAAGAAAATATTTCTGAGCAAAGTTGGTTTCATTCATGCTCATAAAATTATTTGAATGATCGGCCAGTCAGTATAGGTTTAACTTTTTTTGACCTGGTTGGATTGCTTATAGTAAAGAAGTCTCCCTACCCATTCGATTGGGAGAGATATCCCTTGTATACTTTTATCATTTTTGGGGATTAGGGGAATATTTATGAAAAATAGAACTAGTGAAGTCTTCTTTTTGTTTTCACACTCTCTAAAAATGAAAATGCCATTGATCAGTTACATTCTTTGGATTAACAAAAATCCACGAGATTGTATCATATTGAGCATAATTCTATTCCTTCTCCATGCTTCTTAAACTATGAAGAAGGTCTAAGCAGTGTCTCTAGGCTCCATCACATATGATCTCGCATTATGGCAACTTCCCCCATTGGGTATCCTTTGTTCAAAGTACTCTGTGATGAGTCTCCCTTAGATCCCTTGGATATCACTAGTCTAGTTACCCCCTCAATATCTCCCATTGCAATTATCTCCCTGGTTTCACAGTTATGATCCCTCTCCCACGAGTCATATTCATTTGCTTCCAGGTTAGCCCTGCCATCATACTCTTAAGAAAGTAAGTTTGATTCCCCTGTACTCCCATGCCTCTGTTCCCCTTTTAGTGTCACAGTCACTTGACTGTTCAACATATCTGGTTATCCCCCTCGCGCTTCTATCAATGAAACATCATTTCCTTGTTAGTTGTAGGTCTTCCTCTATCGACGTCAACACATATATTCTAGAGGATAGACCCAGAGGTCACTATATCCTAGTTTCATCCACCTCATTGATGAGTTCCTTGGACCACTTGAAATGAGTCATTAGTTCCTTCCAGGTTGGTTATTTCTCACGTTCTCTACCTCATCTACATCATTGTGCCATTGAGATTTGTACAGGGTATTAGTCCGTTCATTATTTGGTCAAAGACCCCGGTTGTCACCAGACTCTAGCACATTGGTGAGTCTACTATGGGACCCATACAATTTCATGTCCCTTTTGATTTCTAGGATGCATTGGCGACAGTGTTCAGAATCCCCCAGTGTTATGATTATGTGTATCTGCAGTACTTTATGTTGTATATTGTACCATAAAGATTCTATATCTCAATCGTTGAGTCCATATGTATATCTACACCTCCAAACCTAGCAGAGCATCAGTTGTGATGATATTGCATTCGATGAGAATTCCACTTTTCTTATGTATCAATTCTTCATATCATTATAAGTATTTATCCTCCCATTGATTCCACCATTATGTATCACCAGTTGTATATCTATTGATTGACTCCCATTATTTGGGCCTTGATCCCCATTATTTATTTTTTGAAACTTTTATCAGCATGGGTATGCTCACCACGCCCATATACATGTTTGATATTATATGTACCTCATCCATTTTTTAAAACTAATAAGAATCAAAATCCACCATAGTTCGAACAATGAAACTCCACTCATTCGTGGTCCTCTATAGTCTCTCCACAGTTGTCACCATTTTCCATTGATCTTAAGATGTTTATTGACCATACGATGAACTTCTACCCTCACACATCGGGGGAAATATGTTAACAATAAATATTATTCATTTATCTCTCTATGGTCTAAACCATACTCATACATCATATTATGTAATGTCCCAATTCAAAAATTCCTAATAAAGGCAGAATCTTGGAAAATTTGTCTTGACTAGTTTTTATCTAGGGGGATTCGAATGGCTCGAAAGGGTCTCGAATTTGGTAGGGAATTATGGGTGGATTATTAGTACTATTAAACTGACCCTCTTGTATTTTTATTAAATTCCATTTACATTTTCAACTCTAATTTGGCATGGTGAAAAAAGGGAAAAATTACTAGCAATTTATGATGCAATTCCCGCTAGGGTGTGGGAAGAAATGGCTCTCCAAATCCTAAGAATCCATCCAAAATTTCAGAAAACAATATTTGTGTTGTAATTATACTTCATTTACTTTCATTATATGTGTTTAATATTTCTTCAATAGAGGATTAAAGCTTCATATTCAAATGCACAATTTCAGTGATATTTGCTTAAGGGAAATGACACAATAAAGCTCAACTTCAACTCATAAATGTTGCATCTAAAGGTTCAAAACATATAAATGTGAATATATTCCATTGAAATCAATTCAATATCTCACTAAAATCATATAACATTGAACCAAGTTGCAATATACATCAGATACACAATCGTCATTGAAAGGGAAAATCATCACATAGAAACTAGTCACACAAAAGCTTGGAAATGTGGACATTTTCATATGTACTTATTCTTATTTCGACTTATTGAGAATATGAACATGATACTACATATACATACATCATATGTCAGATATTGGGCATCATATGAACTCAATGGGGTGCAACCACCATTCACACTAGTACACCTTCCTAGAAAAACCACAAAAACACATGGAAATATGGAAGTGGAAATTGATAGAATGGGAGGAGAGATGGGTCACTAACATAAGAATCCTCATATATGAAATAAAACACTTCATGAAGCTCCAAATGATAAGTCTGAGTGTCCTCTCCCATGGCCAACTTGGATGATAATCTCACTCTCTCGAAATTGGCTCACTAGCAGGGTAAGTGTGCACTCTTCATGCAAAGGACAAGATAATGCTTTCCAAATGCCAAAGGAAAATTCACAAATGATAAAAATCCATTTCCATTCCTCTAATTCATTGCCATAGGATTCCTCCACCTCATCGTTGATTTTTAGTAACCTCCATGCCACTTGGACTTATCCCTAACCCTTCATCTTCCACCAAATTTGAATGGTTGCCTCTAACTCCCAAATTCAACATCTTGGTGCATATTTTTAGCTCTGTCATGTAATATTTTTCATATTCCTGCTATCAGGTTTTCAATCAGGTATTATTTTTCATAGAATCTTCCATCATTGTTGTCATAAAGAACGAGGAATCTAGCTCCACATGGCACCTAGTTTCTTCCTAAACTCTTTCTCTTCTATGGGGAGTTAATAATCCTAACCCATTTGAATCATTGGGATTATGATATGTATTTTGATGACTCTTCACCTTCCATGAACCTTCCATCACTTATAATTTTTAATTTTGGATTAAGTCATGACATGTGTAAGGAGGAATCTAGCTTCCCAAGGCCCCCATGGACCTCCAAATGTCCTTATGAAGCAGTGCCACTTTATTTTCTCCATATTTATTATTTGTATGACCCAAATTAATGTGTAAATGATAAACTAAAGTTCTCTTGCATCACATAGTTCCTTGTTGCAATATTTAATGCCTCCTCCCCCAACCTAGGGAACTAATATGTGGGTGAAACATTGTCAACTAGTAGACCTATTGGAGTGGGGAAATGACATTCCTCCCCACACAATATTGATTTTCCTAAAGCAATGCCAAGTTTGGATGCTGCAAAATTCTCTCATCTTCCCAAGTGGCCTCCTCACTAGGAAAATCCTTCCATTGTAGCAAATATTGTTGTAGCAAATATTGTTTTATTGTTCTGCTTCTTAGTCTTCTTTCCCTTGTGCTCAAGATTTTTTTTGGAATGATAAAACGTTTTTCTTAATTCTCCAAAGGTGGTAAAGTATATGAAACTGAAATGTTCTTCCATATAATCATCTTTAGACAAGAAGCTCCAATTTATAGGCCACTTCCCCAACTTTTCAAGTCACGTTGTAGGGACCATAAGATATTGGTTTGAGTTTTTCCGAACCTTTACCTTTTATGGTGGTTTGTTTGTAAATATTCAACGTCAAATACACCAGGTCATTCACTTGGAATCGTGTCTCCGTTCTATGTTAGTTTGCATATTGTTTCTGCTAATTTTGAGCAACCTGCAAGTTATCTCTCAAAATATTCAAAATTTCTTGACTTTCTTCTATCCAATATTTATCCTTTGGAGCTATACTATCAACAAAAATGTGGTCAATAAAATTGGATGCATCATAACCATAAATTTCTTTAAAAGGATACATGCCAATGGACATATGGAAAGTACTATTGTAACAAGGCTTACCCAAATGCAACCATTTTATCCATGCTTTTTTCTGCCCACTAACATAGTTCCTCAAGTAGAATTCCAATCATTGATTCACCCTCTATGTTTGGCCATCAGTTTGGGGATGATATATTATGCTAGGTTTCAAATGTTTCCCCACCATTTCGAAGAGTTCTTGCCAAAATGCACTCAAAAATATTGTATCTTTGTCACTAAAAATGCTCTTAGGAAGCCCATGCAATATGAAAAATTATTTAAAAATAGTTCAGCCACTTGTGCAGCAGTGAAAGTGGTAGTAACACCAAATAAATAAGAAAATTCAGTTAGTCTATCCACCACGACAAATATGCAATCCTTACCAAATACTTTGGGCAAGATAGTGATGAAGTCCATGGAAATGATCTACCATTTTTGTGCTGGAATTAGAAAAGGATGTAAGAGACCCTCTAGATGTGTGTGCTCCACTCTATTTTTATTAAATCTGGGGAACTCATTAACATAATTCAGAACATAATCCTTCAACCTTTTCCATGCAAATCTTTCCCTCAATATTTGGTATGTTTTGAAGAAACCGAGGTGACCTCCTAGAGGAGAATCATGAACTTTTTTTAAAATGTCCTCCTTCAAAATTGAGTTAGGGACCATATAGATTCTACCTTTGTAGTAGATTATTCCTTCCAATACCTTATTCCTATTATTATAACGATATATTATTCTTAGTTTATCTATTCTTTTTGTCCTAATTTTCAACCGTTGGTTTAAAATGATTTTACATTTTATGTTTATTTTTTGACAATCAGTAATTTTTGTTGGATTTACTACTTTTAATGGTTGAATTATTTCATTATTTTAGTTTTAAGGTTTGTCTCTTGGACTTATTAGTTAATATGTATATCTTTAAGCTTTCAAAAACTTATAATAAAATTTTATTCCAAGTTTTATTTGTAATCTAACCCTCATTTTGAGTCCTTTGTCAAATATTTTCATGAGGAGATTCCTGTAGCAGCTCTGTTTTTCTTGTTTTTGTCATTATCATTGGGAGCTGATTACGAGGTGATGGAAACAAATTCTTGAAAACAAAAAGATATTTTTGTCTAAAAAAAACTCATTCACAAAAACCTCTCTCAATTTTGGAACAATTGTTATCATTTGAGAGATTTGAATTCATCTTTGTGGCCAATTTGCAGGGTTTGAATTATTTAATAATTTCTTGTTTTAGTCACAAATGTGTAGCATGTATTCTGATCAATTGAAGGGGAATTTTTAAAAACAAAGAGAGTTTTTGTTCATAACAGCCTATTTTAAAAAAACCTCTCTCATTGTTTTCACAGGTGTCCCGGATCGAGATATATGAAGGCGTAGTCGAGACCCAAATTTCCAGAAATTCGCCAAATTTCCCCAAATCCGATTTGCTATTTTTGGGTTAATTGTCTTTAAAGATTTTGAGTTATCATGTAACTAATTGATGTAACTGTTTCAAATTTCGACCTAGAAGGTAGTTATGGAACTACTTTACTTTTGTAATGATAAAAGGAAGACAAACATACAGTTTTGGAGGGGAATTTTCACTCAAGGAGAGGCTTTTGGAGCTTTGATTTCTCAAGCTAGCATTTATAACTCTTATGTAAGTGGATGAATGTTATTAATTATATATAAACTGATAAGCCCTTTTACCTGTCATGATTTTTCATTTCTAAATTAGCTTGTGGATGTTTATTTCCTCCTTGCTGATGAAGTATTTAAAACCAAAAACCTAAAACCTATTTTATTTAATTTTACTTTTGAGATTGTGTTGGCTTGTTCTTGTAGTAGTCTAAGAACAATTTCTGGCACTAACATCTTTGGCGTCATTTCCGGGGATGAACCTAAAGTATATCTTCCCTGGGATATCATTATTTATCTAATTTTGAGAGGTGAACAATGTCAGAAAATATTTTAGACTACAATTTTTCACCAGCAACTCTAGGATTAAAGATTCCACTGCAAGGAGAATTTTGTTGACAAAAAAATCAAGAAGCCAAATGGAAATATTGGGTGTCAACTTGTTACTTTCCTCCATGAGGATTTGTTCTTATGCATTAGTTCTTTCATGTATTTCCCATTGCATGTCAAAAGAATTATTTTTTGTTTTGTCAATTCCGATGATCATAAACCTTCAGGTACATATCCCTCTTCGGAAGAATAAAGTTTGCATTCTTCTTGTTTTATTGATGTTGATCCTATTCCTTCATTTGAAATACATGTGCAACATGATATACATATACCCATATCTCTTGAAGCTGATTATTCTGGTCATCTTGTAGAGAATAAAGCTGATCTATTACATTCTACCATCACTGCCAAAACTTGTGAACAGTTTGTTGAACCTCATATTCAACTCACAGATTTTCAGTCTAGACTCAGATAGAAGATGTTTAAAGCTCTTAGTATGTCATCTCTCCTACATCCTTACCCTTCCTACTTTGTTGAATAGCCTCCCCATTTTACTAGAAAAGACCATATTACAACAAAGAAGCATTTAGGATCTTTTCATAATTTCATTGATCATTTTGAAATCCTGCATGAGGATGTTGTCATGAGTTTATTTTCGAAATCCTTTGCTGGAGATGCTGGGTTTTGGTTCCAAAATTTAAAAGCTGATTCAATTGGATCATGGGAAGAGTTACATGATGTATTTTTGAAGTATTGGGGTAAGAATAAATATTATGATCAATTTATTTCTGAATTTTATAGTTTGAAAAGGGAGAGTGATGAGCCAAGTATTAAATTTAATCGAAGGATTCAAATTTTTGATATCAGTATGCCTACAGAGATCAGAGCTTTGGAAAAACTTGCTATGGTATATTATGTTATGGCTCAACATTCAGATCTTGTATTTTCCTTGTTATAAAGTGTTAGAGCTCAAAATGACACACCTCTTCCTGTGCCAACTTTCCCATGATTTCCTCGCATGTCAACACTTCCATGACGACACTTCATGAAAGTCACTGAAAGTCACTGAGAAAAAACCTAACTTGGAAGACTAATATTTTGAGTTTTGTAACTCCATTTGACCTCATCTTTGCATCGTTGGAAATATATTTTAGTTAGCTAAAACTTTCTAGAAGACACCAAAGTCTGAAAAATGCCCAAAAATTCCCTAAAAATGACTTTTTTGATGTGTATACAAGTTTCCTTAAGGCAAACCCACATACGTACGGGAGTTTCCTTAAGGAAAACCTGCGTACGTACATGAGTTTCTATATATAATAGTCACATACACCTTATATACCTGAGTTTCTGCATTTCAACCCGCATATACCTCCTCGTGTATGCGACTATTGTTTCTGCAACCCACGTACGCCTCTTGAAAATGTCAAAAAAATACGAATTTTGAATTTTGGGTAGTTTGGGTAGTTATGCAACTGACTCCTTTAGTTGTAACTACTTTGTATTCACCCCTAACTCTTCCTTAAGCATATAAATAGAGGTAGGGAGGTCCATGAGAGGAGACTTGAATCTTTGCATCATTATGCTGGAGGAATCGAGACTCTCTTTGCCCACACCTTTTCCCTAGAAGCATTCTCCTTCTGTTGCAGAGCTTGGAGGCTGAGTTCCTTGGAGAAGAGAAGTAGTAGAACCAGATCAAGGTTTCATGAGGTGTCAAACTTGAAGAGAAGGTATTCTTATACTTGTTTTCAATATTAATAAATATGTGATGTCCTTCTTCTTCCAAAATCATTTTTCAATGTGTGATTAAATCTCTGTTTATGATCATATTATGATGTTAATCAGATTATTATTTCATGTTTATTTGATTATCATTGCTTTATCTATGGTCATATTGGTTTGAGGAAGGTATAATTCGTTTAGTAGGTCTCTTGGAGCAAGAGGAGTGAGAAGAGGATTGAAGTGATGCTTGGATCAACCTTCATTTGGCTAAGGTATGAACCATTCTAATCTCTGAATCTTTCTTATATATGCTTGCAGAACTATATGCATCCACCTTTCAACCCCAGTATGTTGATGGCCTCTTAAACCCTATCCATAGGATACTTTCCTTTACAACAAAACTGGCGACTCCACTGGGGAGAGCCTTGTCTATTTGGGGTTTCTTTGTCATTTTTTCAGCCTTCTGTAAAGTTTTAGGTCCTTCTTACAAGTTAGGAACACCTTTTGAGTTTGTTGGAACACCTCTCCTTCCTTCCTAGGTCAGTTTTTGAACCTTTGTTTGCCTTTTGTCATCCATACGTGACTTTCAGGCTAAACAGTCAAGTGTCTATGTTGTATACATGACTTGCACTACCTGCAACCTGTGTGTCATACGCGACCTGCCTTAAGGAAACCCGTGTATGCAACTAAATTTGTATTCTTTCATCATTTTTAGGGTTTTTGTGTGATTTGAGGGTTGTTTGTAGGGTCTTCAAGGGTCCTCTGCATGTACATGATTTTTGAGAGGTTGTTTTATCTCTATTAGGTACTCTTTGTCTATCTTTTAAGTCTCTTTCAAGTCTTTGAACTTGTTTTTACTGCTTTCCCCCCCACCTCCTTCTTTGGCTTGACCTTGTTAGACAAGGTACTAAGAAGCCTCTATTTGTAGGTTTAGATTGATTCTTGGGACTTCTTGACCTTTGTTTATGTCATTCTTATTGCTCAGTCTCTTCATTCCAAAGTTGTTGGCTTGTTTACCTTTGTGATCCTTCCTTTCAAGAGAGGTTGATATCCAACTTTAGGGAAACCTAGGGTTTGTTTGTGGGGTGTAGAGTAGTTGTCTATTTGCTTTGCTTACATTACTTGTTTCCATTAGTTGATAGGATATTTTTCTTTTGCATTTATAAAATAAAAAGAAATAAAAAAACACATGTTTGCTTTATATGCATGTAGATTAGTTTTTTAGTCTAGATTGCATGGCATATCATTGTTTTTGAAAAAATAAAAATAAAAAGAAATTGTTCTTTTCTGGCTTTCAAGTTTCTATTTGAAAAATAAAGAGAATACTTTTTTCTTTTTGCATTTCATTTCTCTTTTCTTAGTCATTTTGTTTCAACTTTGAGTCAAAACAGCAGATAAGTTTCATGCCATTTACCCTCTGACTAAAAACAACCCTTAAAATAAATGATATAATTTAAAAATTAATAGTAAGTTTTATTTTATAGGGTCATACACCAACTAGCTTAGGATAGGCTTGTGGGATAGGGATTTTAAACTCCCCACAATGGTTAAATTTCAAACATATTTGGCCAATCACTAGGTACCCTTTTGTATGTTGATTGTATTTGGTAAGCTCCTCTAAAATGGGAGTTAAGCACAAGGCCGTGTGAAGGCTTGGACTGAGGATATAACTCTCTGATTCCTTGTCAAAGTGTAGACCAACGATTTTGCGCATCTAGGGATTCTGTCTTAGACAAGGTTTCAGGATTTGCTACCCTGTCCATGCGTACAAACCAGGCTTGTGACTATCCCCCCAGACTGTCAATATAGTTAAGGTAGCCTTTACTCTCTTTGACACCTAGGGTTCATACACAGGTACACCAAAAGGCTATTTGTGGTGGACATTGGATGGACTTGGAAGGTAACCCCGGTAGAAGGTGTGGGATGCCGATGGGTGATTCCTCCACTTGTGCCTAAGAACATCTGCAGGGATTCCAAGTAACTATCTATCAGCTTTATTTTGGAAAGCGTATCTTATACATGTTTGTCTGTTTGGATTTAGGAATTTTGTAGTGAGTGCTGTGTGGTTTGTCTGTACTTAGTGTGCCTTTAGGTGTGTGCTTTGTAATTTTGGTTGCCTATCAACCTCAGACTTTGTCCCTTGGTTTGAAACTATGTCTAACACCCCTTTGAACACCAACCAAGAGATCCCCATGCTAGGAACTCCTTGTACTATTCCTCTCATGGGGAATTATGGTGTTCCCTTTATGGCCACCTTGAATCTACCTAGATTCACCCTAGGGCTACCAGTGTGGTTGTTTTCCACTCCAACTGTCCTAAATGCTCTTGGTGCTTCTCAAGTAAGCTCCTTATATCAAGGGCATAAAAACACTGCTTCCCCTTCACCTGTATTTAATTCTCCTCCTCCTTCTACCTCATGCGATGAAAGTACTGATACTATTAACTGGCAGTCTAAAAGGAGTAAAAGAAGGAGGAATAGGAAGAAGACACATAAGAAATGGGGCACCCATTCAACCTCTATAGGTCAAGTTGATCTTCACCACCCATCCTATGAATTTCATGCTAGGGGCACCTATCCAACCTATGCAGGTCATGTTGGATCTCCGCACTCAACCTCTGCAAGTCAAGTTGATCTTCACCATCCAGCCTCTGGTGTTCATGTTGGTGGAATCCTTCGAACCTTTCTAGTTCATGTTGGATCTAGTCTCTCAACTTCTATAGTTCATGCTGAGGGCACCCATTCAACCTCTAATGTTCAAGTTGAATCTCCCCATCCAACCTCTGCAAGTCATGTTGAATCCATCCACCCAGCCTCTGAATTTCATGTGGGGGGCACACATTCAACTACTGCAAAGCATGTTGATCCTAACCATTCATCCTCTATTGTTCATGTTGGTGGTTCCCATCCAACCTCTGCAAGTCATGTTCGACCCAGCCTCTCAGCCTCTGCAACTCATGTTGGGGGTATTCTCTCAGCCTCTATGGTTCATGCTAAAGACAATCTGTCAGCCACTACGAGTCATGTTGACACTGTTGAAAAGACTAACCGTCCAAAACACAAGCCCAAGTTTCCTTGTAAGCTTTGTGAGGGAGACCATATTACTTACAAATGTCCTTCTATAGCGGAGGTGTGAAGAGTTTGGCTTCATAGTCATCCCATTTGAACATCCTAAAGTCTCTCAACAACCAGCCTCTTTTAGTCAGGTTGGACCCAGTCACCCAGCTGCTGTAGTTCATGCTGGGGGGAAAATATCACCCTCTGTAGATCATGTTGAGAGAAACCAGTTAGCCACTGCTAGTCATGTTGACACCATTGAGAAAATTGCTCATTCAAAGTGCAAACTTAAGTAACCTTGTAAGCTATGTGAGGGACATCATCTTACTCACCAGTGCCCTGCTATCATCGAGGTGAGAAGAGTGTGGTCCGAGACTCAAGAATTTCCTTCTCCTAAACAACCTATAGTTTCTCAACAACCTACTCAACCTTTGGTTGATCAAGTGGTCGAACCAATCTCATCTTTGGTCAATCCCACTTTTCTTTCAGAGAGTGATCCTGATGTGATTGAACCAATGTCATCTTTGGTCAATCCCACTCTCCCTTCAGAGAGTGACTTTCATGAAGTGGTTGAATCAATTTCATTGTCAACCAATCCCATTCTTCCTTTGGAGATTGAAGTGTCTACTAGTCACATTTTCTTTACTTCCAGTTCAGAACTTATTGAACAAGGGGGCACTGAACTCATTTCAGATCAACCCCCACCAATCTCTCGGATTGCTTCCTTTGATTGGGATAGCCTAGTTGAGCCGCGCCTTCCTTCTAATGCACCTTTCCAGACTTGGTCCCAGCAGTTGAACAGGTGAGTCATCCTCTACAGACTATGGAGCCTTCTCTCCACTCTGTAAATCCATTTGAAAGTTTAGATATGTGTCCCATCTCGGATGATCTCCTTCCTTCGAATGAAGTCTTCTTAGAGTATTTTATACAGTCTGATCTTCTTTTGGATGTTGGTTCAGTTGTGACTAAGTCTAACTCTGATTTTCCTAGTAAGCCTTACCTTTATTCTTATGTTGGTCTTGTTGAGTCTTTTGACACTTCCTTTGAACAGCAAGTTAGTGATCCTGATGAGTTTGATTTTTCTTAAGAATTTTTCAACTCCTGTGATACTGAGTTTGTTCTTGTAGAATCTATCTCCCTTGTTGATTTTTTATCTCCTTCTAAGGTTGATTTTATTGATCTTAAATCCTCAGGCCTTGGAACTATAGAATCTCCTTCGGTTGATTCTTCCTTGACTTTTCCTTTTGTAGAAGATAGCAAAGTCGCATGTGTTTCTGCCAAAGTGACCTGCATTAGATCTTTTCTTCTGAATATTATTTTGATGTTGTTGTTTTTTGGAGAGGATTTTTAGTTGGAGTCACAATTGTTTTCTAGCCTCACCTTGTTGTTCATGTTGTAACTGCATTTTCATGTATCCTGCTCATGCTTATGAGCCTGATGCCGACTTTAACGCTTTTAGCTAGTTGTATAAGCCCTCATCTTTGTTCTCATCGTTGCTAAGCCTTGTATCATTTTGCATTTACAACTTGACACCTTTTACCCTGAGGAGACATACCTCGAGTGTCCTTATCTTGCTCAATTTCCTTGCATTATGCATAGGTCTATTCCATGGGTTTGGAACTAGTTTCACCTGCCTATGACACTCATCTCCTCACATTTAGAGCATTCTTTCTGCTCTCCTTTGAGCTCGTTAAAAACAGTAAGCAGGTCGCAAGTTGATTTTTTCGGACTCGTTAAAACTTCATGGGAAAGATATTGAGTTTCTTTAGGACCAGGTTTGACTCCTCAAAATAGACTTGACTTCCGAGTAAACTTGTCCATTCAGGCTCGTTAAGAATATGTGAATGGGCATCCACATTGGTGGTAGGTTATCTCTTTCTCAGACCATGTGGAATAATACGAGAAAGGAACACTCTCTTTTCTTCAGAATTGAGAAGAGTATTCTCAGGAATAGGCTTATCACTTTTTTAGACCTAAAGGAATAAACTTACAGAAAAGGAACCCCCGGTATGAGCTTAGTTTTCTCTTTTTCGTGCTTTGGACCTAAACATGAAAAATATTTTGAGTGTACTTTATGTCTTTGTCATGCTCGTTAAACCCTAAAGAACAAAGCATCGAGTTTATTGTTGTAAGCCCCATTTCTTGCAATCAAATGGATATTTCCGAGTGATCTTTCCTTCCTTCACACTCGTAAAACTGAGGCTATATGCTACTTTTGAAGGAGCATTGCGTAGGTGGTAATTTAACCTTTTTCAGACCTTCCTGACTAAGTACAAAAAAGGTGCACCTTTTCTTCTTCGAAAGTTAAGAGAGTTCTTATTTTGTATGTTTTATACTTTTTAATCCTTAGGAGACTAAATTGGATGAAAAAGCACCCCCCTGTAGTCTTCTTTGGAGTTTTCAAACTTTCTAAACTATGAAAACACTATAGAGCATGTACTAGTTCGGGCTCGTAAAATCCACAAATCAGTGCTTTATCAAGCATTCTTCTATCTTTTCTTCAAGTTTTCCAAAAATGAAGATGGTCCCGAGTTTGCTTTCTTGGACTCGTTAAACCTTTATAAGAAAGAGGGGAAGGGAAGTTCATTCACATGTTTTTTACATCATGGTAGCAAGTCTTGTTTCCTTGAGCAAAGTACCAATTTTGAGTCTATCAACAGTTAGGTCCTAGTATTTTGACCTTATCTCGATATTTTGTTTCTTACTCCTTCGTTTGGTCTCTTTTCCAATTATATGGGGAATCTATCAATGTCTCCTACATTGCAGATTTGTTTCATTGGTCCTTTTCGTGTCAAAATTCGCCTAAGTCACTTTTGTGTCATCCTCACTATTAAAGGATTAAACCTTTGTGTGCCATTCTTCAGTTGCCTTGACCTTTTTTGTCGGCCATTCCCTGGTATCAGTTCATTACATCATGTCTTCAGCGTTTCTTGTCGTGAAATTCAATACCAATTCCAGATCCAATTAGTCTTTGACTTACCTTGTGTTGGATGATGAAGGATGCCTTAATTCCTTCCTTCCAATGGATCTCATCCTATCAACTGCAACACATCTTTCTCTAGGAATGAGATTTAGAGTTTTATGACAATACCTTGGGGATTTTTGTCATTAGTGGCAATTTCCCTCGCTATTGGGTAGTGGGAATACCTTAATGTATCCTACTCGATGGATTCTTCAAGTGTTCGACTTCAAGTCCTTGTATTCACACTTGTTAGAATGTACTAGGTACCTTGGGGACCATTTTCATTAATGGTAGTTTCCCTCGCATTTGTTAACGGTTCTCATTATTGACTGGTAATCAACCGGTTTCCTCCATGTTCGACTTCAGCTACTTTATTCGCATGGTTAGGATTCATACCTTTTTAGGCGGTTAGGATTGAAGACCTTGGGCTAACAGTAGCATCGTCATTTTTTCTATTTCCCAAGTTGCACAAGAACTTGTTACATTTTATATGACATTTTGCTGAGACATAGATCCACTTTGTATTTTTTTGGCTATGATCGATTGTTGAGCATGGATCTGCCTTGTTCATTTGTGGCCATGACTCCTTTAGATTTGATATGGCACCTTTTTGCATATTGAGTGACCATGATAGTTTGATGAGTTATACATATGTTGGATCCGCTTGTATCTTTATGGCGATGTTTCGTATATGGACTTGCATGTCCCAGAGATCAGTTTTTTCTGGCATTTATCTCTCTTTCAGGTACCTTCATTCGAGCCTTTTGATCTTAGATTCTCTGCTCTCTCCATACTCAGCTGTTTCCTTTATAATGCATTTCAGCTATCATCTTCCCCTCTAACCTCATACATTAGGGGGCATCTATTATAGTTCAAAATGACACATCTCTTCCTGTGACCACTTTCCCATGATTTCGTCACATGTCGACACTTCCATGACGACACTTCATGAAAGTCACTGAAAAACACCTAAATTGTAGGACCCATATCTTGAGTTTTATAACTCTGTTTGACCTCATCTCTACACCATTAGAAACATATTTTAGTTAGCTAAAACTTTCCAGAAGACACCAAAGTCTAAAAATGCTCAAGACTACCCTAAAAAAGAATATTTTGATGTGTACATGAGTTTCCTTAAGGAAAACCTGCGTACGTACGCGAGTTGCTATATATAATAGTCGCGTACGCCTTATATACATGAATTTATACATTGCAACCTGCGTATACCTCCTCGTGTACATGACTGTTGTTTTTGTAACCCACGTACGCCTCCTGAAAATGTCAAAAAAATATGAATTTTGAATTTTGGGTAGTTTGGGTAGTTATGCAATTGACTCCTTCAGTTGTAACTACTTTGTCTTCACCCCTAACTCTTCCTTAGGCATATAAATATAGGTAGGGAGGTCCATGAGAGGATACTTGAATCTTTGCATCACTATGCTGGAGGAATCAGGACTCTCTTTTCCGACACCTTTTCCCTAGAAGCATTCTCCTTGTGTTGCAAAGCTTGGAGGCTGAGTTCCTTGGAGAAGAGACGCAGCAGAACCAGATCAAGGTTTTGTGAGGTGCCGAACTTGAAGAGAAGGTATACTTGTACTTGTTTTCAAGATTAATAAATATGTGATGTCCTTCTTCTTCCAAAATCATTATTCAATGTGTGATTGAATCTCTATTTACGATCATATTATGATGTTAATCATATTATTATTTCATGTTTATTTGATTATCATTGCTTTATATGTGATCATATTGGTTTGAGGAAGGTATATTTCATTTTTCAGGTCTCTTGGAGCAAGAGGAGCGAGAAGAGGATTGAAGGGCTGCTTGGTTCAACCTTTGTTTGGCTAAGGTATGAACCATTCTAATCTCTGAATATTGCGTATATATACTTGCAGAACTATATGCATCCACCTTTCAACCCCAGTATGTTGATGGCCTCTTAAACCCTAGCCATAGGATACTTTCCTTTACAATAGAAAGGAAATCATCATCTTTAAGACAATTGTTTGAGGATGCAAAAAGAGTGGAGGACAACATCCGATCTTGCAAAATGCTTCGAGATCAGGCTCATGTTGAAGATATACAAGCTTATGAACAGGAAGAAGAATGTAGCTATCATTCAGATTTAAGACAATTTTCTTCATCATTTTCATATTTTCATATGAACAAGGATATAAATGATGCTTGTGTTGATTCTTCATATCAGTTTGCTGACACTTTTTATGATAATATACTTTCAGTGGGTTATAGTAGAAATTTCCTAGTTCCTGATATGAGATTATCATGTTATGAAGAATTAGTTGTCTCTCTTCAACCTCATACTATTTATATAAGCAATAAGCTGCCATTCTTGACTTATGATCACTTTTAGAATTTTATTTGTTCAAGTTTTGATCAAGGGTTTTATTTAAAGGTCGAGAAGTAGTTTGAAAAGCCCTTGTTTTCGATTCTTGATCCAAAGTTTAAAAAGAACAGCAACGGAGAGGAAGAGAATGCTTCACTTTATGATGAATATAATGAAGACATTGAAGTTTTAAATCAGAAATTTCATGATCTCATGGCTTCTTGGATGGAGTTGTATTTTTCAGAAGGTTTCTAATGCTCCAGCTTTTGGCATACTTCATATTTCCAGTCACCAGTATCGGCTGCCTACAGACTCTTTATTGCATTTATCACGTATTTAACAGTAGCATGCATGGAATTATGGTTCTCAGTCAAATGGTTTCTTGGCTTCACTAGAAGTATGGTTAAACTTGATTGGATTGTTTCCTCTTATTAGAAGTAGGAGTAAATAGCAGAATAAGCTCGCTATATGATCATGTCGATTATTTTCAACATGCTGGTTTGTAGCAGTATTTTATTGTTGGAGTAGGGTCCCGCAACTACAGAAGAAGCTGCTATTTTGACGAATAGATAGTTTTGGTGGAGATACAAGAGGCAGAGCTACAACACTGTAGCAGGTTTCTAGCTACAGATCAAAGCCGGAAACCATGACGTAGAAGACAGAGAAGTCAAGGAAGACGACGGTACCTGAGCAGCCGAGAAGAGAGAGCTCACCCACTGCATTGAAGGTAGCGGCGGAAGACAGGAGGGTTCAGCTACCCTCATAAAGGAAAAAGGGAAACGAGGCCGAGGTATTGAAGACAAAGGACAGCCAGGGAAGTAGCGCCGGTACCCATGGTCAGCACTGGGAAGCATGGAAGACTGCAAGAAGTTGTGGTGAGGAAAGCGGTGCATAGTACCCATGGTCAGCGCCGGGAAGCATGGAAGGCTACAGAGAGCTATGGTGTGATGGACAGCGGCTACCTCAAAGTACAGATACGTCGACTATCACTAGTTAGGGTTTGGGTTACTGTTGGGATAGGCCCACATTGTTGTAATGGCGAGACCTTCGGACCGCCTATAAAGGGATGTATTTTGTATTGTAAAAGGTTGGGGAGTTGGAATTTTGATTATTTTAGGCCATCCAGCTAGTCAGATCATCGGTAGTCTGTTAGCTTACAGTTATTTTGTAATGTAACAATCCACAGGGATTGACAGAGAGGGAAGAGTATATTGTAAGAGAGACAATAGAGAGATAGAAAAGAGATATGAGAGAGAATATCTTGAGCTGCATATGCGGTGCAGTAGAACTATGTTACCTTCCCCTGAGCTATAATAGAAACACAAATGAGTGGATGTAACTTCCATCCTGAAGGTGAACCACGTTAAAATCAAGTGTTATGTGATTGATCCATGTGTTGTATTTACTTGTTGCATCTGTTAGTTGTTACATGAGCCTTATTTACAGTTGAATGTATGTATGCGTTGTTTCATTCACAGCAATATAGAAAGATAACAATAAGATTGAATACTTTGGCATATTGTATGCGGGTTCATTTATGCTTTGCTTGAATCGTCACTAGTCACAGTGTTAACAGTCTGGTTTGTTGAGTCCTGCAAGTCGACACGAACAACGCTAAGTGCACTGAGCCACGGGAGTAGGATATCGCAGAGAGGCGATACCGCACCGGCAGAGGAGCTGCAGTGCGTGAGACCGTAGGTTAAGGATTTAGTGTTGGGGAGAAAGTACATGTCACCTGGTGCACAGTGATGCGATAAGGCTGGGGTCATCGCGAGTCAGTGGAAGTTGCGCGACGCGGAAAGGGACTGGACAACAGGAGGAGAGAGATCTCGCTGTCAGAAGAAATACAAGATGAGGACATCGTACGATGTGTGCAGGGGGGTTGCACAATGCGCAGAGAAAGAGGCCTCGTGGCTAGCAAAACTGCAAGTCACACGTAGGCTACCACAGAACCTAGTCCAAGACACTTGAGTCCTTGGCCAACCCATTAGAATCACTTCGGGTGAGACTTCAGGCCGCTTCGCGGTCTATCGCCGAAAGGGCTAGTGAGCTAGGGGTGTTGTTGGTTAAACATAGTAAACCCGGGTCTGCCCATGAATATAGCCAACAAATGCTTCCGTTGCTCGCTTTGAACAAACAGAGCACTGATGTTCTGGTGGCGCCCTACTAGAGACGAACTCAACAAGTGGGTTCGGTCTAACCAGAAAGAGTTTGTTGAACGAGAGAACAGGAGTCCTAAACTGAACACAGAGGCTTGGTTACAAAAACATATCATTACAGACATCCATGCGATATTTTTTGCGACCTTTGGGAACGAGCTTTACGACTGGTTATCAAATTTAACTAATACAAGCATATTCAAAAAGAAAAGAGACATTGTCTGGACACTAGAGCTGATTCAGACCGTGAAGAACCTGGATAACCCTATCACGAGGGCAGTAGACTTTTGGCTTGCGAGTGTGCTAGAAGGCTTCATCATAGAGTTTGCAGTTGACCAGATGAAAAGCTTCAGTGAGGCTGAGCACTACTTCTTCAAAGGATATCATGGTAAGTACCTAAGATCTTTAAACTTGTCTATTAAGATGCTATTACATGAAAAAGGAACAATGGATCTAGTTTCAGTTGAATAAGTAGAAATAGTAATGTCACAAGAGTTTGAAAGTGATTTTGATGACATTGGACGAACACGTAGTGGAAAGAAGTATAAATTATATTTCATATCTCCAATATTTGAAGACAGTTCAGATAGTACTAGATAGCAGAGTCATAGTAACACAGAAGGAATAGAGGGGGGTATTCCTTACCACCCTTACACCCCACTGAAATAGACCGGGACTCAGAACAATCCCGTAGGAACTCCATCCAGTAGCTCACAAACAGTACCTACCACTGCTACATCACCTCCACCTACACCACCGAGTGGTAGTAACACAGTAAATCAACATCCGCCATGTAGAAATAGAATGGGGGATGATATGAAGCTACCTACATTTAAGGGAACAGGGGCAGAAGACCCAGAGCAGCATTGGTTTCTATGTGAAGCCATGTGGACCATTAAAACAATCAACGATGATAACCTTAAACTTGTACAGTTGGTCACCACACTACGAGATCGAGCCTTAACATGGTATATAAAGTATACCACAGTACCCAGGACACTTGTCCAGGTCAAGACCACCATGACTAAAGAGTTTAAGAAGCCTAAGTCTGAGTCACAGTGTATTACAAAACTCAAAGACATCAAGCAGTTACCTACAGAGTCGGTGTGGGACTTTGATCAGAAATTCAAAGCCCTTATTGACCAAGTCAGTTTTTAGTTCGCACCGGAGCAGCATAAGGAATGGTTTATTGCAGCGCTGCTCCCTCACATTAGACTGCTGTTAATGCAGCAGAAACTATAGACACGGGATGATGCATTGGAGATGGCGATGAAACTAGAGGCTTCACCTCTAGATGAAAGCAGTATAGGCATGGCAACTTTACAAAACTAGTTGGCTAATCTAATGCTACAGTTGCATGAGCTTAAGAAAGGGAAAGAGGTTATGCAAGACATATGGTGCGTAAAATGTAAAGCACAAGGCCATAGTAAAGACAATTGTCCAATCTTTGTAGAATATATAGCGATAGAGGCTCCAAACCCCTTACCACAGACCCACGGGCCGTGGTGTGAAATATGCAAAACATGAGGACATCTACCTCACCATTGCCCTCTACTTCAAAAGTACACGCAGACACCTAAGAACTTATACTACGTCTTCTGCAAGTCTATAGGCCATGATGAACACGACTGCAGAGCCTATGATCTCATGGTTGGAGCAAAGCAAGACTTGTACAGAATCCAGTCAGAGACACAGGGTCCAACAGCAGGACCAGAGCAGGATCCGGCTTATGGTGGCCGTGGAGGAGGATTCAGAGGATGAGGATGTGGAGGAGGCTTCGGCAGAGGAGAAGGTTTTGGCCGTGGTCGCGGACTAGTTACTTGTTACAACTGTGGAGTTGTAGGACACTATGCTAGGGACTATCAGAGCCCCACTACCACTTGTAACTATTGCAAATCCTATGATCATACTATAGAGGAGTGTCCTACTTTGATAGATAAGATCAGAGAACCTAAGCCAGTAGCACACCAGAACATACAGCTTATTGCTGCTAAGCAGGAAGAGCCAGAACCAAGAGTCAATATTGTGACTCGCAGCGGTGTTTCTACCAGTGGGACATCGTAGGAGACGGAAAAGAACATAGGCCATGAGTGGGTGCGCAGAGCTCCTAGTAAAGCAACACCACTCAACCTGCAAAAGAACAAACAGACATTTCAGGAAGCTAAGGATTTCTTTGATGAACCTACGCAATCAGGATCATAGGTACCGCCATCTAGGAGCGTACCGCAGCAAGCACCTTATGGCGATAGCCTCATACAGACCTCGCAGGCTACCACATCGGGAAGATGTGATGAGGATGAAATGACAGGAAGTGTACATTCCTTCCTATGGAGTTGTCTAAAACTTGTAAGAAATGAGCAAGCTATCACAGAACTTCAGCACATTATAGATCAGTCTTAGCCATCCTCTTCCATGAGCAGTACACAGCGTTCTATTCATAATATTACGGGACGTACAAGAACAGGAAGAGAGATGCGACTCACAGCACAGGTTGGAGAATTTGAAATGGATGAGGTGATCCTAGATCTAGGATCGGACGTGAATGTTCTGACTTAGCAGACATGGGAACAGATGGGTAGCCCTAAGTTAATCAAATCGCCTATCCATCTGAGATTAGCTAATCAGCAGCGTGTATCACCTCTGGGTCGGTTACCGCAGGTGCCAGTTGACATTGATGGAGTTCGCAGCTTTGCGGACTATGAAGTTATAGAGATCATTGGCGATAATATACCGTATCCAGCACTATTAGGCATTGATTGGGCAATCGGTAACATGGCCGTTATCGACCTAAAGAGAAGACAAGTGACCTTTGAGGACGTGTAGATCTAGGTCATCGCACCGTTGGATCCTTTTCAGGGTCCTAGATATATTGAACCTATCCGAGCAAAGGAGGAGGCATGTAACATGGAGAGTCTCTATCAGATGACCATGAACCAGAGTGACTACATCAATCCAACTGTAGAAGGGAATATTAGTTGGTGATGCGACAGCTCATGCGCATCAGATTTAGATGTTGGCTTACAGAACTGGCAGAACAAACTTCACAAAGTCTCAACGTGCAGATGCATGTACTTGACTAAGTCACTGCGATGGATTGGCACAGAGATCAATGAGATTCCATCCTTTCATGGTCTAACAGATATCCAGGACTTTCTCAAGCAACTTGAACAATAGATCCCTCACAAGCAGAGGACCGCAGCTATGGATCTTGCAGTACAAACCACACCTGTAAGATGGTGGTATGCACATAAACAGAACATCGCATCATGGGATGATATTAAGAGACTCATGGCGATCATATTTTCTGTTGATGGAGAGTATGTCCAGCAGAAATACATAGGAGAGAGTGACCCCAGATCACACATTCAGATATGTGAACAGAATTGGTTGGACATTCCCGAGGATGAATGGGTTCACCGATTCATTCATACTTTGGATACGGTTCCAAGGAACTGGTATACAGAGACTGAACTGTGCAAAGGAACAACAACATGGCCACTTATGATAGACAGCTTCCTACTCACCTTCACTTTTGAATCTGAGTATCCAAGTGTTGATCAGGCCCTACAAGTAATAAAGAGTAAGATACTTGAGGATTGTACAATATCAGTGTCAGCTCAACCTGAGTGGGCTATCCACCTAAAAGAGGCGTTAGAGTGTTATGATTTTGCATCTGAACCAGAGGCGGAGGATGAGGATCCTCACGACACCAACATCCCAGATTCAGAAGGAACTCGTGATGTTGAGGGACCACAGTTAGAAACTCCAGCAATTGCAGAGCCCATCAAGATAAAAAAAAATCAATATTGGCACAGACACAGAACCTAAGTTTGCCTCTATTGGAGACTATTGGAATGATGAAACAGTTAGACAGATTGCAGACTTGTTACATGACTATCAAGACCTATTTCCCACCAAGTTCACAGAGATGGAGGGAATAGTCGGAGACTTGGGAGTCATGAGGATACCATTGAAGGAGGATGCTAGACCAGTGAAACAACGTCCATATAGATTAAATCCGTGATACAAAGAAAAAGTAAAGGATGAGATCGATAAGATGCTAGAAGTAGGCATCATTGAACCTGTAGAAGAAAGCAAATGGGTTATCCCCATGGTTGTACAAGAGAAGAAAACCAAAGGAGACATCAGGATTTGTGTCGATCTGCGCAAGCTCAACGATGCATCACTTCATGATCCATTTCTGACACCATTCACTGATGAGGTATTAGACAACATGGGAGGACAAGAGGTCTACTCCTTCACTGATGGATTTTCAGGCTACCACCAGATCAGAATACATCCAGAAGATCGATCCAAGACCACCTTTGCAACAGAATGGGGCTCATTTCAGTATACGGTAATTCCCTTTGGTCTTAAGAATGCACCAGCTATATTTTCTAGAGTAGTAGTTTCTTTATTTAAAGAATACATCTATAAGTTCCTAGAAGTATATTTTGATGATTGGACTGTATTTGGACTAATTGATAAGCACATAATAGATCTAAGACTGATGTTAGAGAAATGTAGGCAGTACCAGATTTCTCTAAACTTGAAAAAATGTATATTTTGTGCACCATTTGGTATTTTGTTGGGTCACATTGTTTGCAGACAAGGCTTGATGGTAGATCCTGCAAAGATTGCCATCATTGTAAATATTCCAGCACCCAAATCAGTCAAGCAACTGAGGACAGTACTTGGTCATACCGGGTATTACAAAAATTTCATCAAGGGCTACGCAAAGATTACAGCACCAATGGAGAAATTGCTAAAGAAAGATGTAAAATTCCTATGGAATGAGGAATGTCAGCAGAGTCTAGACACACTTAAAGAAAAGATGGTTACAGTGCCCATCCTAGTATTTCCAGACTGGACTAAGCCATTTCATGTACATGTGGATGCATCTGGCATCGCACTAGGGGTTGTCTTAACTCAACCAGGAGAAGGGGATATTGATCATCCTATCTCATACTCCAGTAGAAAGCTATCAACAGCAGAAAAGAACTACACCACGACAGAAAGAGAAGGCTTAGCTATGGTGTATGCACTGCAGAAGTTCAGGCACTACCTATTGGGTGCCTCATTCAAGATGTTTACTGACCATTCTGCATTGAAGTATCTGGTCAATAAGCTAGTGTTAGGGGGGAGAATCTGCAGATGGTTACTCCTCTTTCAGGAATATTATTTTTAAATCATTGTTAAACCAGGAAGATTGAATGCTAGACCCAATCATCTGTCGTAGATAGACTCAGGAGAAGAGCCAAGTAATCTAGAGGACAATTTTCCATATGCGTAGTTGTTTTCTATCCAGATCACAGAAGACTACTTTGCTGATATTATTTACTTTCTCACTACAGGATTAGCACTTGATGAGTTCACTAAGCAGCAAAAGAAGCAGTTGGTTGTTAAAGCAGCAGATTTCACCCTGATCGCAGGACACCTATACAAGTTAGGACCGGATGAAGTGTTGTGCAGATGTGTGATGCCACATGAAAAAGACGCTATTATCAGAGAGGCACATTCAGGAACCGCAAGAGGTCATTTCGCAGGAAAGACGAATGCGCAGAAAATCCTAGAGGCAGGATTATGGTGGCCTACGTTGCATAAGGACACCAAGTACTTTTGCAGATGCTGTGATATCTGCCAGAGGGTAGGAAAACCCTCACAACATGATGAAATGCCACTGTGACCATAGGTTACGCTACGTGCATTTGACAAGTGGGCTATATACTTTGTGGGTCCTATCAACCCACCAGGAAAACGCACCGGCACGAGATATATTATCACTGGAGCAGAGTACCTCACCAGATGGGCAGAGGCCAAAGCAGTAAGAAATTGTGATGCTACTACAGCTGCACAGTTCCTTTTTGAGAACATCATCAGTAGATTTGGCTGTCCCGTAATTTTTATGAGCGACCAAGGCACACATTTCTTGAATCGCACCATTGAGGCCTTAACAAAAGAATTCCAGATTCAACACCATAAGAGCACTCCCTATCACCCATAGGCTAACGGTACGATGGAGGCATTTAATAAGATTTTAGAAAACGCTCTTACTAACATCTGCAACAGCCAAAGGAATGATTGGGACCTCAGAGTTAATGCTGTATTATGGGCGTATAGGACCACATGCAAGAAACTTACAGGACACACACCTTTCAGCTTGGGGTATGGATAGGAGGCTGTTATACCTATGGAGTACATCCTTCCCAGTTTAATAATTGCTCATATTACTGGGATGACTGATACAAACACAGTGGAGGAAAGGCTAGCACAGCTGCTCACCTTAGAGGAAGACAGATTCATCGCCGGATTCCATCAGAAAGTGCAGAAGGCACGAGAAAGAGATTGGCATGATAGACACATTAAGAGTAAGACTTTCCAGATCGGAGACCTAGTACTCCTCTCTGACATTAAATTCATTAAGTTCCCAGGGAAGTTCAAGACACATTGGCTGGGGCCATATCAGATATAGCAAGTTACGGAAGGAGGTGTCGTTCAGCTCAGCCAGCTGAATGGGGAGCTTCTTTCCACATGGATTAATGGCAGTAGGCTTAAGCTCTATAGCGATAGCCACCCCACCTCTTAGCCCTAGCTTAGCCAGTTTATGGTGGTGCAGATGTCCAGTGTAGTTGAAAGGAGGCATCGCACTGGGAACTAGTCTACACCGGCAGGTATTATAAGTATGAGGAATCGCATAAGGTCGGTTCATTTTGTGCAAGTTATCAGGGGCTTACAGAACGCTTGTTTGTTTGCACAGGTGATGCGGTGTTGCAGCGCAACAATGCAATGTTTCCCCGTGCCACGTACCCAGTTTTGCAACCGATAGAGGGCCAGTCAAGTCACCTTCTAATAGGCAGCTAATGAAGAGATGACCGGTATACCTTACAGTAGATTTGGCAGCAGCATAATTAAGTTTCCAGATTTGAAAAATATTCGACGAGATCGGTGCCTGTACACACACGCTTCGAGGGAAACGTGATCAGATTTCACCATTTATTAAGGATCGGATGACGGGTGTGGTCTCATCCAGGTAATCATTACGACCGACGGGTTCAATCTAGATGACCGTTGCCTCCGGGATTGTGCCTTCAGCATAAAAGTAGGAATTGTTCATTCGAGAGGGTTACACTTGCAAAAACCCGAGAGCTATAGAGTAAGCTGTTAAGAGTTTCCTGTGCAGAGTTCACCCTATTCCAGAGTGCTGTGATTCCCAGAGTTTGAAGCCATTGCATGCCCAGGATTTTCCACCAAGTGGGTTCTATCCGAGAAGGAACCTTTAGAAGACATGCTGAGACATTTCGACCCTGGTGGCCGTATGTCCGCTATGACAACGCCGCCCAGGGTTGTGAAATTAGGAATATCACAGGTAAGACAATTTCCAAGGCTAAGGAATCAAGCATAGGATGTAGAAGATGTCATCAAAATATCTGCTAACGAGAAGAAGAAAGACGAGCCGATCACTGAAGATAAGAAAGCAGAGTAGAAGAACGACGAGAAGAGATCTCCTGCGAGAAAGAAAGTAAAAATGAAGAAAAGACGGCAACGGGAGAAGGCCGTCGGCCTATCTGATCAGCTAAGAGAAGAACAAGAGATTGCTGTGGTAAAGAAGTGAAAATAGAGTGATCAGAGGTAGCGTGAATGCCTGGAGCGACTTGCTAAGAAGGAAAGTGAAAGAGGACAGCAAACCAAGCAAATGGTAGAATTCCAGCATACAGACAAAGGCTTGTTCTCAGAACGGAATTCATGGTTTGTATCTCTTTCATATAGGGGGCTCCAGGATGAGTGGCATGTTTTGAGAAGCCTGGAAGATACAGATTTATATATTCCTTATAGCACAAGCTCTAACCCAGATAGAAAGGAGTTCTCGTGATACTAGGGATTTGAATCCTTATGGTAGGCGCAGCGATAGTAGGTCTTGCAGTGGCAAGACTGGGAGCATAATAATAAGGAAAGGTAAGAGAGACCTACGAACTAAGTTAATAGAACACGCTAGTAATAGTCAAGCTTTGCTTGACTCAGCACGAGAGCATGTCGAAGTGATGCAGAAGGAAGTCGCAGGACTTCGAGACAAGTTGCAACGGACTTCACAGGAAGCCAAGGAGAAGCTACAGTAGGAGAAGCCCACTGGTAGTGGCTCGGGGATGAGCCACAAGTAATTTTTAGGGGACTGTTGGAGTAGGGTCCCGCAGCTACAGAAGAAGCTGCTATTTTGATGGATAGACAGTTTTGGCGGAGATACAAGAGGCAGAGCTACGACACTGTAGCAGGTTTCTAGCTACAGATCAGAGCTGGAAACCATGACGTAGAAGACAGAGAAGTCAAGGAAGATGACGGTACCTAAGCGGCCGAGAAGAGAGAGCTCACCCACTGCATTGAAGGCAGTGGTGGAAGACAGGAGGGTTCAACTACCCTCACAAAGGAAAAAGGGCAACGAGGCCAAGGTATTGAAGACAAAGGAAATCCAGGGAAGCAGCGCCGGTACCCATGGTCAGCACTAGGAAGCATGGAAGACTGCAGGAAGCTGTGGTGAGGGAAGCGGTGCATAGTACCCATGGTCAGCGCCGGGAAGCATGGAAGACTGTAGAGAGCTGTGGTGTGATGGATAGCGGCTACCTCAAAGTACAGATACGCCGACTGTCACTAGTTAGGGTTTGGGTTACTGTTGGGATAGGCCCACAGTGTTGTAATGGCAAGACCTTCGGGCCACCTATAAAGGGATGTATTTTTTATTTTAAAAGGTTGGCGAGTTGGAATTTTGAGTATTTTAGGCCATCCAACTAGTCAGATCATCGGTAGTCTGTTAGCTTACTGTTATTTTGTAATGTAACAATCCGCGGGGATTGACAGAGAGGGAAGAGTATATTGTAAGAGAGACAATATAGAGATAGAAAAGAGATCTAAGAGAGAATATCTTGAGCTGCATATGCGGTGCAGAAGAACTGTGTTACCTTCCCTTGAGCTATAATAGAAACACAATTCTGTGGATGTAACTTCCATCCTGGAGGTGAACCACATTAAAATCAAGTGTTATGCAATTGATTCATGTGTTGTATTTACTTGTTGCATCTGTTAGTTGTTACATGATCCTTATTTACAGTTGAATGTATGTATGCATTGTTTCATTCACAGCAATATAGAAAGATAACAATAAGATTGAAGCCTTTGGCATGTTGTATGCGGGTTCATTTATGCTTTGCTTGAACAGTCACGAGTCGCAGTGTTAACAGTCTGGTATGTTGATTCCTGCAAGTCGACACGAACAACACTAAGTGCGCTGAGCCACGGGAGTAGGATATCACAGAGAGGCGATACCGCACCAGCAGAGGAGCTGCGGTGCATGAGACCATAGGTTAAGGATTTAGCATTGGGGAGAAAGTACGTGTCACCTGGTGCGTGGCGATGCGATAAGGCTGGGGTCATCGCGAATCAGTGGAAGTTGCGTGACGCGGAAAGGGACTACACAACAGGAGGAGAGAGATCTCATAGTCAGAAGAACTGCTAGATGAGGACATCATGCGACACGCATAAGACGGTCACACGACGCGCAGAGAAAGAGGCCTCGTGGCTAGCAGAGCTGTGAGTCGCACGTAGGCTACCACAGAACCTGGTGCAAGACACTTGAGTCCTTGGCCAACCCATTAGAATCACTTCGGGTGAGACTTCAGGCCGCTTCGCGGTCTGTTTCTGAAAGGGCTAGTGAGCTAGGGGTGTTGTGGTTTAAACACAGTAAACATGGGTCTGCCCATGATAGCCAACATTTGTCATTTCAAAGTTATGTGTTCATATTTTGAGAATGTTGTAGAAATTTGGTAAATGACTCCATCACCCAATGAATAAGGCACAAGGTCTACAGGTTCTTGAAGCCTCACAAGGAGGACTTCATCCCCCAGCAAGAGCCAGATGTTATAACTAGATCTTGTTCTTAGTTTATCTGTTATTTTTGTCCTAATTTTCAACCATTGGTTTAAAATGATTTTACATTTTATGTTGATTTTTTGGCAATCAATATTTTTTGTTGGATTTAATGCTTTTAATGGTTGAATTATTTCATTATTTTAGTTTTAAGGTTTGTATTTTGGGCTTATTAGTTAATATGTATATCTTTAATCTTTCAAAAACTTATAATAAAATTTTATTCCAAGTTTTCTTTATAATCTAACCCTCATTTCGAGTCCTTTGACAAATATTTTCATGAGGAGATTCCTGTACCAGCTCTGTTTTCCTATTTTTGTCATTATCATTGGGATCCAATTACGAGGTGATGGAAATGAATTCTGGAAAACCAAAAATGGCTTTTGTCCACAATAGACCCATTCACAAAAACATCTCTCAGTTTTGCAACAGTTGTTATCATTTGAGAGATTCGAACTCATATTTGTGGCCTATTTGTAGGGTTTGAATTATTTAATATTTTTTGTTTTAGTCAAAAATTTGCAACACGTATTCTGATCAATTAAAGGGTAATTTTTAAAAACCAAGAGATTTTTTTTTTCATAACAGACTCATTTAAACAAACCTCTCTCAAGTTTTGTATAGGTTTCCCAAATCGAGAGATATGAGGGCATCTTTGAGACCCAAATTTCCTGAAATTTGCCAAATTTTCCCAAATATGATTTGTTATTTTTTGGTGCATTGTCTTTAAATATTTTGAGTTATCATGTAACTAATTGATGTAACTGTTTCAAATTTTGACCTACAAGGTAGTTATGGAACTACTTACTTTTGCAATGATAAAAGGAAGACAAATTACATACAGTTTTGGGGAGGATTTTTCACTCAAGGATAGGCTTTTGGGGATTTGATTTCTCAAGCTAGCATTTATAACTCTTATGTAAGTGGATGACTATTATTTATTATAGATAAACTGATAAGCCCTTTTACTTGTCATGCTTTTTCATTTCTAATCCGGTTGATTGCTCAGTCTACAATTTCATTTCTTGTTTAAATGTTTATTCATGTAAATGCTTGTATCCTGTGGGTGGAATTAGTATTTCATGTGTAATGTTTATGGCTTATTGGGATGTGTTTGATCCCTATCTTATTCAACTTGCATTATTTAGTTATGTATTAGCTTGTGGATGTTTATTTCCTCCTTGCTGATGAAGTTTTTAAAACCAAAACCCTAAACCTATTTTATTTAATTTTACTTTTGAGATTGTGTCGGCGTGTTCTTCTAGTAGTCTACGAACAATTTCTGGCACTAACACCTATCATCATTGTTAGTCCCATCAAAAATTTCAGAAGAAAATTTATCTTTAACATACTCTACTTCTAATGTGGCTTTCCAATTTTTTGCTACATCCATTAGAGAAATAGAATGTCTTCTAGATAAGGCATCACGCACCACATTAATTTTCCCCTTCACATATTCAATATCAAAGTCAAATTATTGAATCTTACTCACCCACTTTTGTTTCCTTTCATTTAAATCCTTTTGAGTGAGGAAGTAGCTTCAGCTGTTATGGTCATTTTTGAATACAAATTTATTTCCCACCAAGTATTGTCTAAACTTGATCAAAGCATGCATGATGGCCAACATTTATTTATCATATATGGATTAAATCCTATCATGTGGATGTATAATTCTACTCTCAAAATATATTAGGTGTTGTCCTTGTTTTAGGACTGCTGCAATGCCTTCCCCTGATGCATTACATTCAAAGACAAATGGTTTAGAAAAATCAGGCAATGTTACAATATGACAATTGCTTATTACCTCCTTCATTATTTGGAAATATTTTTCATCCCCTTAATTCCATTGGAAATCATCTTTATTTGTTAAATCAGTGATAGGTGAAGTGAGTTGGGAGAACCCCTTCACAAACTTTCTATAGTAGGTACAAATTCCAATGAATTCTCTTAATTCAGTGATACTTTTGGGACAAGGAAACTCTAAAATGGATCTTATTTTAGCCATATACATCTTCACACCATCTTGACCAATGATGTGTCAAACATACAAGAGCTTTGTCAAACCAAAATCACATTTTGACAGCTTAGCAAACAAATATTGATCATGTAGAATTTTTAATACCTGTTATAGTTGATGCAATTGTTCCTTCCAAGTTTTACTGTAAATCAGAATGTCATCAAAGAAAACAAGTAAAAACTTACGAAGTTACTTGTGGAATATGTTGTTCATGCATGATTGGAATGTGGCTCATGTTCTCATGTAAAATGAAACTTCTTTGTCCTAGTATTGACATTCAATATGTCAGAACAGAAAAGGACAAACTGGATTGAAGTAGCCAAAACACTATATATGGGAATGACTATTGATACATCATCACATGACCAACTGAGTATATTTGTGTTTAGACATTAGGTTTGAACATGCGACTATTTGCACATCAACCAACATGTTATCTCCTCAAATAAATTAGTCAAATTTATTTTATTAAGAGGTAGAAAGTCATTAGAAAAAAACTTTATTAAATTTTTTCAGACTCATTTTAATGAGTTCTAACTTGTAAATATTAAAAAAAAAAACTTTGGAGTTAGTATAAATTTCAAAAAAACTCAAAACATAGGTTTCTGTGGCTAATCATTGTTTCAAAATGATATCTAAGCCACCAAAAGTAGACTTTCAGTAGGTAAGACCGAAATTTCAGGGCACTCCAAGCCACCAAAATTGGCATTTGTACTATGAAATGAAATTATTTTAAAATGATGATTCTAAGCGACTGGAGAACGATTTTGAAAAACAGTCAGAGGTTTTTGTTCCTAACATGTCATAGAACAATAACCTCTCTCATTGTTCCTACAAGTGTTTCATATTGAGAGAATCAAATCTATATCTAAGACCTAATTTTCAGATCTCAGAATTTCCCTGTTTTACACATGTGTTTGAAATACAGATCTCTGGAAAATGAAAATGCATTTCAAAAAACTGAGAGAGGTTTTTTCTCAAAAAAAACTAGTATACAAAAACCTCTTTTAGGTTATACACACGTATCACATATTTGGAGAACCAAATCCATCTCTGAGCCCCATTTTTCAGCAGTTTGGCCCAATTTTTGGGACAAAAGATGACCTGTCACAGTCCTCCAGGTGGCATTTTCGACCTCATCTATCAGTCCATGAAGATTTGCCGCAGTTGTTGAAGAGTTTGAAGATCATGAATTTATTTTGAGATATGTATATTGACCATCAAAATAGGATATTTTCCTATTTTCTAGCAACTATTTTTAATTATCTATTTTTAGCAAATTTGATCCAGTTTTTCAAGATCTAGAATAATTTTGTAAAGGCTATAAAGCCTGTGAATTCTATAGAGCAAGGGGTTTGAATTTTGAATTTTGGGTAGTTTGGGTAGTTATGCAACTGACTCCTTCAGTTGTAACTACTTTGTCTTCACCCCTAACTCTTCCTTGGGCATATAAATAGAGGTAGGGAAGTCCATGAGAGGATACTTGAATCTTTTCATCATTATGCTGGAGGAATTAGGACTCTCTTTTCCCACACCTTTTCCCTAGAAGCATTCTCCTTGTCTTGCAAAGTTTGGAGGCTGAGTTCCTTGGAGAAGAGATGCAGCAGAACCAGATCAAGGTTTTGTGAGGTGCCGAACTTGAAGAGAAGGTATACTTGTACTTGTTTTCAAGATTAATAAAGATGTGATGTCCTTCTTCTTCCAAAATCATTGTTCAATGTGTGATTGAATCTCTATTTATGATCATATCATGATGTTAATCAGATTATTATTTCATGTTTATTTGATTATCATTGCTTTATATGTGGTCATATTGGTTTGAGGAAGGTATAATTCATTTTTCAGGTCTCTTGGAGCAAGAGGAGAGAGAAGAGGATTGAAGGGCTGCTTGGGTCAACCTTTTATTTGGCTAAGGTATGAACCATTCTAATCTCTGAATCTTGCTTATATATACTTGCAGAACTATATGCATCCACCTTTCAACCCTAGTATGTTGATGGCCTCTTAAACCCTAGCCATAGGATACTTTCCTTCACAACAGAAAGGAAATCATCATCTTTAAGACAATTGTTTGAGGATGCAAAAGGAGTGGAGGAGAACATCCGATCTTGCAAAATGCTTCGAGATCAGGCTCATGTTGAAGATATACAAGCTTATGAACAGGAAGAAGAACGTAGCTATCATTCAAATTTAAGACAATTTTCTTCATCATTTTCATATTTTCATATGAACAAGGATATAAATGATGCTTGTGTTGATTCTTCATATCAGTTTGCTGACTTTTTTGATGATAATATACTTTCAGTGGGTTATAGTAGAAATTTCCTAGTTCCTGATATGAGATTATCATGTTATGAAGAATAAGTTGTCTCTCTTCAACCTCATACTATTTATATAAGCAATAAGTTGTCATTCTTGACTTATGATCACTTTTAGAATTTTATTTATTCAAGTTTTGATCAAGGGTTTTATTTAAAGGTCGAGAAGTAGTTTGAAAAGCCCTTGTTTTACATTCTTGATCCAAAGTTTAAAAAGAACCGCAATGGAGAGGAAGAGAATGCTTCACTTTATGATGAATATAATGAAGACATTGAAGTTTTAAATCAGAAATTTCATGATCTCGTGGCTTCTTGGATGGAGCTGTATTTTTCAGAAGGTTTCTAATGCTCCAGCTTTTGGCATACTCCCTATTTCCAGTCACCAGTATCGGCTGCCTACAGACTCTTTATTGCATTTATCACGTATTTTGTGAGTTTTCTCAAATAGTAGCATGCATGGAATTATGGCTCTCAGTCAAATGGTTTCTTGGCTTCACTAGAAGTATGATTAAACTTGATTGGATTGTTTCCTCTTATTAGAAGTAGGAGTAAATAGTAGAATAAGCTCGCTATATGATCATGTAGATTATTTTCAACATGCTGGTTTGTAGCAGTATTTTGTTGTTGAAGTAGGGTCTCGCAGCTATAGAAAAAGCTATTATTTTGACGGATAGATAGTTTTGGCGGAGATACAAGAGGCAGAGCTACAACACTGTAGCAGGTTTCTAGCTACAGATCAGAGCTGGAAACCATGACGTAGAAGATAGAGAAGTCAAGGAAGATGACGGTACCTGAGCGGCCGAGAAGAGAGAGCTCACCCACTGCATTGAAGGCAGCGGCGGAAGACAGGAGGGTTCAGCTACCCTCATAAAGGAAAAAGGGAAACTAGGCCGAGGTATTGAAGACAAAGGACAGCCAGGGAAGCAGCGTCAGTACCCATGGTCAGTGCTGGGAAGCATGGAAGACTGCAGGAAGTTGTGGTGAGGGAAGCGGTGCATAGTACCCATGGTCAGCGCCGGAAAGCATGAAAGACTGCAGAGAGCTGTGGTGTGACGGATAGCGGATACCTCAAAGTACAGATACGTCGACTATCACTAGTTAGGGTTTGGGTTACTATTGGGATAGGCCCACAGTGTTGTAATGGCGAGACCTTCGAACCTCCTATAAAGGGATGTATTTTGTATTGTAAAAGGTTGTCGAGTTGGCATTTTGAGTGTTTTAGGCCATCCAGCTAGTCAGATCATCGGTAGTCTGTTAGCTTACTGTTATTTTGTAATGTAACAATCCGCAGGGATTGACAGAGAGGGAAGAGTATATTGTAAGAGAGACAATATAGAGATAGAAAAGAGATCTGAGAGAGAAGATCTTGAGCTGCATATGCAGTGCAGCAGAACTGTGTTACCTTCCCCTGAGCTATAATAGAAACACAGTTCTGTGGATCTAACTTCCATCCTGGAGGTGAACCACGTTAAAATCAAGTGTTATGTGATTGATTCATGTGTTGTATTTACTTGTTGCATCTGTTAGTTGTTACATGAGCCTTATTTACAGTTGAATGTATGTATGCGTTGTTTCGTTCACAGCAATATAGAAAGATAAAAATAATATTGAAGCCTTTGGCATGTTGTATGCGGGTTCATTTATGCTTTGCTTGAACAGTCACTAGTCACAGTGTTAACAGTCTGGTATGTTGAGTCCTGTAAGTCAACACGAACAACGCTAAGTGCACTGAGCCGCGGGAGTAGGATATCACAGAGAGGAGATACCGCACTGGCAAAGGAGCTGTGGTGCACGAGACCGTAGGTTAATGATTTAACATTGGGGAGAAAGTACGTGTCGCCCGCTGCATGATGATGCGATAAGGCTGGGGTCATCGCAAGTCAGTGGAAGTTGCGCTACATGGAAAGGGACTGGGCAACAGGAGGAGAGATATCTCGCCGTCAGAAGAACTATGAGACGAGGACATCATTCAACGTGCACAGAAGGGTCACACGATGCGCAGAGAAAGAGGCCTCATGGCTAGCAGAGCTACGAGTCACACGTAGGCTACCACAGAACCTAGTCCAAGACACTTGAGTCCTTGGCCAACCCATTAGAATCACTTCGGGTGAGACTTCAGGCCGCTTCACGGTCTATCACCAAAAGGGCCAGTGAGCTAGGGGTGTTGTTGGTTAAACATAGTAAACCCGGGTCCGCCCATGAATATAGCCAACAAATGGTTCCGTTGCTGGCTTTGAACAAACAGAGCACTGATGTTCTGGTGGCGCCCTAATAGAGACGAACTCAATGAGTGGGTTTGGTCTAACCAGAAAGAGTTTGTTGAACGAGAGAACAGGAGTCCTAAACTGAACACAGAGGCTTGTTTACAAAAACATATCATTACAGACATCCATGCGATATTTTTTGCGACCTTTGGGAACGAGCTTTACGACTGGTTATCAAAGTTAACTGATACAGGCATATTCAAAAAGAAAAGAGACATTATCTGGACACTGGAGCTGACTCAGACTGTGAAGAACCTGGATAACCCTATCACGAGGGCAGTAGACTTCTGGCTTTGCGAGTGTGCTAGAAGGCTTCATCACAGAGTTTACAGTTGACCAGATAAAAAGCTTCAGTGAGGCTGAGCACTACTTCTTCAAAGGATATCGTGGTAAGTACCTAAGATCTTTAAACTTGTCCATTAAGATGCTATTACATGAAAAAGGAACAATGGATCTAGTTTCAGTTCAATAAGTAGAAATAGTAATGTCACAAGAGTTTGAAAGTGATTTTGATGACATTGGACAAACACGTAGTGGAAAGAAGTATAAAGTAGATTTCAGATCTCCAATATTTGAAGACAGTTCAGATAGTACTAGATAGCAAAGTCATAGTAACACAGAAGGAACAGAGGGTGGTATCCCTTACCACCCTTACACCCCACTGAAATAGACTGGGACTCAGAACAATCCCATAGGAACTCCATCCAGTAGCTCACAAACAGTACCTACCACTGCTACATCACCTCCACCTACACCACCGAGTGGTAATAACACAGTAAATCAACATCCGCCACGTAGAAATAGAATGGGGGATGATATGAAGCTACCTACATTTAAGGGAATAGGGGCAGAAGGCCCAGAGCAGCATTGGTTTCTATATGAAGCCATGTGCACCATTAAAACAATCAACGATGATAACCTTAAACTTGTACATTTGGTCACCACACTATGAGATCGAGCCTTAACATGGTATATAAAGTATACCACAGTACCCAGGACACTTGTCCAGGTCAAGACCGCCATGATTAAAGAGTTTAAGAAGCCTAAGTCTGAGTCACAGTGTATTACAGAACTCAAATACATCAAGCAGTTATCTACAGAGTCGGTGTGGGACTTTGATCAGAAATTCAAAGCCCTTATTGACCAAGTCAGTTTTGAGTTCGCACCGGAGCAGCATAAGGAATGGTTTATTGCAGCGCTACTCCCTCACATTAGACTGTCGTTAATGCAGTAGAAACTCTAGACACAGGATGACGCGTTGGAGATGGCGATGAAACTAGAGGCTTCACCTCTAGCTAAAAGCAGTGCAGGCAGGGCAACTTTACAAAACCAGTTGGCTAATCTCACGCTATAGTTGCATGAGCTTAAGAAAGGGAAAGAGGTTACGCAAGACATATGGTGCGTAAAATGTAAAGCACAAGGCCATAGTAAAGACAATTGTCCAGTCTTTGTAGAATATATAGCGATAGGGGCTCCAAACCCCTTACCACAGACCTGCGGGCCATGGTGTGAAATATGCAAAACATGAGGACATCTACCTCACCAATGCCCTCTACTTCAGAAGTACACGGAGACACCTAAGAACTTATACTGCATCTTCTGCAAGTCTGTAGGCCATGATGAACACGACTGTAGAGCCTATGATCTCATGGTTGGGCAAAGCAAGACTTGTACAGAGTCCAGTCAGAGACATAGGGTCCAGCAGCAGGACCACGGAAGGATCCGTCTTATGGTGGCCATGGAGGAGGATTCAGAGGACGAGGCTATGGAGGAGGCTTCGACAGAGGAGAAGGTTTTGGCTGTGGTCACAGACTAGTTACTTGTTACATCTATGGAGTTGTAGGACACTATGCTAGGGACTGTTAGAGCCCCACTACCACTTGTAACTATTGCAAATCCTATGATCATACTATATAGGAGTGTCCTACTTTGATAGCTAAGATCAGAGAACCTAAGCCAGCAGCACACCAGAACATCCAGCTTATTGCTGCTGAGCAGGAAGAGCCAGAAACAAGAGTCAATATTGTGACTCGCAGCGGTGTTTCTACCAGTGGGACATCGCAGGAGACGAAAAAGAACATAGGCCAGGAGTGGGTGCGCAGAGCTCCTAGTAAAGCAACACCACTCGACCTGCAGAAGAACAAACAGACATTTCAGGAAGCTAAGGCTTTCTTTGATGAACCTACACAATCAGGATCGCAGGTACCGCCGTCTAGGGGCGTACCGCAACAAGCACCTTATGGCGATAGCCTCATACAGACCTCGCAGGCTACCACAACGGGAAGATGCGATGAGGATGAAATGACAGGAAGTGTACATTCCTTCCTACGGAGTTGTCTAAAACTTGTAAGAAACGAGCAAGCTATCACAGAACTTCAGCGCATTATAGATCAGTCTCAGCAATCCTCTTCCATGAGCAGTACACAGCGTGCTATTCATAATATTATGGGACATACAAGAACAGGAAGAGAGATGCAACTCACAGCGCAGGTTGGAGAATTTGAAATGGATGAGGTGATCCTAGATCTAGGTTCAGACGTGAATGTTATGACTAAGAAGACATGGGAACAGATGGGTAGCCCTAAGTTAATCAGATCACCTATCCATCTGAGATTAGCTAATCAGCAGCGTGTATCACCTCTGGGTCGGTTACCGCATGTGCCAGTTGGCATTGATGGAGTTTGCAGCTTTGCGGACTATGAAGTTATAGAGATCATTGGCGATAGTAGACCGTATCCAGCAATATTAGGAATTGATTGGGCAATCGGTAACATGGCCGTTATCGACCTAAAGAGAAGACAAATGACCTTTGAGGACGCGCAGATCTGGGTCATCACATCGTTGGATCCTTTTCAGGGTCCTAGATATATTGAACCTATCCGAGCAGAGGAGGAGGCACGTAACATGGAGAGTCTCTATCAGATGACCATGAACCAGAGTGACTACATCAATCCAACCGTAGAAGGAAATATTAGTTGGCGATGTGACAGCTCATGCGTATCAGATTCAGATGTTGGCTTAGAGAATTGGCAGAACAGACTTCACGAAGTCTCAGCGTGCAGATGCGTGTACTTGACTAAGTCACTGCGATGGATTGGCACAGAGATCAATGAGATTCCATCCTTTCATTGTCTAATAGATATCCAGGACTTTCTCGAGCAATTTGAACAACAGATCCCTCACAAGCAGAGGACCGCAGCTATGGATCTTGCAGTATGAGACACACTTGTAAGATGGTGGTATGTACATAAAGAGAACATCGCGTCATGGGATGATATTAAGAGACTCATGGCGATCAGATTTTCTGTTGATGGAGAGTATGTCCAGCAGAAATACATAGGAGAGAGTGACCCCAGATCACACATTCAGATATGTGAACAAAATTGGTTGGTAATTCCCGAGAATGAATGGGTTCACTGATTCATTCATACTTTGGATACAGTTCCAAGGAACTGGTACACAGAGACTGAACTGTGCAAAGGAACAACAACATGGCCACTTATGATAGACAGCTTCCTACTCACCTTCGCTTTTGAATCTGAGTATCCAAGTGTTGATTAGGTGCTACAAGTAATAAAGATTAAGATACTTGAGGATTGTACCATATCAGTGTCAGCTCAACCTGAGTGGGCTATCCAACTAAAAGAGGCGTTAGAGTGTTATAATTTTGCATCTGAACCAGAGGTGGAGGATGAGGATCCTCGCGACACCAACATCCTAAAGTCGGAAGGCACTCATGATGTTGAGGGACCACAGTTAGAAACTGTAGCAATTGTAGAGCCCATCAAGATAAAAAAAAAATCAATATTGGCACAGACACAGAACCTAAGTTTGCCTCTATTGGAGACTATTGGAACGATGAAACAGTCAGACAGATTGCAGACTTGTTACATGACTATCAGGACCTATTTCCCACCAAGTTCACAGAGATGAAGGGAATAGTCAGAGACCTGGGAGTCATGAGGATACCATTGAAGGAGGATGCTAGACCAGTGAAACAGCGTCCATATAGATTAAATCCGTGATACAAAGAAAAAGTAAAGGATGAGATCGATAAGATGCTAGCAGCAGGCATCATTGAGCCTGTAGAAGAAAGCGAATGGGTTATCCCCATGGTTGTACAAGAGAAGAAAACCAATGAACACATCAGGATCTGTGTCAATCTGCGCAAGCTCAACGATGCATCACTTCACGATCTATTTCTGACACCATTCACTGATGAGGTATTAGACAACATGGGAGGACAGGAGGTCTACTCCTTCACTGATGGCTTTTCAGGCTACCACGAAATCAGAATACATCAAGAAGATCGATCCAAGACCACCTTTGAAACAGAATGGGGCTCATTCCAGTATATGGTAATGCCCTTTGGTCTTAAGAATGCACCAGCTATATTTTCTAGAGTAGTAGTTTATTTATTTAAAGAATACATCCATAAGTTATTAGAAGTATATTTTGATGATTGGACTGTATTTGGACTAATTGATAAGCACATAGGAGATCTAAGACTGATGTTAGAGAAATGTAGGCAGTACCAAATTTCTCTAAACTTGAAAAAATGTATATTTTGTGCACAATTTGGTATTTTGTTGGGTCACATTATTTGCAGACAAGGCTTGATGGTAGATCCTGCAAAGATTGCCATCATTGTAAATATTCCAGCACCCAACTCAGTCAAGCAACTGAGGACAGTACTTGGTCATACCGGGTATTACAGAAAATTCATCAAGGGCTACGCAAAGATTACAACACCAATGGAGAAATTGCTAAAGAAAGATGTAAAATTCCTATGGAATGAGGAATGTCAGCAGAGTCTAGACACACTTAAAGAAAATATTGTTACAGCACCCATCCTAGTATTTCCGGACTGGACTAAGCCATTTCATGTACATGTGGATGCATCTGGCATCGCACTAGGGTTTGTCTTAACGCAACCAGGAGAAGGGGATATTGATCATCCTATCGCATACTCCAGTAGAAAGCTATCAACATCAGAAAAGAACTACACCACGACAGAAAGAGAAGGCTTAGCTATGGTGTATGCGCTGCAGAAGTTCAGGCACTACCTATTGGGTGCCTCATTCAAGATGTTTATTGACCATTCCGAATTGAAGTATCTGGTCAATAAGCTAGTGTTAGGGGGGAGAATATACAGATGGTTACTCCTCTTTCAGGAATATGATTTTTAAATCATTGTTAAACCAGGAAGATTGAATGCTAGACCCGATCATCTGTCGTGGATAGACTCAGGAGAAGAGCCAAGTAATCTAGAGGACAATTTTCCAGATGCGTAGTTGTTTTCTATCCAGATCACAGAAGACTACTATGCTGATATTATTTACTTTCTCACTACAGGATTAGCGCCTGATGAGGTCACTAAGCAGCAAAAGAAGCAGTTGGTTGTTAAAGCAGCAGATTTCACCCTGATTGCAGGACACCTATACAAGTTAGGACCGGATGAAGTGTTGTGCAGATGTGTGATGCCGCATGAAAAAGACACTATTATCAGAGAGGCACATTCAGGAACCGCAAGAGTTCATTTCGCAGGAAATCCGACTGCGCAGAAAATCCTAGAGGCAGGATTATGGTGGCCTACGTTGCATAAGGACACCAAGGAATTTTGTAGATGCTGCGATATCTGCCAAAGGGTAGGAAAACCCTTCCGACATGATGAAATGCCGCTGCGACCGCAGGTTATGCTGCGCGCATTTGACAAGTGGGCTATAGACTTTGTGGGCATTTGACAAGTGGGCTATCAACCCACCAGGAAAATGCACTGGCACGAGATATATTATCACTGGAACAGAGTACCTCACCAGATGGGTGGAGGCCAAAGCAGTAAGAAATTGTGATGCTGCTACAACTACATAGTTCCTTTTTGAGAACATCATCAGTAGATTTGGCTGTCCCGTAATTTTGATGAGAAACCAAGGCACACATTTCTTGAATCGCACCATTGAGGCCTTAACAGAAGAATTTCAGATTCAGCACCATAAGAGCACTCCCTATCACCCACAGGCTAACGGTACGGTGGAGGCCTTTAATAAGATTTTAGAAAACGCTCTTACTAACATCTGCAACAGCCAAAGGAATGATTGGGACCTCAAAGTTAGCACTATATTATGGGTGTATAGGACCACATGCAAGAAACTTACAGGATACACACCTTTCAGCTTGGGGTATGGATAGGAGGCTATTATTCCTATGGAGTACATCCTTCCCAATTTAATAATCACTCAGATTACCGTGATGACTGATACAGACACAGTGGAGGAAAGGCTAGCA
The DNA here is from genome assembly GCA_001517045.1 of Pseudotsuga menziesii. Classification (NCBI taxonomy): domain Eukaryota; kingdom Viridiplantae; phylum Streptophyta; class Pinopsida; order Pinales; family Pinaceae; genus Pseudotsuga; species Pseudotsuga menziesii. The sequence continues at coordinate 284,247 of LPNX010211480.1, forward strand.
CAGCTGCTCACCTTAGAGGAAGACAGATTCATCGCCGGATTCCATCAGAAAGTGTAGAAGGCACGAGAAAAATATTGGCATGACAGACACATTAAGAGTAAGACTTTCCAGATCGGAGACCTAGTAATCCTCTCTGACAGTAAATTCATTAAGTTTCCAGGGAATTTTAAGACGTATTGGCTGGGGCCATATCAGATACAGCAAGTTACGGAGGGAGGTGCCGTTCAGCTCAGCCAGCTGAATGGGGAGCTTCGAACTCATATTTGTGGCCTATTTGTAGGGTTTGAATTATTTAATATTTTTTTTTTTAGTCAAAAATTTGCAACACGTATTTTGATCAATTAAAGGGAAATTTTTAAAAACCAAGAGAGTTTTTTTTTCACTCATTTAAACAAACCTCTCTCAAGTTTTGTATAGGTTTCCTAGATCGAGAGATATGAGGGCGTCTTTTAGACACAAATTTCCTGAAATTTGCCAAATTTTCTCAAATATGATTTGTTATTTTTGGGTTCATTGTCTTTAAATATTTTGAGTTATCATGTAACTAATTGATGTAACTGTTTCAAATTTTGACCTAGAAGGTAGTTATGGAACTACTTACTTTTTCAATGATAAAAGGAAGACAAACATACAGTTTTGGGGAGGATTTTTCACTCAAGGAAAGGATTTTGGGGATTTGATTTCTCAAGCTAGCATTTATAACTCTTATGTAAGTGGATGACTATTATTTATTATAGATAAACTGATAAGCCCTTTTACTTGTCATGTTTTTTCATTTCTAATCTGGTTGATTGCTCAGTCTACAATTTCATTTCTTGTTTAAATGTTTATTCATGTAAATGCCTTTATCCTGTGGGTGGAATTAGTATTTCATGTGTAATGTTTATGGCTTACTGGGATGTGTTCGATCCCTATCTTATTCAACTTGCATTATTTAGTTATTTATTAGCTTGTGGATGTTTATTTCCTCCTTGCTGATGAAGTTTTTAAAACCAAAACCCTAAACCTATTTTATTTAATTTTACTTTTGAGATTGTGTCGGCTTGTTCTTCTAGTAGTCTACGAACAATTTCTGGCACTAACACCTATCATCATTGTTAGTCCCATCAAAAATTTCAGAAGAAAATTTATCTTTAACATACTCTACTTCTAATGTGGCTTTCCAATTTTTTGCTACACCATTAGAGAAATAGAATGTCTTCTAGATAAGGCATCACGCACCACATTAATTTTCCCCTTCATATATTCAATATCAAAGTCAAATTCTTGAATCTTACTCACCCACTTTTGTTTCCTTTCATTTAAATCCTTTTGAGTGAGGAAGTAGCTTCAGCTGTTATGGTCATTTTTTAATACAAATTTATTTCCCACCAAGTATTGTCTAAACTTGATCAAAGCATGCATGATGGCCAACATTTATTTATCATATATGGATTAAATCCTATCATGTGGATGTAGATTCCTACTCTCAAAATATATTAGGTGTTGTCCTTGTTTTAGGACTGCTCCAATGCCTTCCCCTGATGCATTACATTCAAAGACAAATGGTTTAGAAAAATCAGGCAATGTTACAATATGACAATTGCTTATTACCTCCTTCATTATTTGGAAATATTTTTCATCCCCTTAATGCCATTGGAAATCATCTTTATTTGTTAAATCAGTGATAGGTGAAGTGAGTTGGGAGAACCCCTTCACAAACTTTCTATAGTAGGTACAAATTCCAATGAATTCTCTTAATTCAGTGATACTTTTGGGACAAGGAAACTCTAAAATGGATCTTATTTTAGCCATATACATCTTCACACCATCTTGACCAATGATGTGTCAAACATACAAGAGCTTTGTCAAACCAAAATCACATTTTGACAGCTTAGCAAACAAATATTGATCATGTAGAATTTTTAATACCTGTTATAGATGATGCAATTGTTCCTTCCAGTTTTTACTGTAAATCAGAATGTCATCAAAGAAAACAAGTAAAAACTTACAAAGTTACTTGTGGAATATGTTGTTCATGCATGATTGGAATGTGGCTCATGTTCTCATGTAAAATGAAACTTCTTTGTCCTAGTATTGACATTCAATATGTCAGAACAGAAAAGGGCAAACTGGATTGAAGTAGCCAAAACACTATATATGGGAATGACTATTGATACATCATCACATGACCAACTGAGTATATTTGTGTTTATACATTAGGTTTGAACATGCGACTATTTTCACATCAACCAGCGTGTTATCTCCTCAAATAAATTAGTCAAATTTATTTTATTAAGAGGTAGAAAGTCATTAGAAAAAAACTTTATTAAATTTTTTCAGACTCATTTTAATGAGTTCTAACTTGTAAATATTTAAAAAAAAAACTTTGGAGTTAGTATTTATTTCAAAAAAACTCAAAACACAGGTTTCTGTGGCTAATCATTGTTTCAAAATGATATCTAAGCCACCAAAAGCAAACTTTCAGCAAGTAAGACCAAAATTTCAAGGCGCTCCTAGCCACCAAAATTGGCATTTGTACTATGAAATGAAATCATTTTAAAATGATGATTCTAAGCGACTGGAGAATGATTTTGAAAAATCGTCAGATTTTTTTGTTCCTAACATGTCATAGAAAAATAACCTCTCTCATTGTTCCTACAAGTGTTTCATATTGAGAGAATCAAATCCATATCTGAGACCTAATTTTCAGATCTCAGAATTTCCCTGTTTGACACATGTGTTTGAAATACAGATCTCTGGCAAATGAAAATGTATTTCAAAAAACTGAGAGAGGTTTTTTCTCAAAAAAAACCAATATACAAAAACCTCTTTTAGGTTATACACAGGTATCACATATTTGGAGAACCAAATCCATCTCTGAGCCCCATTTTTCAGCAGTTTGGCCCAATTTTTGGGGAAAAAGATGACCTATCACAGTCCTCCAGGTGGCATTTTCGACCTCATCTATCAGTCCATGAAGATTTGCCGCAGCTATTGAAGAGTTTGAATATCATGAATTTCTTTTGAGATATGTATATTGACCATCAAAATAGGATATTTTCCTATTTTCTAGCAACTATTTTTAATTATCTATTTTTAGCAAATTTGATCCAGTTTTTCAGGATCTAGAATAATTTTGTAAAGGCTATAAAGCCTGTGAATTCTGTAGAACAAGGGGTTTGAATTTGGATACTTTTTCATACTTGTAATCTCAGACTTCTCATTTTCATGCCAATAATATAAGCTTCTTTTTCCATTTATGTTCATATTACATCTTCTACGTTTCTCTACTTGCACTTGAAGTTTCATTTCATGTTTGTTCTATTTGTCTAATGCCAGATAGCTATCATCCTATCTTTGTATTGATGAATTGAATATCAAGTATCATTTACTTATTATGATTAGCCATTCATATATGCTTTGCTTATGAGTCTGCTAGCATGATAAGAATTCTGCATACATCCACCTTTTATCAACTCTCTGAACAATAGTGGTTTAAAGCCTTATCTATCTGAGTGTGTTTATGCATGTTTTGAATGAGTGAGTTTTAATTAAGTCATCCAACTTGATCCATTTTACCTATCATTAATAAAATACTAAAGTTACCAGGCGTCTTCGAGCTGCAACCTAGAAGAGTTTCCTAGAGAGCTAACAAATTGGCATCGTTCCTGGGGAAAGGAGATTGAAGCAAGCTTCCATGGGAGACAACATAGTTCCAGCTTTGATGATAGACAAAGTCTAGACACTTTTTTGGTTGTAATCATCTATCTAGCGACTCCATGAAGAATGAATTTAGTGGCGAATCCACAATATTCAGATGTCAAAAGCACTTGCTTCTCTTTTGGCTCAGAGGTTTGCACCTCTTGACTTCTCTTCAGTTCCTAGTTTCCCACATCCAGTACCTGATATGTCCGAATGGGGAGATTTTATACCTATCTTCAAAGAGGAGAAAGAAGACAATTCTGTAGAGAAACTCCTCAAGTTTCATGAATGCATGGATCTATTAGATAAGTAGCATGAAGATTTTCATATGAATATGTTCATGTATTCATTGTATGGTGATGCACGTCAGTGGTATTTTTCTTTACCTCCTTCCAGCATTTCATCATTGAAGGATTTACACAGAGAATTCGTCGAGCACTGCAAAGGTATTTTTCTGATGATTTTGTATTTGGTAATTGTTGTGATGAATATGAATTACATCATAACACTAAAGATGTAAATAGAGATGGATCTCTCCCTCACAATATGTAGTAGCCCTTCAAGGATCTTCAAGATGATGCACTTTTCCATCAACATAAACTATAAATGGATTATAAAAGAGTTTAATGTTTTCCTACTATCATTAAATCTGATTGTTGTGAATCTGAAGAATTGATTTCTTTAACTACACATGGAAATGATCAGCTTTATGTTGATCAAATGACCATTGAAATCAGTAAGGCCATCCCACAATTTTCATATTTGCAGACTAACGAAAGTGGTAGTAACCACGAGGAACAAAATTTTCAGGGACGATCTAATCTTCAACTAGAACATCAGGAGGATCGTCCTTATCCTGATGAATATGTTGTTTCAAATTATGATGAGGAACAAGGTGAGATTTTTCCAAATCTATTTCATGATCCTATTGCTGATACTTCTATACAAGAATATTCATCCCTGTCATTAGAATTTTATCATAATGTTCCCATAATTGACAAATACAGTGATGAATAAGAAGAGTTTAAGGTTTGTGAAGATTTGTCCACTTATAGAATTTCATCTAATCCTACTTTTTAGAAGAGAGATGATTAGAAATGTGTGCATATTATGGTTGATGATGGTTATGAATTTGTACATCAAAATTCCAATGATATATCTTGCAAAGAAATTGTCAATTGTAATAGGACATCATATTATCATGATGAATTCAAATTACAAAGATATGGTGAAAGAGAGCAGAAAGGTTCAGATCAGCCATTGAGCTTCCATTTTCCTTTGACAAAGGTTGAGCAATCCACATTTAGCATTAAGACCAATGAAGATAGCCATTAGCAAAAGCATCTCATCCAGTTGGAACAGCAACAAGAAGAGGTATTTCCTTGTAAATTTGGTGATCCTATTGCTGATTATTTGGATTCTATGAGTAGCATTTATGTTAAAATATTTCTGTCAGATGAAAATTGGTTTTATCATTTGTTCAAACCAATTTCCTATTCAAAGTACATTCCATTATTCTTGGGGTCGAGATCAAAAATTTTGTCAACAAATCTATCTCTAACATGGCTTCATTCCTAAGCATGAGTTTACTTGATTAAGCATCAGTATAGTGGTTAGAGTAGGAATAGGTGTAGAATAAGCTTTTCATATGAGCAGATAGATTATGTTCAGTTGTTGTTTTTTTGAATAAGTAGAGCAAGATACATGTAGGCTACAGGTTTGCAGGGGATCAGTTGTAAAGGCCAAATGACTCCATGCCCAATGGAACACTAGAAGATAGGTTTGAATTTTTGTTTTACAAGAAAGGCATCGGATCTATGGTTCCTGGAACCTCACAGGGAGGATTCCATCCCCAAATAGGAGCCAGATGTTATCTGCTCAAATAAATTAGTCAAATTTATTTTATTAAGAGGTATAAAGTCATTACAAAAAAACTTTATTAAATTTTTTCAGGCTCATTTTAATGAGTTCTAATTTGTAAATATTTTTTAAAAAACTTTGGAGTTAGTCTTTATTTCAAAAAAATAAAAACACGGGTTTTTGCGGCTAATCATTGTTTCAAAACGGTCTCTAAGCCACCAAAAGAAAACTTTCGACGGCTAAGACCGAAATTTCAAGGTGCTCCAAGCCACCGAAATTGGCATTTTTACTATGAAACGTCATCATTTTAAAATGATGTTTTTGCATGACTGGAGAATAATTTTGCAAAACTGTCAAAGGTTTTTGTTTCTAACATGTCACAGAACAATAACCTCTCTCATTTTTCCTACTGGTGTTGCATATTGGTAGAATTGAATCCATCTATAACCCCTAATTTTTGGATCTCATAATTTCCCTGTTTGACACATGTTTTTAAATACAAATATTGGGAAAATGAAAATGAATTTCAAAAATATAAGAGAGGTGTTGTCTCACAACAAACCAATATACAAAAATTTCTTTCCGTTTATACACAAGTGTCACATATTTGGAGAATCAAATCGATCTCTGAGCCCCAGTTTTTAGCAGTTTGGCCCAATTTTTGGGGCAAAATATGACCTGTCAGTCCTCCAGGTGGCATTTTCAACCTCATGTATCAGTCCATGAAGATTTTCTACAGCTGTTGAATAGTTCGAAGATCAAGAATATTTTCTAGCAAGTATTTTTAATTATCTATTTTTAGCAAATTCGATCCAGTTTTTTAGGATCTAGAATAATTTTGTAAAGGATATAAAGCCTGTGAATTCTGTAGAACAAGGGGTTCGACTTTGGAAACTTTTTCATATTTGTACTCTCAAACTTCTCATTTTCATGCTAATATTATAAGCTTCTTTTTCCATTTATGTTCAGATTTCATCTTCTACCTTTCTCTACTTGCACTTGAATGTTCATTTCATGTTTGTTCTATTTGTCTAATTCCAGATAGCTGTCATCCTATCTTTGTATTGATGAATTGAATAGCAAGTATCATTTACTTATTATGATTATCCATTCATATACTCTTTTCTTATGAGTCTTCTAACATGATAAGAATTATGCATACATCCACCTTTTATCAACTCTCTGAACAGCAGTGGTTTAAAGCCTTATCTATCTGAGTGTGTTTATGCATGTTTTGAATGAGTGAGTTTTAATTAATTCATCCAACTTGATCCATATTACCCATCATTAAGAAAATACTAAATTTACCAGGCATCTTTGAGCTGCAACCTAGAAGAGTTTCCTAGAGATCTAACACAGCGTGTCAAACGCAAGTATGTGTATTGCAACTCGTGTATGCATTGCACACAGGGGTTTCCTTAAAGTAATGCATGTATCATACATGACTTGACTATATCAATAGTCACATGTACCTTAATTTGAAGTTAAAAATATAAAACATGAATAGTCGAGGATAGTTGTGTCGTTAATCATAACTATCTCAACTTCCTCAACCATCTCAACCTTTGAAACCTCTCCTTTGCAGGTGATTGGAGATACCCTGGAAGCTATGGAAACAACTGGAAGAGGAAAATAAATTCTAGGATCAACCGTCATAAACCAAGTTTGCTCAGTTTTCTTCCTATTCATATTTCAATTTCTACATGGTTGATTGTCTACAAGTTTAGTCTAGTAAGTTGGTAACCCTAGAGACCCTCGATTATAAGGGTGTTTTTTCGTGAACAACATAAATGATGACTCCAGTGGGGATTCCATCCTTCTGCTGGTCCTCTCTTTAGGCTCCCTGACCAGTCTTTGGATATTTTTTATTCTGTTTATGACTTGTTTTGTTTTTTCCTTTGATTTTAAGTTTTGCATGTTCAGGGCATGTCTGTCAGTACTTTTATTTTTTGAAAAAGTTTGGCATTGTACGCAGTTTGTCTTGTTGAAAGACACATATTTCACTTTGTACATACGGGTTTCTCTCTGGACAGTCGTGTGTCACACGTGGGTTTCATTTATAACATGCATGTGTTCCTGTAGGTTTCTATGAGTTCATAGGGTTCCTTCTTGTCTATCTTTTGTGACCTCTCTGATGCTTGTGAAGGTTATGTTTATGACATGATCTTGTAAGTCTTAGTTCTGTACATCTCACAGTTTACTTAATCAGTCAAGTCCTTGAGTGTTTTGTGTTTGATTTTATTCATTGGTGAATGTTGTAGATCCTCCTACTTGGTTTAAGTTTGAGTGATTACGTTTTTGGGTCATTGATTACTCCTTGGAAACACTGTATTCTTTTTACTGCGGTTAATGGTCTGAGTAAGTCGTTCTTGTCATTTTGAATCTATTTAGTTTTTTATTTAATAGTTCTTCCAAGTTTGGTTTTGTGCCATTTCTTTCCATTAGGTTGAAGTGTGTTATTATAAGATCTGCTTGCATCATTTGATTCTATATGTTTAGATTGTTTGAACTTGCTCAAGATTGCATTTAGTTGCATTTATAATTTTTGACATTTTTTTGAAAAGAAAAGACAAAAATTTTATACTTTTTTCATCAGGCTGCATCTAGTGTTCTTTTCATTATTTTTCAAGAAAAAAAAAATTAAAGTCTTGTAGTTTCTCATGATTTGTTTAAAAAAAAATCATTAGCTTTCATTTTACAAGAAAAAGAAAAGAAAATTTGTCATAGTAGTTGCAATTTGCTTTGAAAATTTTATTTTTTTTACATCATTTTTGCTTTCTTTCTGTTGATTCTATAACACCATACAGTTTTCATCCCACTACCTCTGACTAATAACAACCAATTAAAAAGGATGATTAATTAAAATTTACTACTAAGTTTCTTTTTTCTAGGCTCATACATCAACTAGTTCAAGCTAGGCTTGTGGACTAGGGATTTTTAACTATCCATAAGTATTTGAATTCAAACGTAGTTGGCATTTCACTAGGTAAATCCTCCTCTACATGAGACCATCTGGAAAGCTCCTTTAACCCAAGAGTTAATAACAAGGCCGCGTAAAGACCTGGATTGAGGAGATAACCCTCATATTCCTTGTTCGAGTGTATATTAGGAATTTTATGCCTTTGGGGATCTTGTCAATACCACCTCTTGGAACCCATGTGGTGCCATTGTTGACAGGGTTTCAGGATTTTCTACCCTTCCCTTGCATAAGGATCAGGCTTGCAATTGTTCCACCAGAATCTCAGTTTATTTGCGATAGAATTTAGTCTCTTGACACTAGGGGTCATACACATGAGATACTGGAAGGCTATTTCTGGTATACCTTGGACGAACTTGGAAGGTAACCCCTATGGACAGTGTGGGAGGATGATTTGGTGATTCCTCTACTTGTGCCTAAGAACATCTACATGGGATTCCAAGTAACCATCTATCAGTTCTTCACCGGTTGGACCTGGGCCCTAATCATCCTAGGATTTCCTTTGGAAGGCATATTTTATACCTTTTATGTCTATGTGAATTTAGGAAATTTTTAGTGAGTGTTGTTTGATTTATCTGTATTTAGTTGGCCTTTAGGTGTGTGTGAGTCAAAATTTTAGTTGTGGAGGACCAACCTCTCTGTAGGTCAAGAAGGTTGCAAAACCGTCCTCCATCCGATACAATGGAGCCTCCACTGCCCCCTCAAAGGTGGAGAATAGGTATTGACGGTTCGTTTGAACCAGTAAGAGTTAGTGAAGTTCCAGGTGAACCAAAACTTAGGAATAACCAAGAAGATACAACTGGAGTTTGCAAGGAATTTTAACCCACCTCTAACTGACTTAAATGATCCTATGATCGTCCAAGTTCTTCCTTTCAATTCACCTGTTATTGGTTTTCCTGTGAGAAGAGTTATGGCTAGATCTGGAGAGGGTATTTCTACCCTCACTTCAGCCATTTTGGCTAGAGGAGTGCCACCTCCCTCGGTTGGTACTCCAATACCAAGTACACTTACTGCACCCTTGTCACCAAGTATTCAAGTGGTCCAACCACCAAAGTCCTCTAATGTAGCAGTTCCTTCTATTGGGGTAGTCACTAGAATTCCTAGTGGACCTTTTGCTTCCCCATCTTTCATGCATACTGCTTAGAGTGGTCCAAGTGAATCCTCCTCATTTGTCTAGGGTTTCATGTGGAATGGGGGGCACATTCCCCCATCCACTCCTTATCTAGGTCCTACACCTGCATATGTGGGCATGCAGTTTTGAAATACAAATGCTTATGGCCAAGGTTTCCAGACACCAGTTTTGACCCCTTTCACAATCTCTCCCTTCTCATTTTTTAGTGGAGGGATACCTGCTCCTGTATTTCAAACTCTAGTTTCATTTAGGGAGGCTCAAACCACTTATAGTGCACCACACACAAATAATCCACTGGCTTACGTGTGGAATCCTTTTCAAATTAGTCCAACTACTTCACAACCAGAGGCTGGGTGAAACCCCACCTTTACATTTGGGAATGAGGGGGAAGGTCCTTATACATCCCAAACTCATGCTTTTAAATCTCTGGTAGGAATAAAATTCCATTCCTAGAAACTTTAAACTTGCCATACTTGTCCAAGTTGATGAATGATCCGGTGCAGCATAGTGTCGCAAGGGCACCTATTCCAATTAAGTTACCTTTATAAATTCCTAAGTTTGAAGGAAAATATGGCGAAGAGCCAAGTTCCCATATAACCACTTTTCACTTATGGTCTCTTCAAACTCACTAAACGATGACTCTGTTTGGCTAAGGCTGTTCCAGAGGACCTTGATTCATGTGGTAGCAAAATTGTATATTGAACCTCCCTCTACTACATATGACAGCTTTTTGGATCTATCAACTATGTTTCTAAATCACTTCCAGCTTCCTATCTAGGATGCTATCGGCATAGATTTGTTATTAACTTTTCAGCAAACCAAAGCCACACATATCTCGGATCACATCCAAGAGTAGCGAAGATGGAAGAGGCTTATAAAATCCACCATACCTCTCGATTTCTTGTTAGAGTGGTTCCTAAAATATTTACTACCTTATATATCTAAGGATGTATCCACTTCAGGGGTCACTACAGAAGAAGAGGCTATCCTCGGGGCCCAGCAAATGGATTTAATTTATGCTCAGTGTGGGATCTTGTATGATATTATACCTGAGGCACTGTGATCTACCAATAGTGTCAAGAAACCCAATCCTAGACCCCATGCTGATGGTGTGGTTGGTTCAGATAATTCTACCACTGTATAGTCACTGGCCAAGAAACTCCATGAGTTTCCAGTAAAGCAATCTAAAGAGAAGGTATCAAAGGCTACCACCCCCTCATCTCAAACTACAAATTTTTTGCACAATCTTCTCATAAGGGAAATGAACATCCCAGTGGGAAAAAGAAGAAAGGGAAGAAGGGTGAGGGTAATCAAAACAAGCCGAAACCCATGAATAATGTTGATGGGGGTAAGAAAGATAATAAGAAGATAAATTTTCCTTGCAATTTGTGCTAGGGAGACCACCTGACCTATCAATTTCCTCTTATTGACCAAGCCTAGAAGTTGCTTAAAAACCAACAATCGACTGTCCTGAAGGTTCTATTTCCCCGAGCATAGAATGCAGCTTTTGTTTCTAATGTATATGGGTAAAATCCTCATGCCCCTCCTAATCATAACTATATCAACATGGTACAATCAAATACCTTACTCCAAATGAGAAATAATAATTATGAAGTGGAGGCTTCTGAGAAGGGTAATATGACTACGGAAACTTCTAACCCTCTCACTATAGAGACACCTATTGATCCAATGCCTAAGATACCGAAATGTGTCTTTAAAAAAACATTTCAAAATCCTAACTATAGGGCTACTTCCAACTACTCTATAGTTGAATATTTGGGTCAAACCCCATGTGCAATGTCAGCGTTGGAAGTGTTACAAAGTTAATCTGCTCAGCGAGATGCCCTCTTAGCAGCTTTAGGCAGTATGGATTCATCGAGCCTCATGGTGAATTTTAATATGTCATATGTTAGGATTCTCCTATCGTATCATGTGGCTTTGTCATTAGATTTATTTCATGGAAGAAAAACCATTGGACACATAGTTGTTGATGAAGGTGCTTCCATGTGTGTAATGTCAATTTCTTGTTGGAAGGCTTTAGGTTCCCCGGAGCTAGTTCCATCAAATACCTTAATTACTGCTTTCGATGGAAGGTATTTCCATCCACATGGTATCCTACCATATTTTGAGATTAATTTGGTAGGGAAAGTAGTGGTTGTTGAAGTAGAGGTGATTGATGCTCCTTTGGACTATAAGTTGCTTTTAGGGAGAAGTTGGACTTACGCCATCTGTGTGATTGTCTCAGTTTTTCTGTGAGTGGTGTTTTTTCCACATGAAGAGAAGTTGGTTACTGTTGACCAACTATGTTTCACTTGGAATGGATGTTTGGAAACCTATGAGTCTACTGTACCTTTATTTGATCAAGTTAAACCAAATAATGAGAGCTTTGGGGTTGGAACGTATTCCACGTTAATGGGAACATTTGATATCCCAACCCCTATAAACTATCTAGGTTATACTAGTATAGGGAAGTCTATCATGATGATTGTCGATAGAATGGATCCTTGGGTCCTTCCTTCCTGTTATGAACCTGAGGTGTCCTTATCGATGGTGGAAGTGGCTTATCAAGCTATTGTTAACACCACTATTGATCCTATCATGACTCCTTCTACAATATCATAGTAGTCAGAAAAATCTTATCTTCCTTCTTGGGAAGAGAACTCTTTATATTCGTATGACTACTTAGACATGGTTTTTCCTTCAGATGAAGCCATTTTTGATTCCATGAGTGGGTGATATAATATTTGCAAAGATATCCAACACAAATCCTACTTTCTTCCAGAACTTAGTAGAATTGAAAACCAAGAGTTCCACGTGAGACTGGCAGAAGATGTTGATTTGTCGATTAATACTTTGCCAAAGGAGGAAAATATCTCTGTTACCATTCCTATCAACATATTTGAAAACCCCGACGTCATCAAAAATGTGCATATTGGTGCAAATTGCTCTCAAAAGGAGATTACCATATATACTGCCTTATTTAAGTAATTTTGCGACATGTTTTCCTGGTCATGTGAGGATATGCCAGGAATTGATCCATCAATCGTAGAAAATGAAATATGAACCTATCATGAAGCTAAACTGGTTCAAAAAAAGATTCAACCTATTAATCTGTGTAAAGCTACAGCCGTTAAGGCTAAAGTGGAAAAGTTGCTGAAAGATGGCTTTATCTACCCGATTACTTTGACAAAATGGGTATTCAATCCTATTCCCATTGATAAGAAACAAGGAACAATATGCTTGTGCACTTATTTTTGTGACCTAAATAAAGCATGTCCGAAGGACAACTACCCCACTCCCTTTATATATCAAATTATTGATGCTTGTGCGGGTAGTGAGGATTTTTCGTTTATGGATGGTTTTTCCGAATACAATCAAATCCAAATCAAGCCGGAAGACCAGCATAAAATGAATTTTATTTGTCCATGGGGTACCTTTGTGTACAAGAAAATTCCATTTGGTTTGAAAAATTTCAGGGCTACCTTTCAGTGGGAAATGAACTTTTCCTTCCACGACATTAAAAATATTGTTGAGTTGTACCTTGATGATATTCCTGCCCATTCTCATAAGAGGAGGGACCATATAGATCACCTTCGTTTAATTTTCGAACAATGTAGACACTACAAAATACTCTTGAATCCCCGAAAGTTTGTTTTCTACATTGATTCGAGAAGGATACTCAGGTTTATAGTGTCAAACAAAGGAATTCAGGTGCATCCTTTGAAAATATAGCCATTGTAAATATACCTCCTCCTTGGTCTATCAGGAAACTTCAGAACCTACAAGGGAAATCTCGATGTTTTATAGTAAAATATGCCAAGATAACTAAGGGTTTCATGCGCCTCCTGAAGTAGGACACTCTATTTGTATGGGATGAAACCACACAACTTGCATTCGAGGCATTGAAAAAATATTTGTTGTCGGCTCCTTTATTACATCCACCGGATTACTCTAAATAATTTATATTGTATCTGGCTACGTTAGATTCGACCATTGGGGTCGTATTGGTTCAAAAGGATAACAACATACAAGAGCATGTTTTCTATTATCTTTGTCGTGCATTATCTGGTCTTGAACTCATATACTCCCACGCTGAGAAGTTAGCATTAGCAGCTCTTTATGTTGTTCAGAGGTTGTGTCACTACATTTTACCAAGGACAACTACAGTGGTGGAGGATTTTAATCCTTTTCAATATGTTTTGTCCTGACGCATAATCAGGGGAAAGTTCAATAAATGGATAGTTATTCTTCAGGATTTTGACTTGGATTTCTAGTCCTCTGAATCCAAAAAATACTTAGTTTTTGCAGAGCTTATCTCATAATTTCCTATGGAAGAAAGTGTAGTGGTTGAAGAAGACTCATTCCCAGATGAGTATATCTTTCTGATTTCCACCTCTGATCCTTGGTATGGAATATCCTTATATATCTCCAGACTTTGAATTGTCCTACATCCTTCTTGAGGGAACAGTGACGTAAACTGTGTATACATACAAAAAACTACCCAATTATCAGTGATAATTTATACCCTAGAGGGGTATATTTTGTTTTGCATCAGTGTCTCACCCACGAGGAGGGTGAGCATTTGCTAAATGATTCCCATAGTGGAGCATGTGGGGGTCATTTATTTGGGTTAGCAATGACCCAGAATATTTTACATGCCAGTTATTTATGGTCCACGATATTTAAATATTGTGTGGAAGCTTTCAAGCACTCTCATCCGTGTTAGCTGTACACTAGGAAAATGTGGTCACATCCTACTCCATTGTTTCCCTTCATTACGGTATGCCCTTTCATTAAGTGGCGGGTGGATTACATGACATGCAACCCAGTTTCAATTCAGGGGCACAAATATATTATTGTCGATGTTGATTACTTTACCAAGTGGGTAGAGCCAATGCCTACCTTCAAAGAAGACAGAGAAATGACAAGTTTCTTTGTGTTTAACCAAGTCATTACTCATTTCAGTATTCCAAAGTGGATTGACACTGACCATGGAAGTCACTTTCATAATAGTACGATGACTAAGATGACTACTATGCTAGGTTTCAAGAAATACCACTGATCTTCCTTCTACACGCAAGAGAATGGCCAAGTAGAGGTAGTAAATAAGACCTTGAAGACCATTCTGAAGCACACCATTAATGCAAGCTAGTCAAATTAGCACATCATACTATATCCTACACTTTGGGCATACCAGACCAATGTCAATACTGCCACAATATTTTTACCTTTCCAACTCATTCATGGGGTGGAAGCAGTCACTTTGGTCGAATGCAAAATTCCATCTTTTAAGATAGCCATTCATGTACTCCCTGACACCACTAAACTAGAACAACCTTTGATGCACTTAGAAGAGTTAGATGAACAACACAGTTATGCATTGATGGCAAACGAGGCTCATAAGAATAGGATTAAAAACCAGTATGACAAAGCAATTAAGCCAAGGATTATTTTTGAAGGGGAACTTGTCTTGCTATGGGATCAAGACAAAAAAACCCTATGGGTAGGAAAAATCAAGTACATGTGGTTAGGTCCCTACGTCGTGTCAAAGGTTTTCAAAAAAGGGGTGTATGAATTAACTGATTTTTATGGAAATAAGTTTCCTAAGCCTAGAAATGGGCTCTACTTGAAGAAGCATTATGCCTAGGATTGGATCTTTTTATTGTATTTTTATTGTATGTATTTTATGTACAATGGTTAGCTGGTTAGTGTTTCTTATACAATCTGTTGGTTTTTACAGATGTCAGCTGAGTGGTTCGTAGGTTTTGTGGATGGCACTAGTCACCATACTTGTAATCTGACTTTATCCGCATGGGTCATTTATTCACCCTCAGGATAGCTAGTTGCCTCTGGAGGTGCTTGATTAGGTCCTTCTACTAATAATGTGGCCGAGTTCAGGGTTGTCATTGAGTTTCTATGGGATGATGTGTCACGTGGCATTACCTGGTTGGAGGTGAGACTTGATTCTCAACTCGTGGGTTCCCAACTCAATGGGATTATTAGGTGCGAAACCCTACTTTGTTACATCAGTTTTTGCAGGTTAGAATACTTGAAAGAAATTTTGATTACATTTCATTTAATCACATTCCAAGAAATGAAAATACAATTACTTATTCTTATGCAAACTACATTCTAGATTGGCATTTAACACATATTTTGTAAAATAAGCATAAAATATACATTTGAGACACATGTAAATAACCAAGAAATGTGTGTGTGTGTGTGTGTGTGTGTGTGTGTGTGTGTGTAAAATTTGTCCATAGATAGATCGAGTCTTGATCCGAAGATCATGTCACAACAGTACAAATATACAAAAAATAAGATCCTAATCCATAAATATGCATATATATCTAAGCCTGCTCCTCATCCTCCTTGGATACACCTGCCTCCTGGGTCTCTCTGTAATATAACACAGCCCTGGCTACTCGCCTCAATAGGTGTATCCATATGGTCGAAATACCTACTACAAACTACTGCATCATAACAGGAATTTGCTCAATATGCATAGTAAGGACCCCTTGGGTTAGCCCCAGCTTCTCCTCGAGAAATAGAATGATACTCTGGTCCCCATCCTGTGTAGGTCATACAAAATTCCTAGGGTTCCCATCGGGGCCTACAGGTTCAACATCTGCATTTCAAGATTTTAAAACAGATTAAAACTCTTATACATATGTATATAAATTTATAATTAAAATTCACAAAAAATCAAATAACAAAAAGGATAAAAATACCTATCTCTCCCCATGCATCTCCTAGCAGGAGGGCTAGATCATTATCTCCTTGAAATTCTAGTCCAGTGTACAGAAACTGCTCAAGATCTGGTACTTGCCGCTCCCACCACAGATAAAATTCATCATCATAGACACTTTGAACTGATCCCTCGCTACCCTGATGGAGGAATACCTCTCCCCATCAAGTCAGTATAGGCTGGTGAGGGGAATATGGTGGTAGTGCCCCTATGGGGCTAATAGCAAGCACTCTCTCAAAGAAGAATGCTACTAATATACTTGAATATCCAAAGTTCTTTGTGTTTCCTCTCTTGCAGTTAGAGAGTTGCTTCCTCGTAATCGGGATCATACCTGAGCACCAGTCAAATACTGCACCCTGCATACAATCCACTGCAATCTTCATCTAAGTCCGAGTAGATAGATACAATGAAGAATATCCAGCAATTCTCACCATAGTGCTTACCACTACCTGTAATGAAAAGCTAGTTATGTGAACAATAGGAATGCATGATCATTTATTTTGTGCTCGTAGTGGGAAGTAAGTGTCAACGTAGTCTTGGACACTCATAGGGTCACCACCCCTACATGTACCCTCAAGTTTCACGGACATACCTCTGCAGGACAGCCCTATAATAAAGTACATGTATTCTATTGTTACCTCCAATATCTCCCCTTGAAGATCAAATACACCAAGGTCATGATCCCAGTAACTGATCAGATGTTCCAGTAAACAGATGTTGGCCCTCATACCAGAAGTATAGAAGAACTTCAATAAGCCATATTTCCATAAATCATGTAATGTTGGAGCATCCCATAGATCTTCTCAATCCATGTATTCATGTTCTCTTTCCCTCCATTCTAGCACCATCTTGTACCTTCCCATTGACCATTATTGACCATTAGAACCCCTTGATTTATTTCATTTTGGGCCATGTTGCAAGATTTTCTAGGTTGCATAGTACACGCGACTATGCTTTAAGCACATCACGTGTCATATAAGGGTTGCTTTCGACCAAGTTGCATATGAAACACATGTACGCGAGTGTCAAAGTGGCATACCTATGTGTACTGTGTGAACCTTTTAGGGTCGGCACAAAACCACAAATTTTTCACAAAAATGAAAATTGGAATGGATGAAAAGAAGGAGAAGGGAGGGTAGATTAACCTTCAACTGACGAAAGTCGAATTGGTCTAGTGGTTTATCCTCAGTGAACAGTTGAAGCCAGAGCTAAAATATTTCCAAATTGGGTAAATTGTCAAATGGTATGCTTTATTTTTGTTTTTTAACTATATATAGAAAAATTTCAAATTGTTGACCTATAGTCTATAGTTTAAAAATTAATTTTTATAAATGAACTAATACCATGATTTTTTCCTAAGTGCAATAGGTTCAAAATCTTTAAGAAGTTGTTATCCGCTCATATAGGGTAGGATTTGGTCCTCCATATGTACTTTTGCATCTATACCTTATCCGTTTTTAACCCTAGGATTACCTCTTTGACCAGGAACTATGGTGTTAAACCATTTTTTACCTCACCTGCATCATTGTTCCTCCATGCATAGGGCCTTCATGGGTACACTATTTTAGAACACTTTACTATATTTTGGTACCCATGTCGTAATTGTGGTAGGTTTGCGAGAGCCTTATTAAAAGTTTTTCATGACAAAGTGAGCCTTCAGTTTGCATCTTTTGGGAGTTATCCTTTTTTATAAGGCTCCCCTCCCTTATGGATTTTCTTTAGGCTCAGGTATGACTCCTTAAATAGACATGACTACCGAGTCAACTTGTTCATTCAGACTCGTTAAGAATACGTGAACGGGAATCCACATTGGTGGTAGTTTATCACTTTTTCAGACCATGTGGAATAGTTACGAAAAAGGATCACTCGCTTTTCTTTGGAATTGAGAAGAGTATTCTCAGGCATAGGTTTATCACTTGCTGGACCTGAGGGGCTAAACTTACAGAAAAGGAACACCTGGTATGAGCTTAGTTTTCTCTTTTTTGTGTTCTGGACCAAAACACGAAAAATATTTCGAGCGTACTTTATGTCTTTGTCATGCTTGCTAAAACCTAAAGAACAAAACATCGAGTTTAATGTTGTAAGCCCCATTTCTTGTAATCAAATTGATATTTCTGAGTGATCTTTCCTTCCTTCACAATCGTTAAAATTAGGTTGTCTACCACTCTTGAAGGTGTGTTGGTCTTGTGATAGTTTACCCTCTTTTCGGACCTTGCCGACTAAGTACAAAAAAGGTATACCTTATTCCTTTGGGAGCTAGGAGATTTCTTCTGTGGATTGTTTTATACTTTTCAGGACTCTAGGAGTCTAAATCGTACAAAAAAGAACCCCCCTGGAGTCTTCTTTGGATTTTTTAGAATCTCAAAATATGAAAACACCAACAAGCATGTACTAGTTTGGGATCGTAAAATACATGAATCAATAACCTTATCAAGCATTATTATTTCCCCTCTTCAAGCTTGTAAAAAAAGAAGAAAGACTCGAGTTGAATTTCCTGGAATCATTAAAATTTAATAGGAAAGATAAGGAAGAATTACTCTCTTTGGGTTATAAATAATGGCAGCATGTCCTCCTTGAACATAGCACTCTCTGAAATTTCCGATACTCATGTCTCAGTTTACACTTTTAGCTCAGCTATTACTTCGATTTTTTACTCCTCCACTTGTCCTGTATACATGGGGAATCTGATCATGTATTCTACATGTCAGATAAGTCTAGTTGTTCTATCTGCAAGTTAAAAGCTTCCTTGGGTCATCTCTATGTTGTGATTACTATTCAAGGATTTGTCCCTTCATCTGCATATTACCCTAATTCCCATCATTATCTTATATGAGTATTACTTGTGTCTACCTTTCTGTATCCAGTTCCTAGTCACTCTTGTCATTTGTTGGAGGACTCATTACCTTCCTCATCACATCACGATTTCTCATCAGCACTTCCTGAAGACGAAGACCTAGATTTTTTATGATGGTACCTTATGATTCACTACCATTATTGGCGAACTCCTTTGCTTCAGTTGTCAGTTTCACTCATTGTCTGACATCCTATTGAGTTGCTTCCATGTTCGAGTTCAACACATCTATTCACATGGTAGGGATTGTACTGGTTCCTTTGGATTTCACTGAAGACCTTAGGTTCACTTTTATAACCTAAGTTGTGAAAGATTGTGCTATGATCAGCTAAATAGCTTCCAAATTTTGAAGACTCATCATTGTATATTGTAGCTTTGATCCACCTTTGTAATGTGTGTGGTCTTGTTACTCATATTATATGATGTAATCAAATATTTTAAAGGAACTAGTGTTCCATTATATTGAATATGGCATCCTCAAATATGATTTTGTATCTGACTTTCATATGTATATGTTTTAGGTACCTCCTCTACTGCCTTGGTCACTTGAGTTCTCCAAGATTAAATATTGTAATGTATTTCGGCCATCACTTCCTTTTGACCTCACATATTAGGGGGCATCTATTATCATGTAAAATGGCACTTCTCCATCTGAGTACTCACATCCAATATGTTAGAACACAAAAGGAAAAACTAGATTGAAGTATCCAAAACACTAGAGATGGGCATTACTATTTATACATCATCACCTGACCAGCTGAGTATCTTTTTGTTTAAACATTACAGTTTAACACGCGACTATTTGCACAGCAACTAGCGTGTCACACGCGAGTATGTGTATTTCATATCGCGTATGCATTGCACACACGGTTTTCCTTAAAGAAAGGTGTGTATCATACGTGACTTTCCTATATCAATAGTTGTGTGTACCTTAATTTGAAGTTCAAAATATAAAACATGATTAGTTGAGGACAGTTGAACCCTCAATCATAACTATCTCAAATTCCTCAACCATCTAAACCTTTGAAACCTCTCTCTTTCCTCATGTATAAATAGAGGGTATGGGTTGGGGCTAATCAATCATTATTAGAAGAGAAAAGTTATGTTGGTGGTATGCCTTCAGATATCTTGGAGCGGCAGAATTCAGTGTCCTTGGTTTGCAAAGGAGCACTTGTTTAAGGCATTGGATTTTAATCTCATCATCCTTATTTATCAATAAATAAAGTTCTTCCAATATTGTGCACTCTTGTATATGTTTATTTATGAATTATCTTATAGTTTTTATTATGACTATGTTATTTCATTAACCATTGATATATATATATATATATATATATATAAGATATTCGTAGGAAAAACTTGTTCTTTGGAGGCAATTGGAGATACCCTGGAAGTTGTGGAAGCAACTGGAAGAGGAGAATAAAAGATAGGATCAACCATCCTAAACCAAGTTTTCTCAGTTCTCTTCCTATTCCTATAATTCCTATATCAACATCTACATGGCTGATTGTCTGCAAGTTTAGTCTAGTAAGTTGGTAACCCCAGAGATCCTCGATTATAAGGGTGTTTTTTCCTGAACAACAGTTGCTGCATTTGTCAAGCCAAAGGGCATGCAAACAAACTCAAAGTGGCCATAGTGGCATCTGAAAGCAGTCTTTGGTATGTCTTCTTCTCTCATTTGAATTTGATTATAGCCTGATTTAAGGTCAATCTTTGAGAAGAACTTGGCCCCATGGAGCTCATCCATGAGCTCCTCAATCCTTGGGATGGGGTATCTATTATTTATGGTATTCTTGTTTAATGCACATTCTCAAAGCTCCATCATTATTTTTTACCATAACAAATGAAGAAGAAAATGGGATAGAAATAGGCCTTATCATACCCAACTCCAAGAGTTGTTTAATGGCCTCTTAAATCTCATCTCTAATCCTTTTGGGATTCCTATAAGGCTGAATTTTGATAGGTTGTGTTCCTATATCTAACTCAATGATATTCTCAACACCTCTATCTGGTGGTCTTCCTCGAGGAAGGTCTCCAAAATCCTTCTCATACTTACTCAATAATTTCTATATCTCCTTAGGATGCTTGGAAATGTTCAAGTGGGGTTTAGGATATGTAATTAAACATTAAACATCCCATTCTATATCTCCATGCCTCAATATAGTCCTGATGTTGTGAGAAGACACCACTTGATTTGGGTAAGTGTGCATTTTCCTCAACAAGATGGGTTTCCCTTTTGAATTTTTGAACCTTATTTCAAGGAATTGATAATTCACCATATGCTCCACTAAAGAATACAACCACTGTACTCCCAAATCCACATTTGTATCAGTCACATTCACGAAATAAAAATTGTCAATGATAGTATTATTTCCTAGAGTAACTTAAGGATTTGGAATCCATTTAGTGCAGTCCATAGAATTGTTACCTGGAATGAAAACTATGAAACCATAAAAAGTTTCATCTTGTAACTTTCCCCTCTCCACCAAGTCTACATCTATGAAGTTGTGAGTGTCTCCACCATCCACTAGAACCGTGACCTTTTGTCCTTGTATGTTTCCCTTCAGCCTTAAGGTGTGGAATATAGGTACACCCAAAAGTGCTGCAATTTTTATTGTATCAAGAGTGGGTTATTCTTCTTATGTTGTTTGATACCCCTCTTCTTGGGCTGCAATATTTTCCGCGTCCTCTTCCTCCTCCTCCTATTCATCATCTTTAGAAAAAACTTCAATGCAGTGTTCCTTCCCCTTGGCACATCTATGTCCTGGGACCCAAGGTTGTTGGCATGTAAAACGTAGTAGGCTTTCTTCTAATCTCTTCTTTTCTTGGTCCTCCTTTATTTTATTTGGTAGAGGAGTCCTTTTTCCATGGTTTCTTACCTTCCTTGAACTTGGAAGGGAAATTTGTCTTAGGAGGGTACTTGTTTCTTGGAAACACATTCTGCAAATCCCTTGTCAAATTCATGGCATCCTTCAATGTGTATGTCTTGTGGGATTTCACTAGCACTCTCAAAGGTTCTATCAATCCTTTAGTAAACAATAAAACCAACCTAGCCATAGATACATCAAAAACCATTACTGAAATCTTTTCAAACTCTAACATATATGCTTCATGAGTTCCTACTTGCTTCATTTGTTCTAGTTATTTGAAAGGAAGTTTAGGGTCTTTCCTCTCAAATCTCTCCATTAATGCATTGGAGAAACCTTCATAAGATAAAATATGATAACGTCCCAAGTTTCTAATATTATGGAATGGAAGTTGCATGGAAGAAACGTAATGTAGAATTGTATATTTATATAATATAGAAGATGTATTACATAATAGGGCCCCGATAATTTATACCGTGAATGGGGAAGAGAGGTGAATTTTCAAGTCACCTCTTAGTTTATTACATTAATTGACCTAACTTAATAATTAAATTTGGCTTTGTTACATTGCCTTCCCCTTAAGGAAGCTTTGTCCTCAAATATTATTTGATGACAATGACTACATGAACTGTCACAACATCTCTGATGTGGATATCTGTATGGGTTGCTACAGGTAGGTTTTGTCCTTCATTCTATTTCGATTATGGGTTTAGTTTTTCTGTTGTTGGGAGTGCCATAGGAAATTCTTGAAACACCTTGATATGTTTTTGAATTAGCTCTTGTGTCTCTGGTTGTTTGTTCATATCTGCTTCACTTGTTAGAATCTCCATTTTGTTACATTGAGGTATGTACGTTGGTGAATCTTTCCAATGTAGCTTTTCCATCTGATGTGATGTAACCAGTTGTGTTGGAAGTGGTTGGTACCCATATAATTTGTGTGTTTTCCCGAACTCATGGAATTCAATAAAATGTTCTTGGTGATTTGTAGAGAATGCACCCAAGGTTTGTAACCATTTCCTAATACTACATTGATTCCTCCCAGTGGCACCGCAAGGAAATCTGACTCTAAGTTATATTCTTGCATTTGTAACTTAACCTTGTGACATTTCCCCACGTTCTCAATATTCTTGCCATATGCTACCATAACCTTCAAGTTAGGTACTAGATGAATAAATAAGTTAAATACTTTAACAAGGTTGACATTAACGAAGTTATGGGTGTTGCCAGAGTCGATCAGAACTATGACTTTATTATTTTTTATATGTCCTTTAATCTTCAATGTTTGTGGTTGGGCAATTCCAGTAATAGCGGCCAATGACATTTGTGGGGAGTCGTCATTGATTCTTGGGTGGTAGTTTTGTTGTCTATTCACATAATTCTCCATTGGTTCATTGATTTCTAGCTCTACTTCACAAGCATATAATTTCTTATGTAAGCATATGTTCTTAGGATCCCATTTGTCACAAAAAAAATTACATTTTCCTTCTTTTATTCTCTGGACCTCTAAACTAGGCTTTGTTCCTTCTCTGAGTTGAGGCAGTGTATACCTCGGATTTCCTGTGTATCCTGATTAGAGGAGGTTCTTTTTGGGGTCGTCTTGGTCAATAATTGTATGAATAGATTTTCTTTCAATAATCATGGCTTTATGTCGTGCTTCCTCCATGGTAGAGATGTTGTGTAACTCTAGTTCATCACAAATGTGTTGTTTTAGACCGTGTATGTAGGTCTGTAGTCGTTGGTCATCGGTTAACTCTGGGACTCGAGTTGGCAACGCTTCCCAGTCACAGGTGTACTCATCGAAACTATTTTTTTTTGTAACCTTGTGATCTTGGCAAAGAAGTATTTTTCTTCAACGCCTTGGAATCTTTTGATGAGGTCATTCCTAAAGCTAACCCAGTTGTAAGAACATATTCTTGCAGTATTCTTCCACCACAAGTACCAGTTGTAAGCGTTGCCTTCTAGATGCATGGAGGTGTAAATTATTTTCTCACCGTTGTAATGGATGTTTTGGATGTCTAGGTATTCCTTGGCCTTGTTAATCCATGCTATCCATTGCCGTTTGTCCCCATCGTACTTGGGTAACTCAACTTTCACCCGTATTTGGAGTCCTTGTGTATATGCATTAGAGGACGACATGTTGAATAGAGGATCTGACTGCTCCAAAGTTCTGGGAGAGTTTGGTTGCAGGTCATTCGATATTTGTAATCTGTCCAAGATGAAGGTTAAAATTGCTTGATTTTTCTTTTGGTCTTCCTGTAGAGTGAGGAAGCTATTCTCAATTCATGACGTAAATTGTGTCCACTTTGATGTCAAATTGTCACTGGTTTGTTTAATCTTTTCATGGATTTCTTCATGGTTCTTGTTAATTCTCTCATTGATTTGATCGAACTGAGCATCCATTGATCTAGTGATTGTTGGAATTTTCTCGGCGCTAAACGTCGATTTATTTTTATTCAGTGTACAGTGCCATCTCGCCATGATTCGCTCTCTCTTTTTTTATAATTATAATAATAATTATTATTATAATGTAGTTTTTTTAATTAAATAATATTAATAATATTAATAAATATTATTAAATATATATTATTAATATTAAAAATTTTATTTGAAAAAAAAATTAACGTGGAAGGATGGAGCGGGGGTGGGGGTGGAGCAGGGGGCATGGAAGGATGGAGTGGAGGGAAGGATGGAGCAAGGCAGGAAGAGGCAATGTTGAGGGAGATGGAAGAAGAGGAGAGGAAAGGTGTACAATGCACGTTGGGAGATGTGGATGATGCATAGGCGGAGGCTATGAGGGAGGATGCAGGTGGCGGATTGGGAGTGCGGGTTGTGCCGGGGATGCGTGGAGGAGTTATGGTGGAGGCGATGGTGGGAAGTGGTTTAGTGGCATGCAGGACAGTAGCGTGGAGGTAATCAAAGACCGCAAGAGGGGAAGGATGAAAAATAGGGGAGCATGATGGAGGGCGATGCGAGTGTGGGAGTGGCGAAGGCGGAAGCTGGAGGGCACGGTGTTGGAAGGGGGTGAGTGTGGAAGGTGATGGAGGGGAATGGAGGATGGGGGTGATGGTAGCAGCGTGGAGCGACAAGAAGAGTGTAATAGAGGAGGGTGGCGATGGTATCAACGTGGAGTGGTGG
Source organism: Pseudotsuga menziesii (assembly GCA_001517045.1). Classification (NCBI taxonomy): domain Eukaryota; kingdom Viridiplantae; phylum Streptophyta; class Pinopsida; order Pinales; family Pinaceae; genus Pseudotsuga; species Pseudotsuga menziesii. Next base: position 309,501 of record LPNX010211480.1, read on the forward strand.
GAAGAGGGAATGGAGCGGCAGAGGGTGGAGAAGGGTGGTGGGAGAGTGGAAGAAAGGGAGATGCAAGGAGGTGGGCCGGTGTTGAGAGAAAAGAGGCTCTGATACCAATGGAAGAAACGTAATGTAGAATTGTATATTTATATAATGTAGAATATGTATTACATAATAGGGCCCTAGTAATTTATACCATGAATGGGGAAGAGAGGTGACTTTTCAAGTCACCTTTTAGTTTATTACATTAATTAACGTAACTTAATAATTAAATTTGGCTTTGTTACATGGAACCACCAGTCACTAGCTTCCCCTTCAAGATGCAGAATGGCCATTTTCAATGCATCTTATTCAACCATAGGATTTAATTAAAAATAAACACTTAATTTTTGCAACCAAGCACTAACAGACATTTCTGAGGAGCCATCAAAGGAAGTAATGGTTACTTTCACCATGGTGTATTTTAATTCATCATTAATATGGGATTCCTTGTTCCCATTTCCACCTTTCTTGAACTGAAGAGAAGCTCTAATGAACTGGTCAAAAGCTAGGACTTTCCTACATTCATCACTTAATTGTTGCCAATCATTTACTGCTTCTCTAACATCATAGGTGGTGTAAGGGTCTTCTTTGGAGTCTAAAAACTTAGGTAATGCAGGTCCACTCTAATTTTTGAACTCATAATGTCTATTATGAGGTAAAATCTTTGAAAAAATGGTTTCTCAATCGGTCTTTCCCTCGTCATGTGGTGTAGTACTACTACTATCGGGTGTTGACTTGCTCCCAAGTTGGCTAGCCAACAATTCGAATCCTTGCATAAAGTTTTTGGTCATGCCTTCAAGAGATGATTTAATGAAATTTTTAAGGCCCTCATTATTTTCTATCATTCATATCTCCCAGTTCTATTTTTTCCTTAATCTTCTTGTAAAAGAAACTAACCTCTCCACTTCCTCCTTTGTAACTATTAAGATATCCAGTCTCAATTTCTAAGGGAGAGAGGTCAGAATAAAAAAACATGAATAAATATCTCTATCAGGTACTAATATCATGCTATGATACCACTTGTAATGTCCCAATTCAAAAATTTCCAATAAAGGCAGAATTTTGGAAAATTTATCTTGACTAGTTTTGACCCAAGGGGGATTCGAATGGCTCAAGAGGGTCTTGAATTTGGTAGGTAATAACATGGGGAGTCTTATGAATATTAAATTTACTCTATTATAGTTTTATAACAGGTCATATAAATATGCAACTTAATTGGGCATGATGAAAAAAAGGAAAAATTATTAGCAATTTATGATGCAATTCCCACTAGGGTGTGGGGAGAAATGGCTCTCCCACTCCTAAGAAACCCTCCAAAATTTCAGAACAGAGTATGGGGACTATAATTATACTTCATTTACTGTCATTATATGTGGTTAATAGTTCTGCAGTAGAGGACTAAAGCTTCATATTCGAATGGATACTTTTAGTGATATTTGCTTAAGGGAAATGTCATAATAAAGCTCAGCTTCAACTCATAAATGGTGCATATAATGGTTCATAATAGAGAAATATGAATATATACCATTGAAATAATTTAAATATCTCACTAAAAATGTATAATATTGACCCAAGTCACAATATACATCAGATACACAATCTCCATTGAAAGGGAAAATCATCACATGGAAACTAGTCACAAGAAATCTTGGAAATGTGCATATTTGCATATGTATTTCTTCTGATTGTGACTTACATATAATTTGAACATGATATTATATATCCATACATCATACTTCAAAACTTGGGAATCAACTAAACTCAATGGGGTGCAACCACCATGCACACTAGTGCACCTTCATAGAAAAACATGGAAATATGGAAGTGGAAATTGAGAGAATGGGAGGAGAGATGGGTCACGAACACAAAAAGCCTCTGATATGAAATAAAAAACTCCATGAAGCTCCAAATAAGAGTTCTGAGTGGCCTCTCCCATGGCCGACTTTGATGAGAATCTCAATGTCTCGAAATTGGCTCACTAACAAGGTAACTGTGCACTCATCGTGCAAAGGACAAGCTAATGCTCTCCAAATGTCAAAGGAAAATTCACAAATGATAAAAATCCATTTCCATTCCTCATGAAATTTTTTTATAACCCTCATAAGGTCCTCCAAGGTCTAATTCATTCCCATGGGATTCATCCACCTCATCCTTGATGTTTAGTAACCTCAATGCCACTTGGTCTTCTCCTCAACCCTTCATCTTCCACCAAATTTGAATGGTTGCCTGTAAATCCAAAATTTGACCTATTGATGTCTATTTTTACACCTATCATATCCAATTTGTCATAGAATCTTCCATCATTGTTTTCATAAAGCGCATGGAATCTAGCTCCACATGGCACCTAGTTTCTTCCTGGACTCTTCCTCTTCTATGGGGAGTTACTCCTCCTCACCCATTAGAACCCTTGGGCTCATGATATGTAATTTGATGACTCTTCACCTTCCAATAACCTTCCATCACTCGTAATTTAGACTTTGGGATTAATTCATGACATGTGTAAGGAGTAATCTAGACACCCAAGGACCCCATGGACCTCCAAATGTCCTTATGAAGCAATGCCACTTTATTTTTTCCATATTTACTATTTGTATGACCCAAATTAATGTGTAAGTGATAAACTAAGGTTGTCTTCGGTCCCATATATCCCTTGTTGCAATATTTAATGCCTCCTCCCCCAACCTAGGGAACTAGTAGTTGGGTGAAACATTGTCAATTAGTAGACCTATTGGAATGGGGGCATGACATATTCCCACCATTATTTCCTTCATTTTGACCTTCACAATTGTATTTCCACTAAATATGGTCCAAAACATCATTATTCATTCCTCATAAATGAAAGGAAGATGAGCATTTATTGTGATTTATCCCCACTCTCTCCAAAAAAAGGTCAAAAACCCTAAAAATGAGAATGGGTCAAAATACCATAGATAAATACCATGGGTCAAAAACCATCATACCATCCTATAAACACATTGTGAAGGACTCCTCCAAAACACTTTTTTCCATTTTCTCTCAGTCACACAACATACCTTTCTGCCATTATTTTGCCACGCCATTTTCTGCGGTGTATGTTGAGCTTACTCCATACCCATTTGGATCCACATTCCCCATCTGAAAGCCACAAGTGGAGTAGATTGGAGACCAAAACCATGGATTTGTAGAACCATTTCCTAGGACGGTTATTGTGGCCCAACATTTCAGAAAAGGTATATTTTGTCTTGTCTTGTTTTGCATTATATATCATGGAAATATAGAAAATGTTATTCTTGTTATTTTTATTCCCTATTGTTATCATTGAACTCTTCCGTATGCTCTGGACGAGCTAAGGTTGGTGCTTTTGCACGTATGCTCTGGACAACCTAAGATTGGCTCTTTTGCATGTAGCTCGAGAGAAATCCCCACTACAATAACTGCAAACATGGCATAAATTTTTCGCGAGCCCCTTTTTACATGCTCGTAGTTTGGCATTTCCATCAAAATCTGTGTAACAATATGCAGCTGCGTTTTTCATGGCAGTTTGGTGTTGTTATCATTAGTGTTATGCATTGGCTTCTATTTATGGAGACCCATTAAGTAAACAAGACCCTGAGCACCCTCTGTGGTATATAATTCTCTTGAAGCAAATCTAATTGTGGTTTCTTTTAATGCATAAAATGCCAACAATCCAAAGTATTCAACTTAAAGTCCGTGGAATGAGGAGTGATATGAACAAACTGGTGTATATGAAATATTTATGTGGCATGATTTCTCGATATGGCGATAATTGGTGGTTAAACATACCCTTTCATCTGCTTATATTATTTTCTTTTTGCATTGCGAGTGAAACGGGTTCCATTCATCAGCTGCTTGCTTAACATGTCTTCATAATTTTAACAATTCTTCATAGCATCCATTTTTGTGTGTGACGACAAATGGAAAAATCCGTGATGGAATCTCTTTGGGACTTATGTAAAATCGGAGAATTTCAATGATATTAAAATCTTATAATATGGTGGCAAGACGAGATTTTAATGTGACTATTTTCTCTTCTCCTAACTAATAACCTTGAATAATTCGATTGGTGACATTACCTTACCAGCATAGATCCAAATCCTAGGCTCTATCAAGCACCGAGAGGGATCAAATCTCTCAAGGTGCAAACCTCTTTTTAGGTATCCATTGATTTGATTCAAACCAAAAGACACATCTTTTTATTTAAGGTCCATATATAATATTTTTATTATTAATATTTGATATTATTTATGGCTGACATATACTATTTTTTATTATTTTTTATTTTGTTTGGAATGGACATTACAACATTCCCCATACATGGTTTTAAGACCATATGCAAGGCCCTCCTACAAACATGGGTTGTTTAGGAGGCCTTGCACATGGGCTTAAAACCATTTGCAAGGCCCTCCTAAACCATGTACAATAAAACCATGGGTTGTTTAGGAGGCCATGGTTTTAAAACCATGTGCAAGGCCAACATTTTTTTGCGGATAATTCAATTTTTATTTTTTTTTATTTTGTTAGGTAGGAACATTACAACATCTCCCCCATATTGTGTTTTTTTCGTGACCCACATATTTTTTTATGGATAATTAAATTTTTACTTTTTTATTGTTTTGTTAGGTAGGAACATTACAACATCTCCCCCATATTGTGTTTTTTTCGTGACCCACATATTTTTTTATGGATAATTAAATTTTTACTTTTTTATTGTTTTGTTAGGTAGGAAGATTACAACATCTGAGATTGTTTTTGTGTCCGACATTTATTTTGGCCTATAATTAGAAAAAATATTTTTTATTAATAAAAATAACGTTACGTAACGCTACAACGTTATGTAACGTTACAAGATCTCCCCCATACTGGGCTGTAGAGCGCCTCTCGGCACAATAATTTGGTAATACACTGATCTTTTTGATACTAGTAAATGTGCTCTTCTTTCTTATGACTCTCTTGCCAATAGATGTGTCAACAACAATTATAATTAATAGATATATATATAATTCAATTTTTGTAGCATGCAACACCAATTTCCCTTTCCACCTCAACATTATTCAAATCTAAAATACATTAAAGTTCCTTTAACAATATTTATAACCATAGGTGCTTAAAGTTATATTTCAAGAGACCCTTCAATGTAATCTAAATGATAATATAAATGTTGTTATACTTTTACAATTGTAAGGTTTTATGAAAAAACTAAGTATTAAAATTATTAAAAAACTTAAAAGAATAATTTATTGGTATTACAATAATATTAATGTTAAGGAGAACCACAATATTAATGAAGAATTAAATATATTAAATTTAGGTTATAAATAAGGTGATATAATTTTACTATATGATTTATAAGAATGTATGCAATTCAATTTTCATTAAATAGTGAATTTTTCTTTTAAAGCAATAGTGAAATCTTAATCAAAATGTCGTGATTAAGACTTTCAACTTGGATCATCTCTTTTAGTGTACATCCTTTAAAAGCACATAAGGGATGCTCATGGAAAAGCTGCGATGAAATTAGTTTTCTTATGCTAAACAATGACACATCATAAAAATGGATGATTTTAAACAAAAACTCGAAATTTGTAAAATTTGATGAAGCATTCAAATTCAAAACTAATTTTTCACTTCCATTGATTGACATATAACCTTCCAAGGTGAAGATCAAAATTGCTAAATACATCATTTAATCGGAAAAATATGATCCACCAAGATACTCATTTAATCAATAAAATAAGGGAGGTGTACACTTTTGCAAATCTACCAAAACATCATGTCAATTTAACCAAGCCAAATCGATGTATGCAAGTAATTTGAATAAGCTCAAATAAGGATACACAAGCATTGATGAACAACTGGAAACCCAAGAGATTCAATCGACAAAGATTAAAAACCAATAAAACTCTTATACAACTAGATCCAAGCCAAAGGACAAGCAACACAAAGAGTGAAGAATTAAAGAAATAAAAGCATGAAATCACCTAGCAAACAAAACGAGAATGAAATAAAACCAAAAGAAAATATTTACAAAATTTACATGGAGAGGGCTTTATTTATTGCAGAATCAAGGGAGTTGTTGGGGTCAACACTACTTCATAAAGCAAGTTTAAGTAACATGAAAGGAATATCAATGAAAAGTTTGCAAGTCAGTGGTTTGGTAAATTATTCAGGAACATAAGCGGAGCTATTTCATAAAGCTTCAATAAATGACCAAGTATAAGGGGGATTCAACATAGTCAAATGGGAGAATTGTTCACAAAGAAAGATGTCTTAAGAAGGAATTTGTTGGGTGTTATAATGCCTAGATTAATTCACCGAATATTTAATTATCTACCGGGGTTGGTATCCTTCGAGTTGCTACAAAATATATGCAAAGGTAGAGGATGTTGTGTAAATATTTTAACAAACAAAAGATCGAAAGATATTTCAAAATGAAAAACCGAGTCAAACTCCTAAGAATGCAATTATTAATATAATTGAACCAATACAAAACATCAAACTAAAATAAGATCAAGCTATAGTACTTTAATTAACAAATGAGAATACAATCACTACTTTTTATGACAAAGTCTATTTAGTGACTTCAAAAACTAACTAAACAAAGAAACTGTACATTTGGAAATCCAAGTACAACAACTAAATAATTTATAAACAAATAACTCCTAACTAAAAAGGATACTATCAACAACTACTTAAAAGGCTATGGTGCAAAGAAAACTTAAATAAGTGAATGGAAAACTAAGTAAGAGAAACAAGTAGAAAAATTTAATAAAGAAAATTGAATAAGAGAAGCAAGTAGAAAACTTAATAAAGAAATTGAATTTTGTCCTACAAGTCTCTATTGGTAATCACAAAGTGAAAAATGAAACCATTTCTAAAGATAACACTACTAATCCTATGTTTTACATGCAAACAGATAAATTAATCCAAAAGCATAATTATAAAACAATACAATAGTAACAAGAATCGGAAACAAATAAAAGAAACAAAACATACCCTAACTCAAAAGCATGTTCAAAGGGAAAAGAGGTATAGAAAATAATAAAAATTTAATAAATGACCTAAAACAATCAAACTTATAGTCTAAATAATAAATAAAACTGTTATCTAACTATTACAGTCAAAGCATACATCAAATACTAAAGAACCGGAACTTAAAACAATTTTAAAACACATTAAAAACACTAAAAATAGAACTGTGCACTGAATGACAGACTGAACTGTAGGTCTGCAAAACAGACTGGAAGGAAGGTCAGAATTACAGGATAAATAGATTGTCTGAATGCCAGTCTATATAAAGAAAACAATATAAAATAACCTAAATGACCTACTTCTCAGCTGATTTTATGCATATGAAGATGCAATGCATAAGGAACAGTAAATAAACCTATTTAATCATCAAATTTAGTAGTAAAATAAACTTAAACAAATTCATGAACATCAAGAATCATTGCTTATTAATAAACAAACTAAAATTCAAATTGCATAATCTTATAACATAGAAGAAATAAACAAAACTTAGTCTATTTAAATTGATAAAAAAAATCTACTCTATCTTCTTATGAACAAAACTAAATAATAAGCTGGAAATGAAATGACAGAAACAAATGGAAAACAACTATGCACACAATATAGCTATTTAATTCTAGAAATAAAATGCATTGCAGCAAGCAAATGAAACAAACATTTACAGTAACTTAATGAAATAAACAAAATAGAAATCAAAACTGAATTAGCTACAAAGAAAAATAACGAAAAACAAGAAAAGAAAACCTTTAGTTGATGAGGGGCCCTCTCAGCAATCAGGGGTGACACCCGGCTAGTGCTTACACGAACAAAATCATGAACAGCAAAATGTAGAACTTCTATTAAAAATACTGAACAATATTACAGCGTTATTCTCTTAGAAAATTGATTGTCTAACTAATGAAAATGATCCACCACCAACACTCACGGAGAGGCTGGTATTTATATTGTTTACAAGAGATGAGCAATTCAACCCTTTAGTGGTCAACTGCTCTCTAAATTTAGTCAATCATAAAGGCTGTTAACAAATCAAATCCCAGTGCACAGGTGTCTTCCTTCTTGTTCGCGAGTCTAGTCCTCTTCATCATGAAATGGCATGCGGGCTCCTTCCTTATCATGGCTAATGGAATGGTGTCAAGCAAAGGAAACATACACAGTAGGTCTTCTAGAATGGAGAAATTCCACCCTTTAAACACGTGGACAGTAGGTAGGTTACAAATCTGTTCCATCGTTTAATGCATGATATTGGTTATTAACAGCGCGCAGACTGATTAGCGATCTAGACGGAAAGCTGGACAATGAGCTAGAAGGTGAGCTACGCCGTGAGCTGGATCATGAGCTGGCCAGCGAGCTGCGTCGTAAGCTGGATGCACTATATGTTTGTTTTTCAGTTTGCATACTTGTTATTAATTTTCCCAAAAATACTATATAACCTGCAAACGAATATACACATTAAGTAACATATCACATATGCTTTAAATAATGTTAATTTAAATCAATAACATCATAAAATGACAATAATAAATGGATTATATATAAACCTTTAATTTATTCATACCTTGGGCTAAATGGTGATCTACGTGGCAAAAAATACATAAAAAGATAACAAAAGATATGTTTAAATGAGTAATTTAATTGCCAAAAATGATAATAAATCTGGGCTCAATAGCATTCATAGTCAAGTAAAGTTATCTTCCACAAGAGTGAAAATGATCATCAAAACAAAGTCATATAAGAGAAGCATATTGACAAGGGGATCCAACATAATCCTTATGGGAGTAGGTGAACAAAGTTGTTTCACCCCTTTTGTCATTTATATGTCAAAGAGGGAGAGAGATTTGAAGTTGTTTCCATCAATGACAAAGGGGGAAATTGTTGGGAAAAAGTTGTCATTGATGTAAAATAGTCTGTCATTGATGTCAAAAGGGTGAATAAATATGTTCTGTCAAGGTGATAATGATAGATATAAATTGTTTTGGAATGTATAATGAGGCCTTGAATCCCCTAAAGAAGAACCTAAGGAATCCCTTGATCACAAGTGTATATAAATACAAAGAGGTTCCCTTATGGTGTAGCAGTTGCACATGGCCCTTACGAGAAGACACTTTGGGTTATACATAAGTGGTACAAATTCCCTAGAGAATTCCCTGATGATCGTGATGATGTGGAGCACAAATGATTCCCTAAAGTATTATGAAGAAGTGTGAAGAACTTTCTAAATAAAAAGTTTGTAAAGTTGTTCCTAAGAAATGTGAAGAAATTCCTAAAATAGTGAAGAAGTTCCTAAAATAGTGTTGTTGAGTCCACATAACCATGTGGGTGGGTTCACATAACCCATGTTGGAGAAGGCCCTAGAGATCCCCTAAGGTTGGTGCAAATAATATTGGGATGAAATATGAAATATTTCCCAAAATCATGATGATGGGCCCACATAAACTTGAAAGTAGTGGTGTTGGGTATACATGACCATGAGGATTGGACCGTATGACCACGAGAATTAGCCTCCAAAGTAATAAGGATTGGTCCACAAGGAAATGTTGAAATAAATGATGAATAAACGCATAAATGATGGTGTTTCGTCTATTTTCCACGAGTTTGGGGTTACATGACCAATGGTGGGGAAGGACCTAAAGAGTCCCAAAAATTGGTCCAAAGCAAGTTGGTGTGAATCTTGAAGTCCACTCAAAATAGTAATGTTTGGTCCACATGATCCTGAAAGTTGTGGTGCTTTGTCTCATTAGACCACATGAAGTGGCAAGGATCCCCAAAAGAAAGAATGACGTATAAACCAAGAATGATGATGTGGTAAATACCTAGGGCCCCCTTGGGAGAAGATATAGAGTGATATTGAATTTTTGGCATGAAGTGCCATGATGGATCCTTGAGGTGGGTAACTAACACTTGAGACCCCCCTTAAAATATGGAGATCCATAAATTAAGGATGACTTTAAGGAGACACTAAAAGATGATACTAGATAATGATGAAGTGTATAAATAGAATGCCAAAAAAATTATTTTATCATCAATTAAGTCTCTCTTTCTCTTTCACATCTTTGGAGAAAAATTGCGAAACTATTTGTAGGATCAATTTTTGGGCATCTTTGAATATTGAGGAAATTAATGAAAAATGACATAACTTTCTCATAGGGTATCATAATTACAAAATTATTGGCTTGTTGGAAAGTTGGTTGTGAGGTATATGTGATGAATCTATATAGATACTCTTTTACGTTATATATTGTCTCTTCATCTTGCAATCTTGGAAAAGGTATGATTCATGCTTGTGGGTTTCTCTTGTGATGGATCATGTCTTTCATGGATAGAGCTTAGCTTTGATCTTGGTATGTTAGCCTCTCTATTACAAGAAATTATCAATCAATGCAAAAAAAGATTATTTCCCTTGTTAGCACTCAAAATGTACCTCAGGTTGAAAAAAGGTAATCTTAAGGTAACCACAAAACCAAGCTTTAGGAAAGAAAGTTGGCTTCAATCTCTCCAGAGAGGGATCTCTTTATAGTTGTTTTAACAAGGCTAGATATAAAAATGAAATTCAAATTCAAATTGTTGTATTGGTTGAAACATGGAAAGTATTTATTGGGATATGGAGTCAAAATATAAATTTATCAATCACAATGATATTTGCATGGAAATTTCTAATAAAGGAAAGGAAACCATTCAGTGACAGTGAAAATGCTTTACTCTGGTGTAAAAGAAGAGATACTGAACAATCCATTAACATGGGAATCTATCAAGGATGAATCCAATGATAACTTTAGTGGAAAAGATTTGTGAGTATCTGAAATTAATAGTCAGTGCATATACATATGAATTTTGAACCGTCAAACACTCATTTTATACATGAAGGAAGACATAATGAAAGGTAATAACAGGAAAACATTCACATTAAGAAGGAAAAAAATAGACTGTAATCATGAAAAACACATGAATATTTGCAGAAAAGGCCAACTTTGGCTCTATTATTTATTAAAAATAAGTCTCAAATTACATAACTCAATTCTCATGGGTTCCAACTCTTCTTTTATTGCATTCACTAGTTCTTATACAATTTCTCCATGAGCTGAAACAAAAAAAACTGCTAAAAATAGTCATAACTTCCTTTTACATGTGTCATTCAACACTTATTAACAAGTAACTGATTTTGAAAATAAACTAAATGTTAAATAACTAATTCTTCAGCAGTAAATTCTCTACGATCTTCAGTGTATTCAACCATGCAACGTGTACTTGGAGTTTCCATATTTTTCCACTATTTTCCATTGGTCCGCAACTAGAAAATATATATTGAACATTTCCTTTGACAGCATGGGAAATTCCACATGATCCTTGTATGAATAATTTTGCAAATGTTAACATGCTTCCTTGAAAGAAAAAAACATTTCAAACTCATCTGCCAGTTTTTCCACAATTGTTTTGCTAGATAATGGTTGGTGCATGTCAGCAAAGTTTGTGTGATCCAATCTACATTCAATTAGTTTGTCTTGATATTCTTTTTGCATCAATATAACACCTTTTTCTTCCCAAAAGAATGGGTGTCCCTTCTTGAATAGAGGATCAAACATGTCTCTAAAAAGCTTTAACCGGTGTACCATAATATCTATCTTAGCCTGAACTGTGTCTAGATGTTGATGCTTGTTTACTACTTTTTTGGCCCAAGTTATGATAGATATTATGTCCTTAATATTTACAGTCTTTAACTCGTCCTCTATTAACCCATTCAAAAATTCTATGGAATTCTTAGCATAATCAATAGGTTTTTATTCAATGTTCCCATTATTGTTGTCACATTCTATTTAGATGATTGAATCACAGCCTCTTTGTCTCAAATATAATCAAGGTAAGGTCTCAACTTATTTTCTTCTACTATGAGGAAATCCCAAATTATATGTTTTTCTCCCTGCACTGATGACTGCCATGTGACCTGTTTCATCAATTTATCATTTTTAGTTTGTAGTTTGTGGTATTTTGTTTCCCAAGCCTTTCTCTCTTGTTCCCTTTTCAAAGGCGAGCTTTGTAGGTTTTTAATCTAGTTCTTCAATCCAACCAACTTCAATTCTTTTAGACTAACCTGTGAAATAGCATGGACAATGGTTTGTTCACCAGATTCAATAGAAGGAGGAATGATTCTACAATCAAGTTCTTTATCTTTCTCTTGTACCTCCTTCTCTTTCTCTCGTAGTTTCTTTTCTAATTAATCATATTTAGCTTTTAGATTCTTCTCACTCTCAACTACAAGAGACATATATTTTTTCCTTGCTTTTCTTTTTCTGCAAATTTCAGTAGTTTGGATTTACAATCTGTTAGATCACCATTCAAGTCTTTGTTTTCCTTCTCAAGTTCTGTCAACTCACAATCTTGTATTAACCGAGTAGAATGGATCTTCAACTTCTTCTTTACTAGTTGAATAGAATTCTCTTTTTCATTCAATAATTTTTGTATACCTAACCCATTATCTTCTTAGCTCTCAGCAGCCAACAAATATGTTTGAAAATTCTTGATCTATGCTTGGTGAGCTATGTTCTCCACCTTCTCTCGCCTAATCCAATTCTCAATTTTTCTCTTACTAGACTGCGGCCTTAATAGTTTAAGTGTAGCCTTTAACATATTAGTATAAATAATGTCCCCATTTTTTTATGCAGATGTATCATATCTGGAAAGGGGATGTTTTCTAGGTTCATTTTCATCTCAACAACCCTATTCTTGGTTGCTATGGCCAAATTCAAAGTCTTATGAGAATGATCTTTAACAGTGACTAGAGATACATCCTTGTTGGAGATTTTTCTAACTTCTGCATACAGTTTCAAAGCTTCCTCTGAAGCTACATCCTTGTCATCCTTATATTTATCAATAATTTTGACCTAGTTTTGAACTGTGAGGTAGAATTAGTTGGTGTATCAACAAAGGCATAGTCTCTAACTTCAAAAGCAGGCCCTGTCACTTTCATTTGTTTCTTTTTCTTATGTTCATCCTATGATAGTTGGGGAGGATGTCCTTCTTCTTTAATTTTTTGTTTCTTTGGGGTTTTGGTTGTGTCTTCCTCCTATGTATCAGTAGCATTATAGAATTCCCTTTTGGTGGTTCTCTCAAAGAAGTTGGCTATGGGTATAACTTTCTCAGCTGATGGAACCAAGATAGAGGTGCCAGTTTGTGTTGAGGTGAGATCCCTTACAGAGGAAGTAGAGTCTTAATGCATATCAACATCCCCCTAAGTTTTATGGGGGTAACCCAACTAGTTTTTAGTCTCTAGTAGAACTACAAATTAAAAGTGCTCAAAGGTTTTGTTCTTATTAACCCGTCTTCTGACAAAGATAATATGATGGGGGTCATAATTTACGGAAGCTTCAATTAGAAACTGGCATCCCTTTCAGCAAGATTTCAATCATTGTAATGGTAGCTTTATTCTTAATGATAAATGGGCCTACAAACCATGAGAATATGATCTCTGAAGATTTCTTAAAATTCATAAAATGCTCATTCTCCACTATTAATTTTTGTTTCATCTGTTCCATAGAAAAAACTCTGGGAGTACAAAATGTAGGTAATATATAGGGTTGATGAACAAACCCATATAACCAGATTATTGTACCTTGTTAAAGAAGAAACGAGTCACCAATTCTCTTTTTAGGAAAGAACTGCAAAATCTCTTTCATTTTTGGCAAGACACTGGGTAACTTCTTATGAAAGAAAGAACTGTAAACCTCAAACATGAGGAAATTCATAAAGTTGCTGTAATCCCTATTCATTTCTTCTGTGAGTACCATCTCAAGGAGTTGTAGGTTTTCCTCATTGAATGACCAAAACATATTCAACAAATAAGACTAAAATATGAAACTTCTTGTTTTGTGGAAATCCACATATTCTCAGCTAGCAATTCATCAAATTTAAGGAAAGAATAGTGTACTCATTGACTAGACTCTTTAGACTCAACTTGACAGGTACTAAGGGTAAACAACATTCTCATTAATGGTTTAGTAACGTACTTGTATGTATCCAACCCTTAAAACTGACTCATCAGGGTTATGACACACTAAGTTTCTTCATTAAAAAGGTTGGTATCAATAGGGAATGGTTGGTTCTATAACTAGACATCAGGTTTAAAACAAATCTTGAAGAAATCTTGCTTATTTTCAACTGTGGACTCTCTAAAGTACTGAACTATGGATTCTTCAATATACTCTTTGGACTTCTGGTTGAACTAAACAACAACTGAATGGGTATTTCTAATAACGAGAGGACTAACTAGACATAGGATTTTTTAGTGGGTTTTATCCATAATTACCCTCTCAAAGGAGGACTAATTAGTGGCACACTAGTCGACAAATTCAGGGCAGTTTAGGCTTTTTCCTATAGAGAAATAATGGAACTACGACTTGTAAACACTGGGAATATTTGTCCCCTATTCCTTAAGGATTTTTAACTTGTTTTTGACAACTTCAATAGGTCCATTTAATAGTATAGTATCAAAGATTTCTAAATCTTTGTCATCAAATAACTCCTCAATCTTCTGATACTCTAGGATCATGGTTTCTATCTCTTCAACTTCAGCCATTTAAATACTTTTTAGTGAGGACAAGAAGCATACATGGTTTGTTGATAAGTGGCCCAAGGATTCTGTCTGAGTTGTTTGCTTTCACACAGTCCTTAGATTTCACTTTCCAACGCAAAGAATGAACAAATAACGTAATTCCATATGCATGTACTTTTATATTATTTTTCTCTTTATAGTATTCTTGCATCTTTCACGGTGTAAATAGTTCCTAGTTGTCCATCCTGTATCCTCCATCTTGTTCCGTCGATCTATCTCCCTATTCAAACTCGTTGTCTTCATCCTTTTCTATCCTACCTCCCTTATTCTTCATTCAAGTATAAGTTACGAATTGAATTATAGCCATAGATATATATTTTGATCAATATACATTGTCAACTACTTGCACCTTTACTCGCATATTTCACCAACTTGATCTCCTTAAGAATCTTGCAATTTACCCTTCCAGGATGATTATCCACCTTTGATCTGGAAACACATCAATCTAAGTTGCTGAATTTTATGCCTTGTCCCCCCTATTCTGCTAATTTTCCTTTCTACTATGAGTGTGCATGTTTTTCTTGCGGAATTATCTCAAGCCATAGGTGTTCCTCAAATGAAATCTACACCCTCAATTTATTAAGACTTTTAATTTCATTCTACAACCTCAACACATTTATTCTTCCTCGCACCTTGAACTGGCGGAATAAATATTTGTCGTTGATATTTATTATGACTCCATCGGGACCATTGAATAAGGTGGACCCTACTACATTCTTCTTGGCTCAAAGACTTTAGTTTACCCAACACTTTTCATCAACGAAATTTATCTTAAACGTATATCTAGGTCAAGATGTGATCTGAGCCATCGAAATTTTTGTCTCCTACATGATTCCACAGATTTCCAACATAAATTACTCCTTTCTAGCTACATCTGCGGAATTTATTATGACCGTAGATCAAAAAATAGCTCTTATCTCCACCATTCAACATAATTATGCAAATATGAAAAGTTTTTTTTTCCCACACATTTTGTATCAGCACAATTAATACTCATCGTAGATACATTTCTCCTCTAGATCGCCATCGCCAGAAAGTGTCGAATATAAGAAATTACACATATTTTAAAATTTAATTTCCTCATGCAAGTTGTGGTAGTGGAATCAACCTCCATCCTGGATCCATTTCATCCTCTAATCCTAGTTGTTGAAACATGAGGAGCCTACCAAATTCCGTTGATTCAAGAATTTTATTTTTCATTGCATGTTCCATCAATGGAATGTCTGACGGTCGTAGATCTGTTTCCACTTATTGATCAGCCGGTCGATTTTTCCTGTAGGTTAACACCATTCCGCCAATATCAACATTTATTTAGAACAAGCATCATACCTTTGCGGAATTGTTTATGACCGTTGATATTTCCCATTACAGATCTGCACCCTTGATTTCTATCACCTCATAACCCTAAGAGGATTTATCATACATAGTTGATTTGCAAGGATGCACTTAGGCGTTTTCAACATGGTTCACTCCAAACCAAGGAATAAAACCATCAAAACATTTTAGAACTCCCCTATACTCCTCTAGGCCACATGATATAAAAAATTTAGACCTCACCCATCATTTTCGCTGGCCTAAACCCCTTCCAACCACTTAGCCAATAAATTGTGCAAACAACTGGCTCAAATTGGGGGTTCTATCCTCCCTGCGAGGTAGCAAAGAACCCCGTAGACCAGTTCCTAACATTCAAAACCTAAAACTTCTAGTTTTTCTTTTGTTGTAACAAAAATAAAAATAAATAAATAAATAAACATGGCTACCTCTCTATATCTTAGGGCCTTCTCTGCGGGCTTCAAATATTTTGGCTCACCATCTGTATTGATTTAAATGTAAATAAATATATACAGGCTATGGTACAAAAATTACCTCCTACCCTTAAGACATGTAATATTTTAGAAATATTCCATTTACTGGGCCTCCCTTCGGCTGAGACCCATCCTGATGTTGCAAAATGAATGAAATTTCCCATCTGTATGTTGCATTGATATATGGACCTACCCACATATGATCAGACCTTCCATGCTTTTCTTCCGTAGGATCATCCCACTTCAATACCAAATCATCAATCTGGAAATGTTCTTTTTTAACTTTTTTCTCAAAAGTGTTCTTCATATTTTCCTAACGTGTTTGCACTTTATCATAATCCTTATCCGTCATCTCATTTAGTTATATTATTTGACTGATCCTTCTTTGCATGTGATTTGGTTCATCCTCCTTCTCTTGCAACGATTTTATGACCGAAAATCCCAAAGATGGTGGAAAAACAACTCCATATCCATACACTAACTGGAATGGTAACATTCCAATTGCCCTTTTTTTGTTGATCTTGTCAGCCCACAAAGCATATTTCAGCTTTGTATGCCAAGCTCTTTTGTTTTCTTCTAGTAATTTTTAATTATTCTTACCAAACTCTTGTTACAAGACTCCGCTAGTCCATTTCCTTGTGGATAATAAGCAGTAGAATGATTCAGATTGATGTGGTATTTATGACAAAAACTTATCATATTTTTTTATTTGAAGGTAGGTGCATTATCTATCACAATTCTCCTAGCAACCAAACCTAGCCAAAAAATTATTTTCAAGAAAATCCATGATCACAACATCTATAGCTCTCCTTGTGGGTATTTCTTCAATCCATTTTGTGAAGTAATCTATTGTTGTCAAAATCCATCTATGTTGGCCTGAAGAATTTGGATTAATTTCCCCAATGAACTCTAATCCCCAATGCTGAAAGGGCGCATCTATAGAAATTATATTAAGAAGGAGTGGAACCAACCTCCTCTTACCATCAAAAATTTGTCATTGATGAGATGTATTGGTTTCGTTATAGACATTAGAAAACATAGTGGGCCAGTAAAAACCAACTCTCAGAATTTTATTTGTTGTCACCTTAATCCATGAGTGATGTCATCCACAGTATCCTTTATGGAGTTCCTTCATTGTCTGTTGAGATTCATTTTCCAATAGGAAAATTAAAAGTACACCACCAAGGTCCTTCCAATACAAGTATTGATTCATGATGTAGAACTTGGTAACCTTCAATTTCACAGATCTAAATCTTATTTTACTCAATCCCGCAGGAGCCTATAGATTTTTCAAAACATATTAAATATCAATGTACCATGGAGACATAGAAAAATATGGCATTACTTATATCCCTGCATCAAGCTGGTATGAATGATTGGACAAGAATTTCAGCTGTAAATATTCACAATTGGAATTCGTCACCAATTTGGCAAGTCCCTGTCCCTTAATCAACTTAGTAGGATTGATTTCAATATCATACTCCAATAGTACATCAATCCAATTTTCTCTCTTCCCTTCTGGATCTAGATGAGTAAGAATGCTCTTCACCAAATTACTTGGAACATATGCAACAATATGTGAATGAAGAATATACACTCTGAAATATTTCAAAGATTTCACCAAAGCATAGGCCTTCTTTTCCATGATATCATACTTTAACTCTCCATCTCTCAGCACCTTTCTAAAGAAAGCTATGGGTTGCTCAGCATTCTAGTTATTTTTCTACAATAGGACTCCACCTATAGTATGCTCATATGCATAAGAAAATACTAAGAAATCTTCAGTGAAGTCTGGACTCACCAAAACTGGGGCTTTAGTGATGGGATTTTTGATATCTTTAAAGGATTTCCTATAATCCACAATCCATTTTATTTCATTCTCTTTCTTCATCATGTTGGTAATATTTCTCAATATTTCAGCAAAGCCAGGAATGAATCTCCTCAAAAAATTTACCTGTTCAATGAATGGATGCATTTCTTTCTTTCTCCCAGGATCCTCAACCTTTGGAATTGCATTGAATCCTTCTAGATTAATTTTAATACCATCCTTTGAAATGATATTCCTAGCAACTTTCTTTCTTCCAATGCTAAATTAGGTTTCTTTGGATTGAGTGAGATACCATACTTTTTGCATTTCAGAAGGACCTTCTCCAAAGGTTTGATATGTTCCCCGTCAGACCTAGAATAAATAGTTATATCATCCATGTAAACAACTACAAATTTATATTTTTCTTCTGCAAAATAAATATCCATAGCACGCTGAAATGTAGCTCCTACATTCATCAAACCAATGGGCATTTTTTCATACATGAATGTACCCCATGGTGTAGTAAATGCAGTCTTCTCTTGGTTGTCAAGAAGCACTTTGATCTGGTTATAGCCTAAGAATCCATCCATTGTAGAAACATTTTATAATATTGGGTAATAATAAGAGGTGGGGGTGAATCAGTATTGTTAACTTTTATAACTTAAAAACCACAATTGATGTTTAACACATCGAATCAACAAGAAATATAGAACACAAATTTTATCGTCGAACCCAATTGGAAAAAACCACCAATATGTCCTATTATAACTAGATATTTTTCTTAGTTTATCTATTCTTTTTGTCCTAATTTTCAACCGTTGGTTTAAAATGATTTTACATTTTATGTTAATTTTAAGAATTTCTTACAATCAGTAATTTTTGTTGGATTTAATGCTTTTAATGGTTGAATTATTTCATTAATTTAGTTTTAAGGTTTGTCTTTTGGGCTTATTTGTTAATATGTATATATTTAAGATTTCAAAAACTTATAATAAAAGTTTATTCCAAGTTTTTCTTTATAATCTAACCCTCATTTTTTAGTCCTTTGTCAAATATTTTCATGAGCAGATTCCTGTAGCAACTCTATTTTTCCTGTTTTTGTCATTATCATTGTGAGAATATTACAAGGTGATGGAAATGAATTATGGAAAAAAAAAAGATGTTTTGTACAAACTAGACTCATTCACAAAAACCTCTCTCAGTTTTACAACAGCTATCATCGTTTGAGAGATTCAAATTCATCTTTGTGGCCTATTTTCAGGGTTTCAATTATTTAATAATTTCCTGTTTTAGTCACAAATTACCATCACATATTCCAATCAATTGAAGGGGAATTTTTAAAAACAAATAGAGTTTTTTTTTCATAACATAAGCATTTAAATAAACCTCTCTCAATTTTTTCACAGGTGTCTGGGATCGAGAGATATGAAGGCATATTTGAGACCCAAATTTTTCAGAATTTTGCCAAATTTCCCCAAATCCAATTCGCTATTTTTGGGTTAATTGTCTTTAAAGATTTTAAGTTATCATGTAACTAATTGATGTAACTGTTTCAAATTTCGACCTAGAAGGTAGTTATGGAACTACTTTACCTTTGTAATGATGACAAACATACAGTTTTGGGGTTGGATTTTTCACTCAAGGAGAGGCTTTTGGAGCTTTGATTTCTCAAGCTAGCATTTATAACTCTTATGTAAGTGGATGAATGTTATTGATTATATATAAACTGATAAGCCCTTTTACTTGTCATGCTTTTTCATTTCTAATCTGGTTGATTGCTCAGTTTACAATTTCATTTCCTGTTTAAAGGTTTATTCATGTAAATGCTTGTAGCCTATGCGTGGAATTAGTATTTCATGTGTAATGTTTATGAATTATTGGGATGTTTTTAATCCCCATTTTATCCAACTTGAATGATTTAGTTCTATATTATCTTGTGGATTTTTATTTCCTCCTTGCTGATGAAGTTTTTAAAACCCGAACCATAAACCAAAACCCTAAAAACCAATTTTATTCTATTTCATTTTGAGATTGTGTTAGCTTATTCTTGTGGTAGTCTAGGAACAATTTCTAGCACTAACATCTTTGGCACCATTGTGAGGGACGAAGCTGAAGTATATTTTTCCTAGGATATCATTATTCATCTGATTTTGAGAGGTGAACAAAGTCAGAATATCTTTTAGACTACAATTTTTCACCGGCGACTCCACGGAAGAAAGATTTGTTGGCCACTCCATCGATTCAAGATGTCAATGATCATGGAAGCCATTGTGGCTGCAGGGTATGCTTTCTGTGATTTCTCAAATATTGTTGGTTTTCCACATCCAATGCTTTCTATAACTGAGTGGGGTGACTATCTTCCTAGATTCAGAGGAAACAAGTATGAGCATCCTCGTTAGCACTTATTAAATTTTCATAAATGCATGCTTGAACATGATTTTGTTCATGAGGATGTCTTAATCAAGATGTTCATATTTTCTTTAGAAGAACATGCTCATGAATGGTGTCAATCTCTTCCCATTGCTAGCATTCATTCTTTGAAGGAGTTTCATATTGTTTTTCATCATCATTATCAAAGATTTTATCCGGCAGATATTCTATTTGAAAGTTGTTGTGAGGAATATGAATTGCATGATGAGATTGAAGATATAGATAGAGAAGAATTGGTCCCTCACAATCTTCATTAGTTCTCTAATGATCTTCAATATGATAGGTTTTCCCATAAATATGAACTAGAAGTGAATAATGAAGAAGTTGAGGCCTCTTTTATTATTATTAATTCTGATCATTATAAACCTAAAGATTTGGTTTCTTTAGATACAAAACACAATTATCATTTTTCTTTTGGTCAAATTCCAATGGAAAACAGTAAGGGAAATCCCCAACTTTCATATTTGCAAACAAAAGGAAATTGCGCCAACCATGAAGAACTAGATTTGCAGAGATCATCTATTTCCAAGGAGGAAAAGCAAGAGGAATTTCTTTCTCTTTATGTACCCTTTACTTTCAAATATAGATAAAAAAGATGATAATGATGAGGAAGATTATGTTAATGTTCTTTCAAATCAACCTTTTTATGATGAATATGATGAAGACATCGAAGTTTTAGATTGCAAGTTTCATGATCAACAAAAACCGATTGTAGGTGAATTATATTCCAATATTTTTATTGAACAAGAAAAAGTTTTGAATTGCTTTGACTCTCAAATTGATAGCAACCAGACTGTAGATACTTTGAATATAATATTAGATGTGTCTAATAGCCATGGCCATGATAACTTTGCTGCTCAAAACCATTATGAAAATATGCCAATTTCTTATGGATATAAAGAAATACTACATCCATTCTTTCAGTCCTCATTAGTTGAGCAGCACTCTTTAGAAATCAGTCAACTTGAGTTAGTGGAAGATATTAAACAAGATAACCTCAACACAGTCGAATATTTTATATATTGTTCTCTTATTATCTCAGCCAGAGTTGAATATTATCTCATGGAGTCTTGAGAATTGAGGACACCCATTTGTAGTCCATTCTTTTTTAACAACATGAAGGAATAATTTTGCATGAGTTTCATGATCCCGTGGCTTCTTGGATGGAGTTGTATTTTTCAAAGGTTCCTAATGCTCCAAATTTTGGCATATTTCCTATTTCCAGTCATAAGTATCAACTGCCTACAGACTCTTTATTGCATTTATCACATCTTTTGTGGGTCTTCTCAAACAGTAGCATGCATGGAATTATGATTCTCAGTCAAATGGTTTCTTGGCTTCACTGGAAGTATGATTACACTTGATTGAGTTGTTTCCTTCGATTAGAAGTAGGAGTAAATAGCAGAATAAGCTCACTATACAAGCATGTAGATTCTTTTCAGTATGTTGTTTTGTAGCAGTATTTTGTCATTTCAGAGGAATGTTTTCAGAGTTTGAGAAAGTTGCAGAGATTGCTAAATGACTCCATCACCCAATGAATAAGGCACAAGGTCTACAGGTTCTTGAAGCCTCACAAGGAGGACTTCATCCCATAGCAAGAGCCAGATGTTATAACTAGATCTTGTGCTTAGTTTATCTGTTCTTTTGTCCTAATTTTCAACGATTGGTTTAAAATGATTTTACATTTTATGTTGATTTTAAGAATTTTTTACAATGAGTAAATTTTGTTGGATTTAATGCTTTTAATGGTTGAATTATTTCATTAATTTAGTTTTAAGGTTTGTCTTTTGGGCTTATTAGTTCATTTGTATATCTTTAAGCTTTCAAAAACTTATCATAAAAGTTTATTCCAAGTTTTGCTTTATAATATAACCCTAATTTTTTACTCCTTTGTCAAATATTTTCATGAGGATATTCTTGTAGCAGCTTTGTTATAATAAAATTTTATTCCAAGTTTTGCTTTATAATATAACCCTAATTTTTTACTCCTTTGTCAAATATTTTCATGAGGAGATTCCTGTAGCAGCTCTGTTTTTTATGTTTTTGTCAGTATCATTGGGAGCCTATTACGAGGTGATGGAAATGAATTATGGAACACTAAAAGAGGTTTGTTTCGACAATAGACTCATTCACAAAAACCTCTCTCATTTTTGCAACAACTATTATCGTTTGAGAGAATTGGATTCATCTGTTTATCATATTTTAAGAGTTTGAATTAATTAATAATTTCCTATTTTAGTCACACATGTCCAGCACATATTTCGATCCATTGAAGTGGGATTTTTAAAAAACAAGAGAGGCTTCTGTTCATAACAGACTCATTTAAATAAAACTCTCTCAGTTGTTTCACTGGTGTCCATAATTGAGAGATATGAAGGCGTCTTTGAGACCCAAATTTTCAGAATTTCACCAAATTTCCCCAAATCCGATTTGCTATTTTTTGGTTAATTGTCTTTAAATATTTTGAGTTATCGTGTAACTAATTGATGTAACTGTTTCAAATTTGACCTAGAAGGTATTTATGGAACTACTTTACCTTTGTAATGATAAAATGAAGACAAACATACAATTTTGGGGTTGGATTTTTCACTCAAGGAGAGGCTTTTGGAGCTTTGATTTATCAAGCTATCATTTATAACTATTATGTAAGTGGATGAATGTTATTGATTATATATAAACTGATAAGCCCTTTTACATGTCATACTTTTTCATTTCTAATCTGGTTGATTGCTCAGTCTACAATTTCATTTCTTGTTTAAAGGTTTATTCATGTAAATGTTTGTACCCTGTGGATGGAATTAGTATTTCATGTGTAATGTTTATGGATTATTAGGATGTGTTTGATCCCCAGTTTATCCAACTTGCATGATTCAGTTCTGTATTAGCTTGTGGATTTTTATTTCCTCCTTGCTGATGAATTTTTTAAAACCAAAACCCTAAAAACCAATTTTATTTTATTTCATTTTGAGATTGTGTTAGCTAGTTCTTGTGGCAGTCTAGGAACAATTTCTACCACTAACATGTCCTATTACTGAAAAATTATATGTACAAATAGATTCCTCTTACTACAACAGATAAGGATGGTACCACAACCTATTTACCAGAAACTACTAGAAGGAGGATATAACCCCCTTATTTTGTCAGCTACTACTGATAGGATGCTACTACACCCTATTTACCAGCTACTGTTGGAAGGAGGTTACAAACCCATGCAGGCTTGAAGCTTGCACTAGATCCACCCTACCACCCTTTGTTTTTGTATGATATTCATATTTTCTTTATGATTTCGGTCTCTGATTCTACATTGGTCTCTAACCGCTATAGCTGCATTAAACTATATCATTAAGACACCCTTCTCTCAGTCATCATTCTGTCTATAAATACCCTCTAACATGTTTTATATGAGTGCATCTCTTCACTGTTGCACCTTTTCATTCTTAGATTGTGCCTCTTCATGAAGACTCAACTCTTCATTCTAACAATTCTTTAAATCTATTTAATTTTATCATTCATACCTTTCTGCAAATCAATTTTACCAGAATTGAATCTCCACAATGATAATTCTTCTGATTTTATGTTCTGCCTTCTGCATTCTGCAGGGTGGACTCTGGGTTACGGAATCCCATATTACTTTATATTTTTTTTCCTCCCTCCTTCTATCTTTCACCTTCCACATTCCACAGGGAAGACTCCGGGTTGTAGAAACTCATATTATTTTAAATTTTCTGTTTCGCCTTCCGCCTTCATCCTTTTGCATTCTGCAGGGAGGACTCTGGGTTGTAGAAATCCATATTACTTTATATTTTCTTTTTTTTCTTCTACCATCCTCCTTCCACATTCCACAGGGTGGAATTCAAGTTGCAAAAACCCAGATTACTTTATATTTTATTTTTCTCCTTTCTCCTTTCGCCTTCTTCCTTCCGCATTTTTTCTTCCACACCGTCGATCATTTGCGGATTCTCTCTTGACCATTGATTTGCAATCAAATGTGGATTTGCACTATAGTATTGTGGATCGCTCTGTATTCATTGATCTCTTTACGAATTCAATCCTAGTTGATGATCCATGATCATTGTCGATATTTTTCCTCTTGCATCACATTCAGTGGTTTTTTTCATTGCTGAAATCCTATTGATCCTCTACCTCTTGTATCATGTTCATTGGTTTTTGTCATTTCTGAACTCCTTTGACATCAATTGACAACTTATTTTCAACATTATCCCCCTTTGGAATTGATGGAAACATTTTATTTTTATTCAATTTTCTCCCCTTTTTCCAACAATGACAAAAATATTCCTTCTAACAATGGTTGCACCTAAAGTGTCCATTGATTCCTCAACACCCTTCAGAGAACCTAGTCAGAGATTCTTGTGGTGAATGTTTTCCACCTTTGAGAAGACCACCACACTTACCCTCTTATGACAGAGCACCGATGATTATTTTCTATTGATAGTAGGCATCATCGGTGCTTTTCCCATTTGAGCTAAAAGCATTAGTGCCTTTCCCCTTTGAGAAAAAAGTGTCATTGGACTTAAAACAAGAAAAAAAGAACATTCGAGAAGCTTCCATTGAAATCCTTCATGGAAGTGGTTCTTATTAGCTAGGGAGAGGTGGCATTTGCCCTCCTCACCCATAGGGATCATCTCTTATCCATTTCCTTAAGAATCTCATCCCATGTGGACCTTTTTTGGCCTATAAATGAAACCTTCATGGAGGGAGTGAGGGGAGACCAAAGAAAGAATCCTTATGTTGTTCGATTGAAGTCTGGTTTAGAGCCAAGTTTGAGTGAGTTTGTGTGTAAGAGAGATTTGTGTGAGTGTGGAGTGTTGTAAGTCCATTGTGGAAGACAAAGATGGCAACATCAAGTATTTGGATGTAGCTTCACCTTCTTATTTTATCAATAAAAAAGTGTTCTCATTTCCCATATTTGATTTGTGTTAATATCAATTAAATATTGTTGGATTCCTTGATCACTAGCATACATTGTTAATTTATCATGTTACTCTCATATTTTTGTCTTGTATTTTGATCTTTCTTTGCAGGTATTGGATATTGCATGAAGAAAAGTAAAACAAGGGATACACATTCGGATCTAAGGTATGAGAGTGATTTTTATTTATCTAAATTAACCATCTAGTGAAAGGATATGCTATTATGCTATTTTTTTCTATGCTTGTATCATACAAGGTAGAGGAACAAGCGGTGTCTGCACTAATTTCAAAATTCCTATAAAAAAAATTGGCGGCGATAATGGGTAAAGATTTATCGAGTCATATCTGGGGTAGATCCAGTCAGATCTGGAGCAAATCCAATTAGATCTGAAGCAGATCCAGTTAAATCTATAATTATTGGTAAAATTCTCACTTGTAAAGTTTGCATTCTCTTTCTCAACTCTTTTGGATTATTGATGTGAGTAATCCAACATGTTACTCTATCAATTTCCTCTTTTGAAGTTTATCTTACTTTTGTATCAATCCAGCTCAATCCAATTTTTGGTTCCTTATGCAGATCTCTGGATTTTTCCACTTATAGATCCACTGACGCACTTAGCCTGATATGAAATAGTGTCATCTCCCAGAGACGCCTTTCACCTTATAGCAGTAAGTGCTGTCAATGCCTTTTCTTACCATACATAGAGCACCGTAGGCTCCTTTCTTCAGTGGGAATAAAGCGTCACCCCCATTCCAGAGCTCTGGTGCAACTTCCTACTATGTGCCAAGGTAGGTTCCATACTACCTAAAAGTATATCTTTTGATTGGCTTTATTCTCTAAATTTACCGATGTGGAGAAGGTTTCTTTTAATGACATCAAAGCAGCAATAGCTCATGCACCTTCCCTAAGAATTCTTGATTTTCAAAAGGATTTTATTTTGTACACTTTCGCTTCTGACAACTCACTTGAAGCAGTGCTTACACAAAAGGGAGAATTGGGAGATGAGTACCCAATATCATTTATGAGCACTAGGTTACAAGGGGACGAATTGAACTATCCTGCGGTAGATAAACAAGCATATGCGGTCTTTAAAGCAGTTAAACAATTCAGACCTTACATTTTAAAAAATAGAACCAAGGTAATAGCCTCTCATCTAGTTGTCAGAACCCTCTTCATACAGAGAGAATAGGGTGAAAGAAGAGGGAATTGGGTGACAACATTGTAGGAGTATGATCTAGAGTTCAAACCAGCCAATATTATCAGAGGTCATGGGCTATGCAAGTTAATTGCAGAAGGTCATAATGATGAAGACTGTAATTGGGAAAATGAAGCAGAGTTAAATATGATTGATGTGTGTCCTATTTTTACTGCTCCTAAATCTTGGTATAGAGGCCTGGTACATTACCTTCAACAAGGATAGTTACCAGAGCATTGGAATTCTAAGCAATTAAGGGTGCTTCATCTAAATTTAGCCTCATACCAAATAATTGATGGAGTTCTTAGAGCTGGATATTATTGACCAACATTATTTAAATATGCTCATGCCTATGTGAGAAAATGTGATGTATGTCTAAGAAGTAGTGCAAGATTAGCAAAAGCAACTAGACCATTGCAACCTGTTATTATTTCAGAGCCTTTCAAATAATGGGGCTAGACATCATTGGAGAAATTAACCTGAATTTTTCACTACTGCATAAATATATTCTCACAGCTATGGATTACTTCACAAGATGGGTAGAAGTAGTACCACTACACAAAGTGAACAATGGCATGGTCATCAAATTCTTACAAGAACACATCATGACCAGGTTTGGGGTTCAAATTTTACTTGTTTTTAATAATGTGTCTTATTTTTCATCCATTAAAAATGACTGAATTCACTAGTGAAAAAGGAGTCAAATTGCATTACTCTACCAATTATTATCCTCGAGGAAATGGGTTAGTGGAATCCAAAAACAAAAATATGATCAAAATTCTAAAAAGATTGTTATTTAAAATCAGAGAAGTTAGTTAGCACACAGCTCTTCCCAATGCATTATGGGCATATAGGGTCACCCTGAAGAACTCCTTAGGAGTGTCCCATTATACTCTATTTTATGGGAAAGACGTTACTTTACCCCAAACGTCATGCTTCCATCATATCAGTTAGCTCAAGCCTCATGAGGTTTTGGTAGTGACATTTTACAAGCCCATATTAACACTTTGCTAAAGCTTGAAGAGTCCAGACTTAAGTCTAAGGAAATATTTAAACAACAACAAGAAATTTTTAAGAGATGATTTGATCAATGAAAGTCTGGGAAAGGGAGTTTCAAGATTGGAGACATGGCTCTAAAGTGGGATCACCCGCATGATGAGAAGGGAAAACAAACTAAAATTCAACGTCTACAGGTTGGCCCCTTTCAGATTGTTGAGAAGACAGGCCCCTCAACTTATAAGTTACAAGATTTACAAAGGCAGGAAGAGAATCTTCCTGTAAATGGCCTTGTTCTCAAACCTTATTTCACCTATATTTTTAGGGAGTCCTTAAGTACATAAATAAACCTTTTTCATTTTTGTTATTGAATTCTTTTAGGTTTTACTTGCTTCATTTCTACTAATTTATTTTATTTTTCCCTCTAAAATTGTTATTAATTATAATAATAAATTTAAAACTTTATGGTTTTAAAGGGGTTTTAGGGTATTTGGTGGTTTTTAAAAAATCAAATTAAAAACTTTAGAAAAATAATTAAAATCAACATTCCAGAAAAATAGGTTTAGAGATTAAGTTTTCCGCACACTTGAAATTAAATTAAATTAAATTTTTTTGTTAACCTAGCAAACCCTAGTCTTCGCGGCCGACCATAGATTTTCTACTCGGTTCCAGTATTTAACTTTGGTCCTCAATCTCTCCACATTCGAA
Organism: Pseudotsuga menziesii; assembly: GCA_001517045.1. Lineage (NCBI taxonomy): Eukaryota > Viridiplantae > Streptophyta > Pinopsida > Pinales > Pinaceae > Pseudotsuga > Pseudotsuga menziesii. The sequence continues at coordinate 338,033 of LPNX010211480.1, forward strand.
TGTGTCCTGATGATGGATCCTGATATGGATTCGAAACGTCGACTTGATCATTTCGATACTGTGGTTTCTCCGATTACATCACCAATAACCTATCACCACAGAAATTTAGCAACAGAGATTTGCTTTATTTTATTTTTTTGTTTTAGAATAAGTGTTAACCCAAAAAATCCCACAATGATCTCTACATGACCTACACCACCTAAATAAATCTACGTATGACCCTAATTTGACCCCATTTGACCCCCACACCCCCAAGAAGGCTTAAAAATATGAAAAAGGGCTTAAAAAACCCTAAAAAGAGCCAAAATAGCTCTCATAGGGGTTGAAGCCTCCAAAAAGGGGCTAAAACCCCGCAAAGGAGATTAAATCCCCCAAAGGAGATAAATATTGGACGAAAGGGGCTAAAATCCCAAAAAGGGGCTAAAGCCCCAACGAGGGGCTTAAAACCCTAAAAATCTTGAGAAAACATATAAATAGAGGGGTGGGGGTCACTTTCAAATCACTTCTCTTCTCCCTATCGTTACGCTACCCATGTGAGTGCCTTGATACCCTTTACCTCTCAAGCCATTCACCTTCCCTCTCCTCCATTCCTCCATTGAGCCATAGCTCCCCATTCCTAAGAGAGGTGCTCTCCCAAGCTAGGACATTGTGGCCCATTCCAACTAGAGAAGGTATACTTGTATTTTCATGTTTTTGCTTTGGTAGATTGTAGTTTTCTAACATTATTTGTTTGTAGGTTTGTTGTTTAATATTTTGTTGCAGGTTTCCATTGATTGCTTGCAGGTTCTTTTGCTCTCTAACATTTTGATACAGGGTTGTGGAGCTTAGCCCTAACCTTGTGTGTAGGGATTTTTCATTTCATTTTCTATCTGTTTGTTTCTATTCTTCCATTCTCATAGGAACCCTACCCTTCCATCCTATAGATGGAAGGGAGTTGTTCCTGCCTGTAGCAAGGGTGAAATCTATAGATTTGGCGACCATACCAATCCCACAGGATCCCTAGGTTTTATTTCTGCATTTTAGTTTTATTTGCGCTTCTTTAGATTTCTTTCAAATCTAGATTAGATCTATGTTTTCCTTCATTTTTAGTTACTATTGAGCCTCTTCAATGACAAACTGAGCCCATTTGGCCACAGTACAAGTTACTATCAGCCAGATCTGGATCAGGTTCAAGAAAATTTCATCTTTCGGAGCAAGTCGCTCTTATCGGGCTGAAAGGTGCGACTAGGTCACTCATTCAGGCTCGAAAGGTGTGGCCAAGTCACTAATTTAGGCCTAAAAGGTGAAAATTCATCCTAGAAGCCAGATCTCTTCTGTATGCAGTTTTTGAGTGACGCCCTCACCTATTTTGGGGAAAATTTGGTGACCCCCTCGCCACATTTTCCCCGAAAAGAGCGATCTGTCTCTCAGATTTGGGTTTTTAAAGATTAGGGACTGTCAGTGTGGCTTAGTCGCCTCTGTTCGTCAAATATGTGTCTATTTCCTTTCAATATCTATTTATTTTATTACAGCATGTGTAAATCACTGTCAAATTAAATGGTTAATTGGTAAATGAATCTGTTTAAAACTCGAATCAAAAAAATTACTGTAGGTTTCAATTCTTAAGCTGAAATTAACATCTTACCTAGCCCTTCCTCGTCTACCCAGTCATCACCCTTCGGGGTATTCTGGGATAAGACAAAGGGTGAAGCTCATATAGTAATAGGCACTTTACATGTTATTTTTCCAAACCACTAAAAACAGGTGACTTGGAAGGTAGAGGGGGTGGTAGGCCTAGGGGGCTTCACGGCGTTCGTGTCCTCCCTGTTGACCAACCTTGCATCCGTAGGGTGATCTAAGGATCTACTAATGGGCTTAGTCCCATTGTGTTGAGAGCCCAGCACCCTTTCCTAGTTGAAGAGAAATTTAGGTGTAAGGAAGTCGCCTAGTCAGGTTTAAGTTCAGATTTAGGTATGGCATGCATTCAAATTTTTGTTTACAATTTACTACTATGTTAAAACAATCTATTCACATTATAAGTTATACAATACAATCTCTACAGGCAATTCATAAACCATACAAGTAGCCACTAAATGTAACAGAAATATAAAAGACATACACACAAACCATACCACATAAAACAACCAAAATTAGTTCATGACGCTGAGCTAGCCATTAAAACTTGTAATTTACACTAATTCAACCATCTATAGTACTTGAGGAAATAATTCCCTGACTTCCTTAACCATGGGAAATACTTGGGCTAATCTGAGAAAATCATTGTGAGGAGTACCATAGGAACCCCAAAGTAGCTGGCCGCTGAGAGGAATTACCAAGTGAAACAAGAAATGACCCCCATCGATTGACTAGCATTCCCATGAGGAAAAATCCAAGCATTGTCTTCTGGTAGTCTTCGTGGCTGAGTGACCACCTGAAGCCAATAGGGAGCCATTAAAACTGGGGTCCAAAAATCATTACCATATTTCACCACTTGACATACAAATCAAGCACAATTGATCCCCCACGTTCTTCCTCACGCCTGAGAGGTGATCCACCACAGTTCGGGTCCTTGAACCAACATTGCCAAGACCATTCTCGATGACCCTCTACACCATCAGAAGGCCACACAACCTCTGATTCAGACTCAGAATCATACTAATCTGAGCCAGACCTGCATACTACACCATCTAGCCCCGTGTCTGGTGTAAACCCAGATCCATTTTCTGGCTTAGTGATTAGCAGTGGACCCATGTCCATACCCCACACCACCACCAACACCCCTGATGGTGGCCCTAGCACAGTCATGCAAACCATCATAATTTAGCTACCACCACCCATACTGACCAGTCAAACTGTCCCACCTGTTATTCCTGGGGGCAATGTCTTGTCCACTCACACTGTCCCACTTGGTATGCCTGGGGGCAGTGGCCCTTCCACCTGTGCTACCCCTCCTGTCATACATGGGGGAAGTGGCCCTTCCATACACATAGTTCTATTTACCACACTTGGTGGCAGTAGCCCATCCACAACTGTGCCACAAGTACCCCCAATCATGCAGGTGCATCATGTCCCTGCAAACCCCACCACCATTGCTGCCCCATCACACATCAACCTTGGGTCAAACCTTCCTTTCATGGCACACCTCAACCTACCTAACTTGGCTCAGTTAACAAATAAACCTATCTTCCATCAAACCTTTTGGCCTCCCATGCCAACCAAATTCCCCTCAAACATTCCCAAGTTTGAAGGGAAGGCATGGGAATTCCCCCAAAACCATATCATGACGTTTCACCTATGGTGCTCATCAAATAGCATCATAGATGATTCGATCAGACTCATACTATTCCAACGCACCCTCACAGGTGTTGCATCCAAGTGGTACATTGAGCTACCACAAGCCAAGAACCTGGATTTCAACTCCTTGGCTTTCATGTTCCTGCAGTATTTCCAACTCCCTGTTAGATACGATGAAGGGGTGGAGATATTGCTATATTTCCACCAGAATACTCTGACCCACATAACTAACCACATCCATGAGTGGCGGCGACGCCGTAGTTTGTTCAAGATTCAACTTGATGAAAAGATCTTCTTGGATTGGTTCCTAAAAATTTGCTACCTCCTATAGCAAAAGATGTTGCATCCAAACGTCCCCAATCCGAAGAGGAGGCCATCTTGAAATACCAACAGTTTGATATGATTTATGCTCAATCTAGATACCTGTATACCATCATTCCAGATGCTCCATGTGCAGGCACTTCCTACCATGTGTTGTCACCTTTCACACACCTAGGTCACGTGGCAAAAATCTTCAAGCCAATCGGTGTGTCCTTGGGGTCATGTCTCGAGTCAAGGTTGTCACCTTGTTCTTGACTGCTCCATTTAGGCTCGGCTCCTAATGAATCCAAGGGGGGTAGACCCTATTAAGTTACTAAGGCTAATTACTTAGTATGGTGATGTTAAACTGAATGAATTACTTAGGAGTTTTAAATTTAACCATAAACAACCATAGATGACAAGATACAAAATGAGCGCATGAAATCACAATGCTGAGACACAATATATATATATATATATAGCAAGAAAATAACCAATGCCTTAAAATGGAGTCAAAAGAAAATCAATGTACTTGCATGTGCTTGGAGTGAATGTTTTGCAATTGCTTCTTGGTACGTTTTAAGTTAATGTGAAATATGAGTTGATTAAAATTAGGCGAAGGGGTGGAATCCAGATATACTCAAGAGTACTTGGAGTATGTCCAAATCTAAACCTCCACGGCTACCCACAAGTAATATGTGGGCTGAATGGAGTCTCTGGGGCTATTGTTCATAACGCACCCGTTAGGGTGTGACAGAGATCGGTGCCCCGAGGTCACTTTTCAGGAGTTCCTGCTTCTTTTGGGTATTTTGCCACCGTAATGGTTTGATCTAGGTGTTGGATTTTCACCTAATGGTTTGTCAATTTGGGAGAGTGAATCCTAATTATACTAGTCACTCAAGTTCTTTTGATACAACTTGACTGATCGAATGAACCGCAGCCAAGTGCAGAGCATACACACCGGAGTCTTGTCAATTTTAGTAAATTTTGAGATGGATGTTCTTGTTTAAAAGAAAACCCTCCAGGAACCTCTTTCGATCCAAATATATCTCAATCGGTCAATCAAGGAGGGGTTGATTTTATTAAAGCTGAAGAAACAGTTGATGAAAAGAAAACCAAGATACACAATGCTGGTTCTCTAATTAGTCCTACCATGCATCTCTTTCCACTTTTGGGTCAATCGGGAAGTCGTGGGGTGAGTATTAAATTACTTTGAAACCTTAAATATGGAATATGGAAATGATTTAAATCAAAGTATACTACCCTGCAGATTAGAACTATGCTATATTCACGGGGGCTTCACTTGTTGACCAATATCCTATCACGTTAGTTCATATTGTGGTTTTTAAAATTATTAAAATTGAACCAATATATTGCAGTTAATGGGGGGATGAAGGGTTTAAGGTGGGGGTGGGTAGGGTGGTTTATAAGGATTGAGGTATAAAAAGGGGTGGGGAGGAGGTTTTAAGTATTGGGAGGGGGTTTCAACAAAAAGAGTTTGGATTGATATATCTCAAAATTAAGGGTATTCTTTAATATCCCATGATCGCACGTGCTATGTAAGAGGTTCACTAAGTGAATTCCTTGTGGCTAGATTGCAAAAAGAGGAAAGAAAATCAAAAAAAGGACACGGACGCAAATCCCCCTAGGGGGGATGGGGAGCGGGCTCAAAAGAGCCTACTCAAAAGATTTTTTTTTATTATTATTGGTTACAATGTCAGCAAGCTGAAATATCAGAAACCTCTTGGTCCTTTTCTAGGATAAAACCAAGATCTTACAACTCTGCAAAATTTTAAAATTTTAGTGAAAGGGGAGACCCATGGGGGGATTTGAACGCTCCCGAGGCCACTTTCAAACAGCAGCTTCTTTTATTTTCTGTTACACTTCCTAAAAACCAGCAAGCATGTTAGAATAACATATGCCAAAAATCACTTTAAGAGTACCTTTGGATCAGCCTACCTTAACTCAAAAAGATAGAGTTAAAACTAGCTAAACATGTGAAAAAGGAACCAAGAAAAGCAAGATTTCCTTGGGATATTGGATTGTTGTTCATGAAGCCAATGAAATATGCACTGATTGCTAGATTTAATCTTTTTAAAATAGAAAAGGAAATCTAGAGCATGCAACCTACTGATTTTCTTTAACTTGCCATGCAAAATGGACGATTTCCTTATGCTAGATCTAGAAGGATTAATGATACTTTTCAGAGTTAAGATCTAGACTATGAGCTTTGAAATAGAAGATATATGTAAATTTTACTTTGATATAACAGATCTAAATGATAACAAATATTTTCAACACAGTAACTAGGTAAGAAAATTGATTTTGAAGGAGGAAAAGGAGAAGAGAAGTGCTTGTTGCTGAAGCAGATCTACAATGGAAACTTGTTAGTGGAATATAGAGGGGAAATGTCTTCACAAAGCTTTTGGATGTACATTGGATTCAAACTAGATCCACAGCTCGTCCAATCCTTGCTACCTGAAAGCTAAACACACAATCCTGCATGAAACCTCATGAGATCTAGGTATATATATGAAAAAGAGACAAGAATTACATGCAAATAAACTTATTAAACATGTATAATGTAGATATGCTAACATATATGCTATGAGATATAAGAAAAACAAGTAACCTTACTTGCCCAACTATACTCCTATTGATTCAGCTGAATCGTTCAAGCTAGACAGGGTTCATATGCAGAAATTGAGAGAAAAGCCAACAACATCAATAGCCGTAAGACAATGCTTAATCCACACATATGAGAGCATTACACCATTTGGCCTCCAAAGCTTATTTATTTCAACAATCAAAAGATTACAACAGTATTACAATAGCAAGCCCTTCAATCCAACTCTAACTAGCTTGGAAGAGGTGGCTTATGCTTGGATATATACAAAAAATAGGAGATTCATCCCAAGGGGGGCGCAAATCCCAAGGAGACAGATCAAATCAGCTAATGGAGAGTCAATCAATGCAAATCTGAAGCTGAACTGAGCCTACTTGTCAACTGCGGGGTTGATTGAGCTGACACATCAACCCATAAACTAACACATCTGTCAACAGAGCATCAAGGAGAGTCCACACGTGTGGAGGGGAGAGAGAGGGTGCAATTCCCCATAAATACTGCTGAAGATCAACTCTCGATCTGATTTGATCACCTCCTTCAGTCAAGGATTTGTCAGATCCAGTCAATCTGGTTCAAATCTGACTAATTTCAATCAAATCGGCTGAGAATCCACTGATCTATGATTTTGGATTTGCTCCATTATTCACCAATTTATTAATTAAAATAATCAATAAATGATTATTTGGGGCTTTCTGATCTGAGTGATGGAAAATCACTCAAAACTAGGAAATAGTGGGTCCATGGGTTTACATGGTGCTCTTATCTTGAAAATGAGCACCTACATGACTGAAACTGATTATTTGTCCCACTTTTATTACAAAATCAATTTTTCCAACTAAACTATTAAAAAATAGCCTAAGTTTTGGAAAAAATAAATTTTAATAAAAAACACTGAAAAAATCAAAAATTTAAAAAAGTTGAAAAACCCTAAGGGGACTTAGACATGTTCATATGACTTGACCATGATGTATATCATGTTTATACATTGACACATAGACTCTAATAACCTCAATAGGCCTAAATGCCAAGCCGACCACCCCAACTTTGGAGGTATGGAGTGAAAAACTCAGAAATTATTAGTACTTTATTCAACAACCAATAATAACCAAGGGAAAAAACACCCTGGGCTGATCGAATTGACAAATAAAGTCTAAGATACCGAGTCGTTTACAGACACTATCATGCTAGAATATTTATTACAATTCCCCCATGGGGTATGAACATGTGACATATTACAACAAGCACTTCCCAGAAGTACTTCCAAAGATCTTCTAAAGTCTAAACAAGTTATCCTTTTCCAGTTCACCAAGCTCACTTGATAAAAAACCACTAAGTACAACTTAGGTGGTAACATTCTGGCTCCATCTAGGGACACATTATCTGACTGATCTTCTGTTCAGATGAGAGGATGTGAGAACTCTGGAATCTCTGGGTCATGCATAGCAATTAGAGTTTGTCAGTAACATGTATGTATAAAAAATTAACTATAAAAGCGAATTGATGTACATAATTTATCTATGATGTGCAAAAGAGAATATTTTACAAAACTAATATACAAAGGAAAATTTTCAAACATGGTACAAAATAACTATAATAAAACAATATCTATGATACAACAACATGATATATAAAATTTAGAAATACATGCAGGGCAAGGTTTAGAAATTGGCCCTGAAACCACTAATGCCAATAAAGGCATCAAACTGTCTTGACGAAAAACAACTTGAGGAGGAAACCATTCACTGGCAGGCTCAACCTTTCTCCTTCTAGGTCATTTAGATAGAAGGAGTTAGTTCCTGCTATTTCATCGATGAAGCACGGTCCCAACCATAAGCTATTGAGCTTTCCATGTTTCCCAGGATTCTCCCGTCGTTTGTCCCAACGCAAAACTGTGTCACCTACTTGGAAGGATCCTAGCCGGGTAGACTTATCAAAGATTCTCTTGACCTTGTCTGAATTTCTACTACTCTGGTCAAGAGAATTTCTTCTACTCTCATCTAGCTCGATCAACTGGTTTATTCTATTCTGAATGGCCTCTTGATCTGAGCTGAAGTTCTGGAGAAGCTGATAAACTGGAAGCTTTAAATGGACTGGTAAGGTGACATCTAGGCCATAGACTAGTTCGAAAGGGATCCTCCCGATTGAACTTTTCTTGGTGATTCTGTCAGCCCATAATGCTAATTTGATCTTGCTATCCCAAGCCTTCTTATTGTCACCCACAATTTTCTTGATTATGGTCATTAAGTTCTTGTTACTTGATTCAGCTAGACCATTTCCTTGGGGGTATTAATTAGATGAGTGGGATAGGAAAATGCCGTATTTGAAACAGAAAGAGGATATCTTAGAGGAAACAAAGCACGAGCCATTATCTGTGATGATTCTGGCTGGCACACTGAATCTTGTGATAATCTTATCTTCTAAGAAATCCATGACTATAGCATCGGTTTCCTTCTTGGTGGGTATTGCCTCTACCCACTTTGTAAAATAATCTGTGGCGGTAAGAATCCAAGAATAACCATTGCTCGAGTTATCTTTGAACTTACCGATGAAATCAAGCCCCTACTACTGGAAAGGGGCTTGGACTACTATTGGATTTAAAGGAAAGGCTTTCATTTGTTGCTTTCTGGTGAATAACTAACACTCGGGGCAAACTCTGACAGCCTTGTGCACATCTGTAAATAGGTTCGGCCAATAGTATCCTGCTCTAAGGATTTTGTGGGCTGTTGTTTTTGCTGCAAAATGTCCACCACAAAATCCTGAATGGAACTCAACCATGAGTTTCTTAGACTCAGGTTCATCAACACATCTAAGTATTAAACCATCAGGGTTTATCCAAACCAAACCATCTTTTGTCAAATAATACTTAGTTGCTTTTAACCTTAATGCTCTTCTTTTATGGCCAAGTAAGTGATTGGGGCATGTAAGGTTGCAGAGGAAAAATATGATGTCGGTGTACCAAGGGTGCTGCTCTAATATCTGAAGCTCGTCTGATACACTTTGTTCCAAATCACTGTTCTGGCAGATTATTCCTAAGGCCTTTTCATTTCCTTGGGTCAACAAATTTTGCAAGACCTTGTCCCTTAATTAACTTAGTAGGTTTTATCTCCAAATCATATTCTTGAATCTTTGAAACCCATTTACCCCTGATTCCTACACAATCTTGTTGAGACATGATATCCTTGACAGTTGCATGGGGTACATACCCAATGATTTTGGAGTAACCTACATAAGTTCTGAAATGTTTAAGGGACTTGATGAGAGCCTAGGCCTATTTCTCCATGGTGGTATACTTCAACTCTAAATTTTGCAAGGCTCTACTCATAAAATCTATAGGTTGCCCTTGTCCCTGCTTATTCTTTTGAAGAAAAACACCAGCAATGGTGTCTTCTGAGGCAAAAGAAAATATCTGGAATTCCTTGGAATAATTTGGACTAATCAAGACCAGGGACATGGATATGGCATTTTTTATAGACTTGAATGCAACTTTCCCTTCATCCATCCACTCAAACTTAGCATCTTTCTTTAATAACTTTTGTAGAGGTTTCATTAATTCTGCTAAATTTGGGATGAATCTTCTTATGAAATTGATTTGACCATTAAAATACTGGAGAGCTTTTAGATTCTGAGGCAAGGAGACTTTTGCCTCCCGCACCTCCCACAGTATGTATGGGTATCCCTCCTGTAGATGTTATTATCCGCAAGTTAATGGTCAGGTAGAGGCCATTAACAAGGTTTTGAAAACTATGCTTCGTCGGATGGTTGGAGATCATAAATCCAATTGGCATCTCGTTCTTTTTTCCACTCTTTGGGCTTATCAAAATTCCATGAAAACATCTATTGGTTTCACGCCATTCCAGCTTGTCTATGGACTTGAAGCTGTCTTGCCTATCCAATGTCAGATTCCATCTTTACAACTTGCCATCGAACTTCTCCCAGACACTTTCGCGGAGGAAGCAATATTTTTGTACTTGAATAACCTTGATGAGACTCATAGAGATGCTACCTTGGCTAATGAGGCACATAAGAAATGCGTCAAGACGCAATACAATAAAGCTGTCCAGCCCCGTGTTTTCAACGACGGTGACCTAGTTTTGACTTATGACCAGAGATATGACAAGATAGGAAAGGGTAAGTTCGAGTCTATGTGGTATGGACCTTTTGTTATTTCTAAGGTGTTAGAGAAAGGATACTATGAGTTGGTAGATTTTGATGGAATCCCTTTAGGGAAACCTTGCAATGGGTTGTACCTGAAAAGGTACTATGCCTAGGTATTTTTGGATGGTATCTTGTATATATGTATATTGATTGACTTTTAGTGTGTTTTCAATATTTTCAAGATGGTTTTGAGTTTTGGTGCCTGCATCTGTTTATACCATGTTTTGGTCATGCAGATGGCTTTCTATGACTTCACTAATGGTGTTTGCCACCACACCTTGAATCTAGCCTCGGCTGCTTGGGTTCTCTATTCCCCAGCTGAAGATTTGGTTAGTTCAGGAGTGGTTTGCTTAGGTCCCGCTACTAATAACATCGTCGAGTATGAAGCAGTCATCGGTCTTCTTACTAAAGGTGCCTCCCAGGATGTCCATGATCTAGTATTTTTTATGGACTCTCAGCTCGTGGTTTGTCATTTAAACCATATCTACACCATTAGGAACCCGGTGCTCCTCCGCCTCTTCTGGAGGGTATGTTGGTTAGAAAGATCATTTGGAACCATTACATATAGGCATATCCCTAGGGAACATAATTTAGTTGCTAATTCATTGGCTAATTACATCCTAGATTGGCATATTTCCCATTCATGACATTAATCAAACATGGTGCATTGTAAATAAACATTTAAAGACACATAGAACTCATAGAAAATGCATTCATCCATTTGAAACGTATAAACATCATGTAAAAGTCTGTATATATATACACACAAATTTTTACAAAAAATAGGTCTTGAGACCTCTTCTGAAGCACGTAGGATTTCAGGAAAAATCATCATACAAAATCCTGAAGCTATCAGCTTTCAGTATACATGTCTCATCTACTAGTGGTGCTCATGATAGCACATCACTGCTCGAGCCACCCTGCGAAGTAGCCTACTGAATCGGCCTGGTACTCCCACCGTATATCTCTGATATCTAGTCGGGACATCATCTATGTCAGCATCTCGGATGTCCAAAGTCAACCTCTCGAGGTTCTCCTCCATCTCCCTAGTGATATCATCACCCTATGGCACGAAGCGAGCTCTGGCTCACCTGTCTAATGGAGATGCTCCTCCAGGCCTCACTACTCCAACATCTGCATGAAGACAAATGGGTCTCATCACTTATCATAAAAAAATATATAAAACATATAAAACATAAAAACATTTTTCATCTTTAGGGTTTCTTGTTTCTTACCAATGTCTCCCCACTGCCCTCCAGGTGGGAGTGGTAGGTCAGTATCACCTGTAAAATCTGTGCCCACATAGGTATAGTCCTCAACCATGAGCATCTGATCCTATAGCCATCTAAAGAACGCATCATCGAACTTCACTCTGCCCCTACCCACTCCTGTGCAATCCATGACCTAGACCCACTTTAGCATGTGGGGGTCCCATGCTCTCAGACTCCGAAAAGTCACCTGGGCCCTCATCTAGGGGACCCGCTCAAAGAATAAACAAGCTAAGATAGAACCAAATCCAAATTGCTTCATCTCTCCCTACTGACATTTAGTCAGCTGGTCCTTGAAGATTGGAAGCAATGCTTCCACCCAGTTGAACACCATAGGTGCCATTGCCTCTAGGGCATACAACATATGTTCCCTAGAAGCCTGATGTACACCCTGGCTCCCTACCACCCTCTGCATGGTGAACCAAAACGATCCATAGAGCCTTGTCTGTCACTGCCCTGATGGGTATTTTCCTCCCCAATGTACCTGTACCTGGTGCACAATGTCGATATATGAGCTCTCTGGTGGTAATGTCCCCACCACGGGAACCTGTCAGTGAGATAGGGGTGCCCTGTCTCGATAGGCCAGTCAGGAAGTAGATTTCCTCTACCTCCACTGTAAGTATATGTGCCCCCACCTTGAAATACTATTGTTCTAGATTCCACATTCTCATTATGTGTTCCAGTAGTCTCTCGTGGGACACCATGCTTGGTGTCTGAAAGAACTTTAGAAGTCCTCAGTTATGGAGTGCGGCAATACACATTGGATTCCTTTTAGTAGTGGCATCCTCATCATCATGAGTTCTTTCCTTCCATATCACCATATTTTGGAGGCCTAGACCTACCAAAACAACAATGGTATACATCAATATCATCCTTAAATCATTATAAATCAAAATAATGAGCTAGTTTTGTATATATCATTGGTTAAATTTCTCCACGGCTGACACCGCCTGTGCTCTATTGGAGACAGGTAGTGGCATCGCCTGTTCACCTTGTCTTTGGCGCGGTTCTCGGGTGGTACCGCCTATCTCGCAAGGAGTGGCCGCGGTGCCCACAAATAGGATTTTAGGGCTTGCCAAATAGGCCTAAAACCCCATCAAATCCCAAAATAAAAGCTATGAAAAGAAAGAAGAAGGTCTTATCTCTTACCTGCAACTGACGAGACTGAAAACGGACGGTGGAAACTCCCGATATCAGCTGTGGAAGATATGGCTAAAAAATGCTCCAAGTGCTCTCTACCAAGAGGTAAATAGTGAAATGTTTGGTTTTTTACTATTTACTTGCCTTATATAGAAATTTTTTGGGTCTGACTTAGTATAGTTTTGATATTACATCATGCTCTGGTCAAAATATATTTGTCGTAATCCCGTAATGTTGATTTTGGATGCATTTAACACTTGTTTATGAGTAATCTGCAGGTCGACTTTAGTAAAATCTTTGGAAAGTTTGTTTATGGATTTTTTGTACTTTCACAAAATGAAAAATGACGTTGAGCGTTTATTACGACACTTTGTCACGCTCGTTAAAATCTAGTATCAAAGTTCTGAGTCTAGTTCAAGTTTCTTTCCAGGCTCATAAAATACCATATTGTGTAAAGAAACGTTATGGATTCTTCTTTTCACATCTTCTTTCAGACTCCTTAAACATGAAAATATAGTCGAGTCTATTTCCAAATCTTTCCAGGCTCGTAAAAAGTGACAGTGTGTAAAGAAACTTCATGGAGTTCTCTTTAAACCCTTTTTAGACTCTCTAAATATGAAAAGATCATCGAGCGATCTTGTCTTCTTCACGCTCGTTAAGGTATTTGAAGAGTCATCTATCCGATGGTAGGTTATCTCTTTATCCATTCGGATAGTACTATTTATGAGAAAGGAATGCTCCAGCCAATCATTACTGGAAGAGTTCTCTAAGGTATGATTTTACACTTTTTCGGGCCTTAGAGACTAAATCATACAAAAAAGGACCCCCATGGAGTCTTCTTCTGTATTCGTTCAGACTCTCTAAACATGAATGATACCGAGTTTTCTTTCAATGGACTCGTTAAAGATTAAACATTGAGAGACCCATTTTGGGAATGAACCCATCCTCTCTCAGGTTCGTAAAACATGTAAGACTGGACTTGTCTTCTGACAAGCTATATCGAGTGTTTGTTACCCTCTTTGTCTTCTGACAAGCTATATCGAGTGTTTGTTACCCTCTTTGAACTCTTAAAACTGAAAAGAGGCATTCATCAATCATGATGGGGGAAATGGGAAAGGAAATCATTTTGCAAATAATGGCAGTTGTTTGTCTTTACCTTTGAACATGGCATTCGCTTGCACAATCATGTCAGTCAATTGGGTATTCAGCTGATCTCTGTGATGATCCACTTTCATGAGTCATGCCAATCCTTTGAGTCTTTCAAAAGAATGCATTGTCCACTGTCGCATTGTGTATCTGTCCTATCTAGTCATGCTTCCAAGTCATTTTGTCATGCCACCTGATGTTCAAAGGGAATCTGAAGAAGTCTTACCTCTGCAGTATACACAGCCTTTGTGTCAGTATCTTTGAGTCAGTCACATAGTTACTATGTTCACATCATTCTTGAACTATGTTCCAAGTTTTGTGTCGTCGATGTGGGACTCATCATGGCCCTCCTTCGACGAGACTATTCTCGTCGACATCAGCTCATCATTCAGGAAATAGTCTTAGAAACAATATTCAGTACCTTGAGATCTATATGCCTTAATGACAGATTCTCTCGCTCTCGACTTTGGTTCACATCATTGACCTTTGATCGATAGAATCAACTGGGTGTTTAACATCAGGACATCTATTCACACTCAGTAGATTGTACTAGGTTACCTTGGGAATCATTGACATTAATGGTGATCTCCCTCGCACTTGTTAACGGTTCACATCATTGGCCGATAATCAAGTGCTTTATACCATGTTCAACTTCAGATCATTGTAATCACATGGATAGAATTGTACTTTGTGGAAGATGAGACAAAGACCCTGGGTATCTGTTTAAAAGTGCTCATTTTTTTCCCCAGGTTGCGATGGAGTTTTGTATATCTAGGATGGATCCACATTTATATGGTCGTGGCTATGCTCAAATTTGCCTCTGTATGACATAGATCTATGTTGTATGTCTGGTAGCTATGTCCAAGTTTGAGTCCTCTATCACATGGATCTATGTTGTATTCTAGTAGCCATGCTCGTTTATTCCACTCATGGATCTACCTTGTATTGGTCTGCAGCTATGAGTTTGGTTACTTGTGTCTATGAGTCAATATACTGATATACTATAGATGCCTACTTGACTGCATGCTTTGATCGAGCCAACATTTTCGTCTCCTAGCAACGACTTGTTCTCAAAGCTCTCGTTTATCGTATCACTCTAAGACTCATGCTTTGGGGGGCATCCTGTTATACCAAAATCCTATCATCATCATGTGATAAGACCTTTGACATACCTACTTGCCCTAAAATCTTAGCTTCTGGAGTGAATACTAAATGGTTTCTTATCAGTCTATCATACAAATTCCCAGCACCGCTCATAGTCCCTTATCCAGGAGCGATACCCCTATTCACACCACTTTTCATCGGTTTTCCACAAGCGGTGCCACCGCCTGTCACCCTTGGTCCATAGGCAGTTATTACCAGAACCGCTCTATCAAAGAAGGAGAAGAGCGATACCCTGGGTAAAAGGGTAAAAAGAGAAGCTTCTCGAGGCTTCTAGATGATAAGCCTCAAGATATCTCTTATCCCTACTACTGTGGGTTGGTTGAGCTCGAGATCCTTCATCCTAGGATCTTAGAGGCCACCTCACCCACTAATTTCTCAACCATCTCTATCCATTAAATCCCTATATATATGAACTCATAGCCATGGTTGAGGGGAGAACATTGAAGGTATTTTTATGCTGTTGGACTGATTCTTGGCCCAAGATCATTTGGAGAGAGCATAGAAAGCTAGAGTCAGAGCTTTTGGGGATGAAGAGCTAGATTCATGGAGATGCATGTCAACACTAAGGCTTGGTTGTAAACTTCTTCATATTTCTAATGCAAGTTGATTTTCTATCCCATATATATTGTTGATGTTTGATTTCATATATATATTGCTATATTCCTTAGTCACTAGCATAGATTAGTAGATTATATTCTGGTTGGTTTGATATGTTTCGTGTTGAATTCTTTTTCAAGTACATAGGTGAACTATCAAGGCCTTGTATTTTAGATATCTACAGTTTCTAGGGGGAGTTATCAACCTCTATGATCTATTTGTTCTGGATCTGAACCATTCATACCAGCGGAACACCTTGCCGTCCACAGGAGGTGAAATATTCCGATCAACAACTTTCTTAATGGCTTCAACTCTCTCAGGATCAACCTTGACACCATCCTTAGAAATGATGTGCCCCAACAACTTACCTTCATCAACTCCAAAGATTGACTTGGTGGGGTTCAAGGAAATACCATATTTCTGGCATCTTATAAAAACCTACCTAAGATGACTTATGTGGTCAGATCTTTCCTTTGAAAAAACAGTTAAGTCATCTTGATATATTTTGATTATTTTTCCTATAAGTTCTTTGAAGGAAAAATCCATGGCTCTTTGGAAGGTGGTGCCATCATTCAATAAGCCAAAAGGCATTCTTAGAAATTTATAGGTACCCCAAGGTGTGGTGAATGTAGTCTTATGTTGATCCTCCTTATTTACCAACACCTAGTTATAACCGAAAAAGCCATCCAACATGGACATCATTCCTGATCCTGTTACTCTTTGAAGCAATGTTTCCATGTCGGGTAATGGGTAATTATCTTTGAGGCATGATGTATTCAGATTTCTAAAATCTATACATATTCTAATTGACCCATTCTTCTTTCTGACAACAACTAAGTTGGAGCACCAAGATGAATGTCTTGTAGGTGCTATGATCCCTACTGCTAACATCTTCTAAAGTTCCTTCTGCACAATGGGGGCCAACATAGGATTTATTCGCCTAAGTTTTTGTCGAAAAGGTTTGACCTCCTTAGCTTCTTCTGTGAGGGGAATAGTGTGTTGAAACAAATCCTCCCATTAGGATTTAATCTCATCATAACTAAAGGCCAACACATCTCTATACTCTTTGATTAAGTTGATCAAATTGTTCCTTTCCTTTTCCAAAGTACCCTTTCCAATTTTTATTAACTTGGGATCCTTGTCAATTCCTATATTTATTTCCATATAATTCCTAGTTTTTGTTTCTTCCTTATATTTTTTATGATGATCCTATCGATCGAAAAGATTCTTGAAAGATATAAGGCTACTTGGGATGTCATTCCTTACATTATCCTCACACTCCTGATACTCTTTACCCTCTTGCTGATAACTGACCTTGCAACCTTCAAACTCTTGTAGATTGTGGATGAATCTCAAAAGTTGTTCATCATCCTTAGATACCTGCCAGTGATCTATATTATCTGGAACTGAAGGTCTAAAATTAATTTCCATCTTTCCATTCCCACTAATCATTTCATCTGATGGTTGGAGGGTGGATGCTGCTACTGCCAATTTATCTGCTAACCCATTCATTTCCCTATGGATCTTTTGAATGTTAAGCGCATCAAAGCACTCCATAGTGTCCCATGTGGCATTCCTATACTTTCTTAGTCTATCATTTTTGCATTGATACTGATTCTTAATCTGGAGGACAACTAAATCTGAATCACCCTTTATGTTCAATATCTTTATCCCCATATCTTTAGCAGTTTCTAACCCTAGGAGCAATGCCTCATACTTGGCTACATTGTTTGATGCTTCAAACTCTAACCTAAACACAAAGTTGTAGATTTTATCTGGAGGAGAGATGATCATGATGCCCGCACCTTTTCCGATTTTGGAATAAGTGCTATCAAAGTACATTTTCCAAACTTCATCGATCTTTTCATTTTTAATGTCTTCCTTAATAGGGGCCATGAAATTTGACAAAATAGCATAGTTTCCAAAGTTATAAAATGAACAAATTCATTTTGGGGCTTCTTAGGGTTTTCTACATGTTGTTTCCTTAGCTTTTCTCTGTGGAGAATCACCCTAGTGTTCTTTGATGCAGGTATAGTAGCATATGTCCAATCCATTTGAATGTGCCCACCAAGAGTTGTGGCCCATTTTCTGGATAGCAACATCCCCCAATTATCGGGAACATATATCACCACCACATCCATCGACATGTTGATATCAGGATACTTGGCCAACTTAACTTGTAAATTTAAGATTGTCCCTACCACTTCAACTTCTCTTGCATCCATAGCACAAACATTGTGGTAGGGTCGGGTGACCCTTAGATTTAGCTGTTCCATTACTTTTCTTGTCATGACATTTGATGAATCACCTGAATCTAACATGCAGTTATGAAGGAGCAAGCTATCAACTAAAAGGGAGACATAAAAAGGTGGGTGGTCTTCTCTTCTCAGATCAACAATGTTGAGGACTATTGGCATATCTATAGGTTCAATATGTTCAGCTTCAAATATAGCATTGTTATTAGGAAGAGGATCCTCTTTGACAATATTATGAGCTTTACTTTGACTATATTCTAAGGATTTCAACAACTTTTCTTTTTGACCAGGAATTTTAAGGACATCAGTTGCATAAACATGAATCTTAGCACTACTTATCCTTTCTCCCATATCAATATTTGATTCAAGGACAATAGGAGGATCTGGGAGGGGAGGAGCAGTTACCTTTGGCTTGTACTGTTTAGACGGTGATGGCTTCTCCTTTCTTTGATACACTACTCCCTTGAATCTAGCCTTCTTCATTTCCTTAATTTCTTCCAGAGAAGGAATTACACCATAAAAGTTGGAAGGTATGACTCTCTACAAATATGTGATGGATATCTGAGAGGGATTGGTCTTCTAAATTTTCAAGGTTTCTACAAGAAGTATGCCTATTCAATCTTTCCCTAATAAACCTTTCGGGATCAGGGAGAGGATTGAATAATTGTCAACGGTTTCTTTGGGTAGAAATTCTCAAATGGATGTTAGACATTGGAGTCGCCAAATGGATCGAGCTTTAATTTTTATGTTTTTTAAAGACTAGATCAATCAAAAAAAATTCTCTTTTTAGTTGTTTAGAAAAAATTTAAGATAAGTCATACTTGGGAATAAAAATATTTATCCCCAGCAACGATGCCAAAAAGTGTTTCCGCCTTTCAAACATTTAGGTCACATGGCAGCAATATTCAAGCCACTCGGCGTGTCCTTGGGGGCAAGTCTTGAGTCAAGGCTGTCACCTTGTTCTTGACTCCTCCGTTTAGGCTCAACTCCTAACGAAGCCAAGGGAGGTAGACCCTATTAAGTTACTAAGGCTAATTACTTAGTATGGTGATGTTAAACTGAATGAATTACTTAGGAGTTTGAAATTTAACCATAAACAACCATAGATGGCAAGATACAAAATAAGCGCACGAAAGAACAATGCTGAGACACAATATATTTATATAGCAAGAAAATAACCAGTGCCTTAAAATGGAGTCAAAATAAAATAAATGTACTTGCTTGTGCTTGGAATGAATGTTTTGAAATTGCCTCTTGGTACGTTTTAAGTTAATGTAAAATATGAGTTGATTAAAATTAGGTGAAGGGGTGGACTCTAGATATACCCGAGAGTACTTGGAGTATGTCCAAAACTAAACCTTCATGGCTACCCACAAGGAATATGTGGGCTGAATGGATTATTTGGGGCTATTTTTCATAACGCACCCATTAGGGTGTGACAGAGATCAGCGCCCCGAAGTCACTTTTCAGGAGTTCCCGCTTCCTTTGGGTATTTTGCCATCGTAATGGTTTGATCTAGGTGTTGGATTTTGACCTGATGGTTTGTAAATTTGGGAGAGTGAAGCCTAATTATACTAGTCACTGAAGTGTTTTTGATACAATTTGACTGATTGGATGAACCGCAGCCAAGTGCAGAGCATACACACTGGAGTCTTGTCAATTTTAGTAAATTTTGAGATGGATGTTCTTGTTTAAAAAAAAAACCTCTAGGAACCTCTTTCGATCCAAATGGATCTCAATCAGGGAATCAAGGAGGGGTTAATTTTATTAAAGGTGAAGGAACAATTGATGAAAATAAAACCAAGATACACAATGTTGGTTCTCTAATTAGTCCTACCACGCATCTCTTTCCCCTTTCGGGTCAATCGAGAAGTCGTGGGGTAAGTATTAAATTACTTTGAAACCTTAGCTATGGAATATGGAAATGATTTAAATCAAAGTATACTACCCTACATATTATAACTATGCTAGATTTGGAAAAGAGGAATGAAAAGAAAAAAAAGGACACGGATGCAAATCCCCCCAGGGGGGATGGGCAGCGGGCTCGAAAGAGCCTACTCAAAAGATTTTGTTTTATTATTACTGGTTAAAATGTCAGCAATATGAAATATCAGAGACCTCTTGGTCCTTATACGGGATGAAACCAATATCTTACAACTCTGCAAAATTTTTAAATTTTAGTGAAAGGGGAGACCCCTGGGGGGATTTGAATGCTCTCGAGGCCACTTTCAAACAGAATATTATTTTCTTTTCTGTTACACCTTATAAAAAGAAGCAATCATGTTAGAATAACATATTCCCAAAATCACTTTAAGATTACCTTTGGATCAGCCTACCTTAACTCAAAAAGATTAAGTTAAAACTAGCTAAACAAGTGAAAAAGGAACCAAGGAAAGCAAGCTTTCCTTGGAATCTTGGATTTTTGTTTGTGTAGCCAATGAAATATTCACTGATTCCTGGATTTAATCTTTTTAAAATAGAAATGTAAATCTAGAGCATGCAACCTACTGATTTTCTTTAACTTGCTATGCAAAATGGACGATTTCCATATGCTAGATCTAGAAGGCTTAATGATACTTTTCAAAGTTAATATCTAGACTATGAGCTTTGAAATAGCATATATATGTAAATTTTACTTTGATATAATAGATCCCAATGATAACAAATCTTTCGAACACAGTAACCAGGTAAGAAAATTGATTTTGAAGGAGGAAAAGGAGAAGAGAAGTGCGTGTTGCTGAAGCAGATCTGCAATGGAAACTTGTTAGTGGAATACAGAGGGGCAATGTCTTCACAAATATTTTGGATGTACAGTGGATTCAAACTAGATCCACAGCTCATCCAATCCTTGCTACCTAAAAGCTAAACACACAATCTTGCACGAAACCTCATGAGATCTGGATATATATATGAAAAAGAGACAAGAATTATATGCAAATAAACTTATTAAACATGTATAATCTAGATATTCTAACATATATGCTATGAGATATAAGAAAAATAAGTAACCTTACTTTCCCAACTATACTCCTATTGATTCAGCTGGATCATTCAAGCCAGACAGGGTTCAGATGCAGAAATTGAGAGAAAAGTCGGTAACATCAATAGCCGTAAGACAATGCTTAATCCACACATATGAGAGAATTACACCATTTGGCCTTCCAAAGCTTCTTTATTTCAACAATCAAAAGATTACAACAGTATTACAATAGCAAGCCCTTCAATCCAACTCTAACTAGCTTGGAAGAGGAGGCTTATGCTTGGATATATACAAAAACTAAGAGATCCAACCCAAGGGGGGCACAAATCCCAAGGAGACGGATCAAATCAGCTGATGGAGAGTCAATCAATGCAGATCTAAAGCTAAACTGAGCCTACTTGTCAACCAGGGGGCTGATTGAGCTGACACATCAACCCATAAACTAACACATCAGTCCACAGAGCATCCAGGAGATTCCACACGTGTGGAGGAGAGAGAGAGGGTGCAATTCCCCATAAATACTGCTAAAGATCAACTCTCGATCTGATTTGATCACCTCCTTTAGTCAAGGATTTGTCAGATCCAGTCAATCTTGTTTAGATCTGACTGATTTCAATCAAATCAGCTAAGAATCCACTGATCTATGATTTTGAATTTGCTCCATTATTCACCGATTTATTAATTAAAATAATCAATAAATGATTTTTTGGGGCTTTCTGACCTGAGTGATGGAAAATCACTCAAAACTAGGAAATAGTGGGTCCATGGTTTTACATGGTGCTCCTAGCTTGAAAATGAGCACCTAAATGACTGAAACTGATTATTTGGCCCACTATTATTACAAAATCAATTTTTCCAATTAAACTATTAAAAAATAGCTTAAGTTTTGGAAAAAATAAATTTTAATAAAAAACACTGAAAAAATCAAAAATTTTAAGAAGTTGAAAAACCCTAGGGGGACTTAGACATGTTCATATGACTCGATCATGATGTCTAGCATGTTTATACATTGACACATTGACTCTAATAACCTCAATAGGCCTAAATGCCAAGCCGGCCACCCCAACTTTGGAGGTATGGATTGGAAAACTCAGAAATTACCAGTCGTTTATTCAAAACAACCAATAATAACCAAGGGAAAAAACACCCTGGGCTGATCGGATTGACAAATAAAGTCTAAGAGACCGAGTCTTTTACAGACACTATCATGCTAGAACATTTATTACAATTCCCCCATGGGGTATAAACATGTGACATAGTACAACAAGCACTTCCCAGAAGTACTTCCAAAGGTCTTCTGAAGTCCGAACAAGTTATCCTTGTCTAGTTCACCAGGCTCACGTGATAAAAAACCACTAAGTACAACTTAGGTGGTAACACCATGATGCGTCGGGGGCATCCCATGCCACAGATGGCATTATAGTCTCTGTATCCCATCACTCACAACACCATGCATCACCACCTATAATTCCACCACACCCAAGAGACACCCCTAGTGTTTCCTACCCAAATCAAGCTCCAAACTACTCAAGGATGATATCTCATTTTGGAGCCACAACCTCCTACACACAACCCGCACCACAACAGCATGCCTATGCACCAACTTGGCCAGGACAATAGTATTCAAGACAAATGCCTAGATTTATAGCCCCCCTGGCTCACCCAGTCTACTATGTACCACCTGTACAAGCCCCTCCAACTCCCATCCTAGCTCCACCACCACCCTTGGGACAAGTTTTTGCTCAGCAAAATCGTCCCAAACAACCAGCCCCCAACAACCAACAAGGGCAAGGTAGAAATAACCGAGCTAGGAACCGGGGAAACAACCAATTGCAAGGAGGTAGCCAACAACCAAACCCACCTAGATGCAACACTCAATTACAGACAAATTAGTTGTGCAAACTATGTGACATCTATGGGAACTATATGCATGAATGCCCTTTCATGGGTTGCGCCAAGCAGGTTCTTCAGAATGAAGCTCAACGTGGTACTAATGTGAAAGTCCCAGCTCAACCCAACCCAGGACCACCAGACCCTCCACCCATGGTGCTCCAAAACCTATTACCACTCCACGGGTTGGTAGCAACTGCACCCATGCCCCCACCTACCCTCGCAGCCCCTACTATGGCCCCACCTACAGGGATAGGGGTTCATCATCTACTAACCATGACAACTAACGTGCTCAACTTGTAGACCAAGCAAAACCAATATGGGTCCACTGTCGAAGTCGTTGACCCATCAGCGGAATCCACATACAAGGCCACAAACATACCTCTTCACTTACCCCCTTTTCCCCCATGCCCCCCCATATGACAGGTGGCTAACAATTCCATAGCTAGAGCTGCAATGAGCTATAGCATCGTGGATGACTTGGCTTAAACACCTATGGCCATGTTCACTCTCAAGGTGCTTAAAACATACCCAACACAAAGGAAATATCTACTAGCTACCCTCAATGCCATAGACCCCTATGACTCCAAATTGATCACTTTTGATTTGGACAAAGGAGAACCCAGAATGCCATCCACCATCGCCTTCCAAATTCAAGTCTCAATCCAAAATTTGGTGGTCCATCGATGCATTGTTGACGAAGGGGCGTCCACCTGTGTGATGTCAAAATCTGTCTGGCATAAACTTGGGTCCCCTACCCTTCAACTATCTACCACTACACTTCCCTCCTATGATGGCCACCCCACCAGGTCCCAATGCATCCTTTCACATGTCCCCATCACTTTAGCAGGGAAGACAATCCTAATTGACATAAAGGTGGTCAACGCATACTTGGACTATAACCTACTCTTGCGATGAAGCTACATGTATGCCATGAGATTCATGGAATCCACCATGTTCTTCCTTATGATGTTCCCTCATGACGGGAAAATTGTGACCATGGATCAACTAAATTACCATGATCCATAGGGGCTGACTACACCAGCCAATGTCATCCCCACTGTGGATACTTCCTTCGAAAACGCAGCCACTCCTTCATTGTTGGCTGTAGGTAGCGGGTTGTTCCCAGATATGACCATGACAATTTCCTTCCAATTCTTACCTCCCCCACCAGAACCAAGTGAGACTGCAGATTTGTGCATGCTCTCATCTAGCATTGCTGCACCTAAACTCCAATTGCAGCCACAGCACCAACCGCAGTTGCAGCTCCATCTGCAGCCGCAACACCAACCGCAGTCACAGTTCCATCCGCAACCACAACTCCATCCACAACTGCAGCACCATTCGTTGTCGCAGCACCAACCGCAGTCACAGCTCCATCCACAGCCACAACTCCATCCACAGTCACAGCTCCATTCGTAGCCGCAACCTCAGTCGCAACCTCAACCTCAGTTACTAGGGAAATAGTGGGGTTCATTCCCACTCAACATGATCCTTTTCCTTTTCCCTTTCCTTTTCCTACCATCTGGAATCATGAGTAAGTGTTGGAGGAGCAAGTCAGTATGTCGACTTGAACGATAGCTGACTTAGTTGATCAGCCAACTAAGTCGGTTGGCCAACTAAACTAGAGATTAGGTCGGCCACCTAAGGTCGTGTCGGTTCACCGAACCGACAGGTAGTTATTTTGTAACTGTTTTGTAATCATACATATTAGGTTGTTGATCTAGAAGAGAACTCGGTTCAGTTCTCTGTATTGTATGGACCCATTCATGTTAATATAATATGTTACTTCATCTACTTGTCTTATCTCTTGTCTCTGTTATGTATGTATGTTTTAGTCTGTATTATTGGTAACCTTATGTGATCTGTGAGATTACAACATTGGTTTCGTTGTCGGTAGTACATGTCTCAGATGTATGCAAATAGATGATATCAAAACAAGAGATTAAGGACTAGTGGGAATGTAAAATTGCAAATTATTTGCAGAATTACACATGAAGAAATAGATTAATGACTGCACAAGCAAAAGCAGGATTCTTTACAGAGACACATGATGAGTTTGTAAAATCAGTGCCCCAACTTCTAAAGAAACTCCTGGATGAAAAAGCTGGAAGGGACTAAAGATCAACAGTTGCTAGAAAAACTAATCCAAGGGGGAAGAACAAACTTGTCAGATTGGTTCAAGAAAATCGCCGATGACTTCTACGAGGAGCAAGCAGTAGAAGACAGAACTTCGGTGGAAACCGTCAAGGAAACATTTTACACAAACCTCATCGAGCAATTTCTGTGTTCCTTACCAACCTTTCTTTTTAAGTTCCTGATCAAGAAGGGAGTCAGTCATATTGTCGAACCCTGTCCATCACTTCATAGACCACCATTAAACCCTAACTGGGCAGAAAAGCAAAAGAGGTGGGAAAAATTCATTTCCAAAAAGGAGTGGGAATACTTCCTGAGCAAGTAGACCGAACTATCCGAGCTTTCTAAAGCGTCGGGTAGGCTATGGGGGGGTAGTTGGTCATATGTTGGGATAAAGTGGAGTGGATTCTAGTCGACTAGAAGAAGAAACCAATCACCAGTAATGAGAATTCAACCAAAAGCGAAATCAATAAGATAGTATCACACAAAGGTATGTCGGACGTTCAAAATATAGAGAGGGAAGAGAGACAACAAAGGAGGGAAGAAAGAAGAGAAAGAGCCTTAGCACTACACAGAGGAATGAGTACTAGGGTGACCGACCAGGAAATAAATTCACCAAAGTCCGGTCATGATCGACAAGAAGAACGCGTGGAAGAAGAGGCATCCCCTATGGAAGAAGAATTGTGGATAGAGCAGCCAGAAGCTCTCCAAGTAAGAGATCCCCAAGAAGGAACAACTCTATCTCTGTTGAATCTATGTACTCGGATACAAACTATTGTCCAAGAGGACCTCCAACTAGGAGCTAGTGACTTTGGTATATGGAGTTGGCTAGACGACGAGACATACACTGGAAGACACCTCATTATCCATCGACCAGAAGAAGGAAATTGGGTTACCTTTCAAGCAGTGCCCTCCAACCGAAGTATCCACTTACTTTTACCGACACATGAAGGAGCACCCCCCCTACCAAATATAGCTTTGGAGGACACAGAACATTCAGAACTGCGGACAGGTAACTACAGTTGGACATCAATAGAAGAAGTCAAAATCAACCGATTGCTGGTTGAAGACGAAATGACAAAAACAATCGATGGAGACGAAAGTTTCGTCGACGATAGTTCTGCAATGAGGAATAAGTAAATAACCCCACCACCCCCACCCCCCACCTCCACCATCACCACCTCCTGAAAGCAGGGACAGTGATTTCGACATGGGTCACGGGTTAGCACACATTCCTCTATATGAGGGGGATGAGGACCCCAGATGACACTGGTTCATCTGTGAGTTGACTTGGGAGGCTAACCAAGTTACTGGCGAAGACAGGCAGATTGCACAGTTCACTGGTGCCTTGAGGAAAAGAGCATTAACTTGGTATATGACCTTTTCTGAAAGACAACCTTGAGCAACCAAAGCCGAGATCAAAGTTCAATTTCTATCATTTTTCAAAACTCCATATGCAAAACATCTGGCAACAAAGAAATTAAAAACAACATCGTAGAAGCCGGGAGAAACTGTCTGTGATTATGATAAGCGATGGAAATACCTTCTTAGCCAACTGGACTATGTTATATATGAAAAATTATTAATCCAGTGGTTTCTTGCAGGTTTATCTCAAAAAATCTGTTGACAAATAAGTCTAGAAATATTCAAGTCTTACGAAGATGTGCTTACAAAAGCTCTCCAAGTGGAAATGGATGAGAACATATCAGCATACTTGACTGATCACAAGCTAGAAGAACAGCTTGAGATCATGCAGAAGTCATTAAAAGAATTAAACCTCAAAAGTCAGGATATCTGGTGCATGTAGTGCTCAATGGCCAGACATTCAAAAGACAACTGTCGACAGGAAACCAGCCGACAGGACGTTCGATTCGTACAGACAAAATATTTTTGAGACATTTTCTAGGAGCATGGAGACCACTCAACAAAATATTTCCCGTTCAACATAAATAACGGCAAGGCATCTTGGTGTGCAATCTGTGAAACTAAAAATTATAACACAACCGACTACCATCTGAACCTGAAGAACTGACAAAATTATCATGCAATATACCAGACCACTACAGTTGCACAAAATAATGAGCAAAACAACTTACCAAATGATGAGAACAATCAAAGATATGAAGGTCTAAGATATGAGCGTTGGTATGACAATCGACATGGAGGCTATGGAGGTCGAGATCGATTCTCTGGAAATCAAGACAACTGACCACGTCGACCCATCCAATGCTTTACATGTTATAAGGAGGGACGTCGGTATGCAGACTGTCCATATAAAGACAGAACTGACCTCAAATTTTGTACTCATTGTGGAGTAGGGGATCACTCACTAGAGTATTGCCCTA
The DNA here is from genome assembly GCA_001517045.1 of Pseudotsuga menziesii. NCBI lineage: Eukaryota > Viridiplantae > Streptophyta > Pinopsida > Pinales > Pinaceae > Pseudotsuga > Pseudotsuga menziesii. The sequence goes on from LPNX010211480.1 coordinate 365,308, forward strand.
CCATGCTGGAAAAAATAAATAAAAAGAAAAATGTTAATGTCTTGTCATGTGTGCAAAAAAATGATGTAATAAACACAAATAATTTGTATATTGTAACCCGACAAGGGACAAAAACAGGAACTGATAACCCAAAAAATCAGCAAAATAAAAGAGAAAAATGTCTACCCTGATCCACTTAAAGAAAAACAAACATATAAACAGGCAACAAATGTATTCAAAGAATTTGCACGACAGGAAGAGGTTAATGACAATCAACATAACACAATAAAATTATTAATACAACTCATACAAAAAGATAATTCAGTATCTCAATTCATCGACTTGCTATATGAAATAAAACACATCAACATCAAAAAACAAACAAAGAATATCTGCAGTTTAAATCAAAAAGATAAAAGTGATGCCGACACACTTGTCGACCAGGAAATTGAAGGATACCATGTCCGACAAGTAGTGCTCAACTTTGGATCACAAGTAAACATCATGACTCGTGACACTTAGGAACAAATGGGAAGACCTCGACTATATGAGTCAAGTATATACATCAAACTAGCTAGCCCGGGCCTAATTGAACCTATTGGAGTCTGGAAAAATGTTGACACAACTATAAAAGGAATCTCAACCAAAGTCGACTTCAAAATAATTGACCCTAAGGAAGGATCCAGTTCCTTCCCAGCGTTAGTCGGTCGACCTTGGGGTCGAAAGATGAAAGCATCGATATCCCTGGACAAAGAGAGAATCAAATTAAAAGGAAATAGACAAAAGGTCATTGTACCTATTCATCCATCTCAAGGAGAACCTTGGACTGAACCTATCGATGAAGAAGTCGACATTCGACAACTTTATTAGATACATAACAATGCAGATTACACAGAAACTAATATCTATGGAGAACTTCATTTAGGAAACCAATACTCATTCGGTTATAATTCAGATGCAGAATTATATGATTGGGAATTCAAGAACTACAAAACACAAGAAAGAGGGTGTTGGACTATTCAAAAAGTACAGAAAAATCCCACCCAACAGTGCTTCATAGTGTCCATTGTCCCAAAAATCTTTGAGAAGAAAATTAGGGAATACCCTACTTTAAAACCTACCAATGTAAATACTACACAAATACCAAGATACAAGGAAAGAGAATCACCAGTCATGCATGTAGAACAAGTTTTCAAAAATATTGGTGAACATGGCCGACTTTAAAGCCTAGTAGAAACTTTTATAGGACAAGCTACTAGATGGTGGGATACCCATCAGACAAGACTGCAGACCTGGACAGTAGCTTCAACTTACTTTGTAGAAATATTTGGAGGATAGAAGTTAACCAAATAGGCTCAGATACCTATATTCATCCAAGCAAAAGAATCCAGAATATCATATTAAGACATGTGAAAAAGAATGGAGAAGACTTGGATACAAGGATGAACGAACATGGCCACACCTGTTTCCATCAACCCTCACCGACTTACCAAACAAATGGTATAAAATGGAAGAAACTAGGCATGAAACATTCTTATGGCACTTCTAAAAGGGAACTTCTAAATATCCCATGGAAAAGGTGGCAGACATGATAAAAAACTTGGTTACTAGTCAAAACCAACAAATGGCCAATCATGTTGCACAATTGAATCACAAGCAGAATAGATTGATCACAAAGGAAAGGAATAATGGACCTAGAAACTTTCATCCCAAGCAAAATCAGATGTATCAGAAGAAATCCCCTCAGTAAGAGCCTAGGATTCCAAACTAGTTAGACTCATCTAACATGGTAGAAGAAGTACTTCAATGGTGTAGACCTTATGAACAATTCCACCAAGAAAGCACTTGTTATGTTGAAAATCAAAGTCATGGAAAATGGACTTCCCGAGGTCAGTATTCGGGAAACAACTTCAATCAATCCTGGTCATGTCTACATGGTAGGCTAGGCCTACCCTTTTTCAAACCAGCATTGGCAACAAGCCACAGATTATAGTTATGAGAAGGCCCTCCTTTCCAACTTCTATGGTGAAATTCCTACTCCAAAAATAATTCAGGAAATGAAGAAGGCTAGATTCAAGGGTGCAGTTTATCAAAGAAAGGAGAAGTCTTCACCAGCTAAACAGTACAAACCTAAAGTAACCACTCCTCCTCTCCCAGATCCCCCTGTTATCCCAGAATCAAATATTGATATGGGAGAATGGTTAAGTAGTGTTAAGGTTTATGCTTATGCAACGGATATCCTTAAAGTTCCTAGTCAAAAAGAAAAGTTGTTAAAAGCCTTAGAGGATAGTCAAAATAAAAATCATGATGTTGTCAAAGAGGATCCTCTCCCTAATAATAATGCTATATTTGAAGCTGAACATATTGAACCTATGGATATGCCTATAGTCTTAAACAATGTTGATCCGAAATGAGAAGACCACCTTCCTTTTTATGTCTCTCTCTTAGTCGATAACCTTCTCCTTCATAACTTCATGTTAGATTCAGGTGCTTCATCAAATGTCATGGGAAGAAAAGTAATGGAACAACTAAATCTAAGGATCACTCGACCCTACCACAATGTTTGTGCAATGGATGCAAGAGAAGTTGAAGTGGTAGGGATAATCTTAAATCTACATTTTAAGTTGGCCAAGTATCCTGACATTGACATGTCGATGGATGTGGTAGTGATTGATGTGTCAGATAATTGGGGTATGTTTCTATCCAGAAAGTGGGCCGCAACTCTTGTTTTGTACATTCAAATGGATTGGACATATGCTACTATACCTACATCAGAAAACATTAGGGTGATACTCCATAGAGAGAAGCTAAGGAAACGACATGTAGAAAACCCTTACAATCCTGGAAATGAATTTGTACATTGCACTGATAACTTTGGAAACTATGCTATCTTGTCAAATTTCATGGCCCCTATTAAGGAAAACATTAAAGATGAAAATATAGATGAGGTTTGGAAAATGTACTTTGACGGGGCTTATTCCAAAGCCGAAAAGGGTGCGGGCATCGTGATCATCTCTCCTTCAAATAAAGTATACAACTTCGATTTTAGGTTAGAGTTTGAAGCATCAAACAATGTAGATGAGTATGAGGCTTTGCTTCTAGGATTAGAAACTGGTAAAGACATGGGGATAAAGATGTTGAACATAAAAGGTGATTCAGACTGAGTTGTCCTCCAGATTAAGAATCAGTTTCAGTGCAAAAATGACAGACTAAGGAAGTATAGAAATGCCATATGGGACACCATGGACTAGTTTGATGCACTTAACATTCAAAAGATCCCTAGGGAAATGAATTGGTTAGCAAACAAGTTGGTGGTAGCAGCATCCACCCTCCAGCCTTCAAATGAAATGATTCATAGGAATGGAAAAATGCAAATTAATTTCAAACCATCAATTCCAGATAATGTAGATCACTGGCAGGTGTTTAAAGATGATGAGCAACTCTTGAGATTCATCCATAATCTCCAAGAGTTTGAAGGTTGCAAGATCAGTTATCAACAGGAGGGTAAAGAGTATTAGGAATGCGAGGATAATGAAAGGAATCACATCCCGAGTAGCCTTATAGATTTTGAAAATATGTTTGATCGACATGATCGTCATAAAAACAAAAAAGAAGCAATAAAAATTGGAGATTATATGGAAATAAACATAGGAACTGATAAAGACCCCAATTTAATAAAAATTGGAAAAGGTAATTCAAAAAAGGAAAGGAACAATTTGATTAACTTAATCAAAGAATATATATATGTGTTGGCCTTTAGTTATGATGAGCTTAAATCCTATCAGGAATATGTCTTTCAACACACTATTCCCCTCACAGAAGAGGCTAAGGAGGTCAAGCCTTTCCGATAAAAACTTAGGCGAATAAATCCTAAGTTGGCCCCCATTGTGCAGAAGGAGCTTCAGAAGATGTTAGCAGTAGGGATCATATCACCTACAATACATTCATCATGGTGCTCCAACTTAGTTGTTGTCAGAAAGAAGAATGGGTCAATTAGAATATGTATAGATTTCAGAAATCTGAATACATCATGCCTTAAAGATAATTACCCATTGCCCGACATGGAAACATTGCTTCAAAGAGTAATGGGATCAGGAATGATGTCCATGTTGGATGGATTTTCTAGTTATAACCAAGTGTTGGTAAATAAAGAGGATCAACATAAAACTACATTCACCACACCTTAGGGCACCTATAAATTTTTAGGAATGCATTTTGGCTTATTAAATGTTGGTGCCACCTTCCAAAGAGCCATGGATTTTTCCTTTAAAGATCTTATAGGAAAAATAATTGAAATATATCAGGATGACTTAAGTGTTTTCTCAAAAGAAATATTTGACCACATAAGTCATCTTAGGTAGGTTTTCATAAGATGTTTGAAATATGGTATTTCCTTAAACCCTGCCAAGTTAATCTCTGGGGTTGATGAAGGCAAGTTGTTGGGACACATCATTTCTAAGGATGGTGTCAAATTCAATCCTGAGCGAGTTGAAGCCATTAAGAAAGTCCCCTTTCCTTAGAATCTTGAAGCTATCCATTATTTCAATGGTCATATTAATTTCATAAGGAGATTCATCCCAAATTTAGCAGAACTAATGAAGCCTCTACAAAAATTGTTAAAGAAAGATGCTAAATTTGAGAGGACAAATGAAGGGAAAGATGCTTTCAAGTCTATCAAAGATGCCATATCCAAGTCCTTAGTATTGATCAGTACAAATTATTCCAAGGAGTTTCAGATATTTTCCTTTTCCTCAGAGGACACCATTACTAGTGTTTTGCTTCAAAAGAATGAGGGACAAGAGCAAACTATAGCCTTTATGATTACAGCCTTGCAACATTCAAAGTTGAAGTATACCACCATGGAGAAACAAGCTTATGCTCTTGTCAAGTCCCTTAAACATTTTAGAACTTATGTAGGATACTCTAAAATCATTGGGTATGTACCCCATGCAGTTGTCAAAGATATCATGTCTCAACAAGATTGTCTAGGAATCAGGGGAAAGTGGGTTTCAAAGATTCAAGAGTATGATTTAGAGATAAAACATACTAAGTTAATTAAGGGACAAGGTCTTGCAAAGATGTTGACCCAAGGAAATGAAAAAACCTTAGGAATAATCTGCCAAAACAGTGATCCAGAACAAAGTGTATCAGACGAGCTTCAGATATTAGAGCAGCACCCTTGGTATCCCGACGTCATCTTTTCCTTAGTAACCTTACATACCCTGATCACCTACTTGGCCATAAAAGAAGAGCATTAAGGTTAAAAGAAACTAAGTATTGTTTAACAAAAGATGGTTTGGGTTGGAGAAACCCCGATGGTTTAATACTTAGATGTGTCGATGAAGCTAGTTCTAAAAAACTCATGGTTGAGTTCCATGCAGGATTTTGTGGTGGACATTTTGTAGCAAGAAAAACCGCCCATAAAATCCTTAGAGCAGGCTACTATTGGCTGAACCTCTTTTCAGATGTGCATAATTCTGTCAAAGTTTTCCCCCAATGTCATTTGTTCACTGGAAAGCAACAAATGAAATCCTTGCCTTTAAACCCAATAGTAGTCCAAGCCTCTTTCCAGCAGTGGGGGCTTGATTTCATCGATAAGCTCAAGGATAAATCAAGCAATGGTTATTCTTGGATACTCACTACCACTGATTATTTCACCAAGTGGCTAGAGGCGATACCCACCAAGAAGGCAACCAATGTTGTAGTCATGGATTTCTTAGAAGATAAGATTATCACAAGATTCAGTGTGCCAACCAGAATCATCACAGATAATGGCCCGTGCTTTGTTTCCTCTGAGATGTCATCCTTTTGTTTCAAGTATGGTTTTGTCCTATCCCATTCATCCAACTATTATCCCCAAGGAAATGGTCTAGCTGATTCAAGTAATAAAAACTTAATGACCATAATCAAGAAAATTGTGGGTGATAATAAAAAGGCTTGGGATAGCAAGATCAAGTTGGCATTATGGTCCAATATAATCACAAAGAAAAGTTCAACCGAAAGGAGCCCTATTGAACTTGTCTATGGCCTAGATGTCACCTTACCTGTCCACTTAAAGCTTCCATTATATCAGCTTCCCCAGACCTTTAGCTCAGATCAGGTTGCCATTCAGAATAGAATCAACCAGTTGATCGAGTTAGATGAGAGTAAAAGAAATTCCCTTGACCAAAGTATCAAAAATTTAGACAAAGTCAAGAGAACCTTTGATAGCTCTACCCGGTCTAGATCCTTTCAAGTAGGTGACACAGTCTTGCATTGGGACAAACGACGGGAGAAACTCGGGAAACACGGAAAGTTCAACAACTTATGGTTGGGGCCATATATCATTGATGAAGTAGCAGGAACAAATTCTTTCTGTCTAAATGACCTAGAAGGAGAAAGGTTAATCCTACCAATGAATGGATTTCTCCTCAAGATGTTCTTCGCTGAGACGGTTTGATGCCTTTATTGGCATCTGTGGTTTCAAGGCCAATTTCTAAACCTTTCCCTGCATGTATTTTTAAATTTCATGTATCATATTGTTGTATTATAGATGTTTTGTACCATGGTACTAACCTTGAAATTTTTCTTTCGTATATTAGTCTTGTAAAATATTTTTTTTTGTACATCATAGACTAATTCTGTACATTAATCTTCTTTTACAGTTGGTTTCTTTTATATACATGTTACTGACAAGCTTTAATTGCTATGCAGGACCGAGAGATTCTGGAGTTCTCACATCCTCTTCTTTGATCAGAAGATTAGTCAGAGCATGTGTCCCTAGATGGAGCTAGATGTTAACACCTAAGTTGTACTTAGTGGTTTTTTATCAAGTGGGCCTGGTGAACTGAACAAAGATGATTTGTTCGGACTTCAGAAGACCTTCAAAATTGCTTCTGGGAAGTGCTTGTTGTACTATATCACATGTTCATAGCCCATAGGGGAATTGTAATAAAATGTTCTAGCATGGCAGTGTCTATAAAAGACTCAGTCTCCTAGACTTACTTGTCAATTTGATCATTCCAAGGTGTTTTTTCCCTTGGTTATTATTGGTTGTTGAACAAACAACTGATAATTTCTGAGTTTTTCACCAAACTCCTCCAAAGCTGGGGTGGCCGGCTTGGCATTTAAGCCTATTGAGGTTATTAGAGTCTGTGTGTCAATGTATAAACATGCTAGGCATTATGGTCGAGTCATATGATCATGTCTAAGTCCCCCTAGGTTTTAATTTTTTATTTTTTAAGTTTTAATTTTTCCAAAACTTAAGCTATTTTTTTATAGTCTAAATGGAAAAATTGGTTTTGTAATAAAAGTGGGCTCAAAAATCAGTTTCAGTCATGGGGGTGCTCATTTTCTAACTCAGTGCACCCGGTAAACCCATAAACCCACTTTTCCTAAGTTTTGAGTGATTTTCCCATCACTCAGGTTAGAAAACCCTAAAAATCAAATATTGATTATTTTAATTGATAAATTAATTAAATAATGGAGAAATCCAATTTCCTAAATTAGTGGGATTTGCTCCGATTTGACTGAAATCAGTCTTATCGGCTTTGGATTGACTAGAGCTGACCATGCCTTGATTGAAGGAGTTGATCTTGGCTGAAGAGGGAGTGCACCACAACATCCATCCTTGGGATTTGTGCCCTCTCTCTCTCCTCCACATGTGTGGGCTCATCTGGATGTGGTTTGGTTGATGTTTCAGTTAACCGGTTGATGTGTTAGTCCGATCAGCACTCTGATTGTCAGTTACACTTAGTTAGACTCAAATCAAACTCAGTTAGACTTAGATCAAGCTTAGATTAACTCCTCATACAGTTGCAGTCCCTCTCCCCTTGGGAATTGCACCCCCTCTAGGATAGGGTTTTATTTTTTGCTATAAATAAAGCACAGTTTCCTCCTTTCCAAGCTAGTTAGAGTTGGAGTGAAGAGTTGTTGCTATTGTAATGTTGCTATATTTTTCATTGTGAATAAAGAGAAGATTTGGAGGCAAGATGGTGTCATGTTATTATTTGTCGATGATCATTGCCATGTTTCACTGAGGTAACATGTAACTGTGTTCATAACTTGCTTATTTTGATATTGTGGATCCAGTGCTCAAAGATTGATCATAAGTTTATTATGATCTTGATAGGAAAGGAATTTGTTAATAAGTTTATTGGCTATCTCTTTTTCTTGTATTCATGTCTAGAGATCTAGGTTTAACATGCTTTATAAGATTATATGCATGTTATTTTAATATCTCTGTTTATGTATTAACCGGATCTCACAAGCATCTTGGAAATCCTTTGGATTAGTTGCAAGTTCCTAGCTTGGAGAGGGTGCTGATCTAGTTTTCTTCCTCCCTTCCTCCAAACTTTCTCAAAGGCATAGTCCCTTGACATTCCACCGGAAAGCTCCACGATTGATCGTCACGGATACAAGCTTTCCTTCTTCCCTTTCTCCTCTTAAAATTTAAAATATATTTGGTTACTTGGTTCATAGCTTTGATTTGTTTAGATCTATCATCTTAGAGTGAAATTTAACATAGATCTATCTTCTTAAAGCTCATAATCTAGATCTTGTTCTTAAAAAAGGTTTCATAAGCATTCTAGATTTAGCTTTATGGAAATCATCTTTTTGTGTGGAATTTTAAAGAAAATTTGTATATTGCGCATTAGATTTCTCTTTTGTAATTTAAAAGATAAATCTAGCAATTAGTGCACATCATATTGGCTTCCCAAAAGGCAAGCCAAGATCCCAAGGAAATCTTTAATTTTTGCACTTTGTAAGATCTTGAGTTTGTTCTGTATAAGAATCAAGAAGCATTATATTAGTTTTTTGATGTTGTAACCACTATTAATAAAAAATAATTTTGACTAGGATCTTTCGAGCCCATTCTCCATCCCCCTGGGGCGATTCGCGTCCTTTTTTCCTTTTTTGCATTTTTCCTATTTTTTGCTTTAGATTAGTTTTATATATGCAAAATAGTGTACTTTGATTACTTTCATCATATATTCCATATTATAAAGTCAAATTAACTTTAATACTTACCCCATGAATCCCGATTGAACCGAAAGGTGAAAGAGGATCGTGGTATATTTAATTAGAGAACCTGTGGTTTGTTTTATTTTTGTTGCTTCATTATTCACTATTAATTTTTGCAAGCAATCAATTAAAATCAACCCCCTCCTTGATTCCCCAATTGAGTTCCACTTGGACAGAAAGAGGTTCCTGGAAGGTTTTATTTTAATAAAAATACATCGATTAAAATTTACTAAAAATTACAAAGACCCTGGTGTGTACTCTGTGTTTTGGTTGCGGTTCGTTTGATCAGTCAAGCTGCATCAAAAGCAATGTGTGTGACTAGATTAATTAGGTTTCACTTTCCCCAATTAACCACCATCAAGCAAAAATCCAATGCCTCGAACAAACCGTAAGTGGTGGCAAAATACCCAAAGGAGTGGGAACAACTGGAAAGTGACCTCGAGGCGGAAATCTCTGTTACACCCTAACGGGTGTATTATGAACACAGTCTCCGAGACTCCATCCATCTGACAAACACCTTGCGGGTAGCTGTGAAGGTTTTATTTTTGGACATAGTCCAAGTACCTCTCAGGTATATCTGGAGTCCCCCCTCGCCTAATTTAATCATCCAACGCCTCGAACAAACCGTAAGTGGTGGCAAAATACCCAAAGGAGTGGGAACAACTGGAAAGTGACCTCGAGGCGGAAATCTCTGTCACACCCTAACGGGTGTATTATGAACACAGTCTCCGAGACTCCATCCATCTGACAAACACCTTGCGGGTAGCTGTGAAGGTTTTATTTTTGGACATAGTCCAAGTACCTCTCAGGTATATCTGGAGTCCCCCCTCGCCTAATTTAATCCACCCATTTTTCATATTTACTTAAAGCGTACGAAGAGACAATTGCAAAACATTCACTCCAAGCACATGTAAGCACATTTAATCATTTTGTGACTCCATTTTAAGGCATTGGTTATTTGCTTACTTCTTTCGATATATATATTGTGTGTCAGCATTGTGCTTACTTGTGTTTATTTTTCATCTTATTATCTGTGGTTCTCAAATGTTAATTTCAAACTCCTAAGCAACTTATTCAATTTAATACCATCATACTAAAGTAATTATCCTTAGTAAATGTTACCACCTAAGTTGTACTTAGTGGTTTTTTATCAAGTGAGCCTGGTGAACCGAACAAGGATAACTTGTTCGAACTTCAGAAGACCTTCAATATTACTTCTGGGAAGTGCATGTTCTACTATATCACATGTTCATACCCCATGGGGGAGTTGTAATAAATGTTCTAGCATGATAGTGTATGTAAAGGACTCGGTCTCTTAGACTTTATTTGTCAATCCGATCAGCCCATGGTGTTTTTTCCCTTGGTTATTATTGGTTGTCGAATAAACGAATGGTAATTTCTGAGTTTTTCACTCCATACCTCCAAAGTTGGGGTGCTCGGCCTGACATTTAGGCATATTGAGGTTATTAGAGTCTATGTGTCAATGTATAAACATGATAGACATCATGGTCGAGTCATATGAACATGTCTTAGTCCCCCTAGGTTTTTTCAATTTTTCACATTTTTAGTTTTTTTAGTGGTTTTTATTAAAATTTAATTTTTCCACAACTTAGGCTATTTTTTAATAGTTTAATTGGAAAATTTGATTTTGTAATAAAAGTGGGCCAAATAATCAGTTTTAGTCATGTAGGTGCTCATTTTCAAGCTAAGAGCACCATGTAAACCCATGGACCCACTATTTCCTAGTTTTGAGTGATTTTCCATCACTCAGGTCAGAAAGCCCCAAAAATCAATTATTGATTATTTTAATTAATAAATTGATGAATAATGGAGCAAATCCAAAATCATAGATTGGTGGATTCTCAGCCGATTTGATTGAAATCAGTCAGAACTGAACCAGATTGACTGGATCTGACAAATCCTTGACTGAAGGACGTGATCAAATCAGATCCATAGTTGATCTTCAGAAATCTTTATGGGGAATTGGGCCCTCTCTCTCTCCTCCACACATGTGGGCTCTCCTAGGAGCTCTATGGACTGATGTGTCATCTCAATCAATCCCTCGGTTGACAAGTAGGATTAGTTCAGCTTCATATCTGCATTGATTGACTCTCCATCAGCTGATTTGATCTCTCTCCTTGGTATTTGCGCCCCCCTGGGCTGGATCTCCTGGTTTTTATATAAATCAAAGAACAAGCAACATCTTCCAAGCTAGTTAGAACTGGGATTGAGGTGTTGTTGCTCTTGTACTGTATTGTTTATTATTCTAGAATAAAGAAGCTTTGGAGGCATGATCTATGGTGTAATGCTCTTCATGTGTGGATGTTGATTGTCAAATGCTTATGAGGTATAATTTGTTTTATTTATCATTGCTTTTGTTGGTTAATTGTTGGCCTTGAAGGATAGAGCTCCCTCTTGTTAGGGTAAGAGTTTATTCTAGTTTGATTTATGCTCTTACTGCTGCTTGTTTCAGATCTATTGGATTTGTATGTATTTTAATTTTAATTACATGCTTTCCAATTATCTCTTCCAGCAGCACCTATGTTCTGTTTGTGCAAGGATTTCTAAGTTGCAGGTGATCTCGCTTGTAGAAGAGGTTGATATAGTTCACATCTTCCTCATCTTCAAGATCTACTGAATGACATAGTCCCTCGGTGTTCCACCAAAGAAGAATCCAAAGCCCAACATTCCCAGGCTTCAAACACTCTTTCTCTCTCTTCCTCCTTCAAAATCTTAATTTCTCTTCAAATTGGTTACTTTTAAAGAGTCTTATTGCTTAGATATGTATCATTAATAAAATTACATATAGATCTAGTTATTAATATCATTTCTTAAGTTTAGATCTCAGTTATGTTTTGCATATAAAGTTATATTTTAAGAGATCTAGCTGAAATTATCCTCTTTTTGCAAGCATTTTAATGAAATTTTGTAGCTTGCTTTTAAGGTAGTTTCCTTTGATGTACTTTAAAGTTTCATATTCTGCACTAAAATAGCACATCTCATTGTCTGGCCAAACAGCAAGCCAAGATCCCAAGGAAATCTTGCTTTCCTTGGTTCCTTTTTGCAAAACTAGATTACCCCAACTTAACAAAATTTTGCTTAAGTTTTTTTTTTTCAGTAACAAGTGTAGTGACCCAAAACACTTTCAAAGTGTGTTTGGGCACATTTGATTTTTATTGCTCACTATTTTTTAGCAGGTCTAACAAAAAAGAGAAGGAGACTCTGCCCAATTTCCGACTCTTGGACGAACCGGACCTTCCTGGAAGCTTCCCCCACCACTGTGTTTTAATTCTAGCTTGTTACAAGCTTGTTGTAAGCCTTTGGATCCCAAATAACAAGGACCAAAGTGCATCAATTTTAATTTGCTGATATTGTAAATCACTGGTAATGAAAATAAAAGGTCCTTTTGAATAGGATCTTTCGAGCCTATTCACCATCCCCCCTAGGGGGATTTGTGTCTGTGTTTCCTTTTTGCTTTTCTTTCCTTTTTTTTGCAACTAGTGTATTTCTAATCTGCAGGATAGTATAATTAGATTTATTATCAATTTCATATTCCATATTTGATATTTCAAAGTAATCTTAATACTTACCCCACGATTTCCCGATTGACCCAAAAGGGGAAAGAGATGCGTGGTAGGACTAATTAGAAAACGAGAATTGTGTATCTGTGTTTTCCTTTTCATCATTTGTTTCATCAGCTATTATAAAATTAGCCCCTCCTTGATTCCCCGATTGAGATCCACTTGGATCGAAAGAGGTTCCTGGAGGGTTTTCTTTTTAACAAGAACACCCATCTCAAATTTTACTAAAATTGACAAGACTACGGTGTGTATGCTCTGCACTTGGCTGTCGTTCATCCGATCAATCAAGTATCAAAAGAACTTGAGTGACTAGAATAATTAGGATTCACTCTCCCAAATTGACAAACCATCAGGTGAAAATCCAACACCTAGATCAAACCATTACAGTGGAAAAATACCCAAAGGAAGCGAGAACTCCTGAAAAGTGACCTTGGGGCACCGATCTCTGTCACACCCTAACGGGTGCATTATGAACAATAGCCCCAGAGACTCCATTCACCCCACATATTCCTTGCAGGTAGCCATGAAGGTTTAGTTTTGGACATACTCCAAGTACTCTCGGGTATATCTGGAGTCCACCCCTTCGCCTAATTTTAATCAACTCATATTTCACATTAACTTAAAACGTACCAAGAGGCAATTGCAAAACATTCACTCCAAGCACATGCAAGTACATTGATTTTTTTTTTACTCCATTTTAAGGCACTGGTTATTTTCTTGCTATATATATATTGTGTCTCGGCATTGTGCTTTCATGCGCTCATTTTGTATCTTGTCATCTATGGTTGTTTATGGTTAAATTTCAAACTCCTAAGTAATTCATTCAGTTTAACATCACCATACTAAGTAATTAGCCTTAGTAACTTAATAGGGTCTAACCCCCCTTGGCTTCGTTAGGAGTTGAGCCTAAACGAAGGAGTCAAGAACAAGGTGACAGTCTTGACTCGAGACTTGCCCCCAAGGATACACCGAGTGGCTTGAAGATTTTTGCCATGTGACCCAGGTGTGTGAAAGGCGACAACACTTTTTGGTGTCGTTGTCGGGGATAAATATTTTTATTCCCGAGTACGACTTTTGTTTTCTTCCTTTTTGTTTTTGTTTTGTTTGATGAATGCTTAGAATAGATCTTTAATTTTCATCTAGTGACTCCACTGACTTTTTTTCAATTTTTATTTTTACAAAGAAAAGAAAGAAAAATAATTTTTGTGAAAAGATTTATAAATGCTTATTTTATTTTTCACATGGCGACTCCATCGAAGGGATAAAACCTTGTTATCTCATAAACTTATGAAGTTTTGTTGTGTGTAGATGAGCCCATGCAACATGTTAAAACCGTTAAAGCTCATCACTTGACAGCTCAACCTTTTCAGTACAAGGTTTAATCGTTATATCAAATGCATACTATTAATTTTTGATATGGATGAATTAAAGGAGAAATATGGTGCCCAGTTAACCATAATGTTTCATCCTATCGATTTCTCAAACGTCCCGGGTTTTCCTAACTGTTGTAATGGTTTGGGGGATGCATATAACTGGCTTCCAACATTTTATGGAAATTATGGTGATTCGGCCATCTGGCATGTCAAATCTTTCCTTCAGTTGATTGCTGAATCCAATATTCTTCATGAAGACAATATGATGGAAATGTTTGCTAGTACCTTTTGGGGTGAGGCCTGTTGTTCGTTCTATCAGGGCCATCCTAATAAATGTATAACTTCTTTTCCAAGCTTCCTTTGGATGTTCTTAGAGTAGTGGCATGATGGTAGGGGTAGTATGAATGGTTTAAAAAAGTTCCTTGAAAAGATATGTACCTTCTACCTATCTGGGACAGAGTATCACATGGAAACATATGATGGACCTTTCACCATGATACAAAGTATTGAAGACTTGGAATCACTTCTTAAACATTTAAGTGAAGAAGAGGTCCATGATACTATTGGTCTCTCTGGGTAGACCCGGGTTTACTTGTTATGTACCAACAAAACCCCTAGCTCACTGGCCCTTTCGACGACAGACCGTAAAGCAGCCTGAAATCTCACCCAAAGTGATCTTGGATGGGTTGGCTAAAGACTCAAGTGTCCTCAACTAGGTTCTATAGCATCCTATTGGTCTCGTGACTCTTCTTCACCAGAAGGATCTCTCTTTGATAGCGATCCTGCCTTCTAGCTGGCGCTGGTAGGAAACGGACTCTTATCGCATCGTTGATTCTAGTGCGATGCGCAAACTATCTCCTCTACTCAGCTCCTATCCTGTGATATCTCACACTGGAGTTCCTCCAACAGTGCGATATTGCCTTTCTATACTGCGATATCCTTTACGGTAAGACTTCAATATGGCCCTCACGGCCCACGGCTTCTCTCTTAGTATACTAGTTAAGATAAACAACCTCACTTAGACTCCTATAGTCTAATATGCTTAACATCAACTACATTGAACTCGCATAACTCATATACTGGAGTCACTTAACGCAATAACTTTCAACTAACATGAACCAAGCGCTGATAAACTCATATACAGACTACTTGATACATTCAACTTGCGGTTAGCCTTCTATGCACTATAACTGAAGCATAACATACATACATTCATCACTGATAAGCAACATTCATGTAACATGTAACAGATAACACATAAGTAAAGCACAAACACATGAAATAGTCGCACAACACACGAATTTTACGTGGTTCACCTCTAGGGGGGAAGCTACGTCCACGGGAATTGGTTTTTATATTATATCTTGAGAGAGTAAACACAGTTCCGCTGCAATCTGATATGCAGCTCGAGATCTTCTGGGAAACTCCGCACACACAACCGAGAGCCCTTCTCTCTTAGATCGCGTCTCTTATCTTGCCTTCTCTTACAATATACTCCTCCTCTCTCTCTCTCTCCCAATCCCTGCGGATTGTTCAATCCCTGCAGATTGTTACATACATGCTCAAGGAGCCAGCTACTGGTTACAGTAAGATAATACAAATGGATTAACAGGACCAGAGCTCGACTCTTACAATACTAAGACTCTAGATACACTTGGTTAGCTAAATGACTCAGCGGCTATCCCCCGTCTGACTGTCTAAGTAGCTACCCAATAGTCTAACTATCTAAACTTTTACATTACAAGATACATGCTTATATAGGTTTGCCAAAGGTCTCTCCATTACAAAACTGTGGGCCTTTCCCAACAGTAACCCAAAAACCCTAACTATGACAATCGGCACGTCTATACTGTGGGTTGCCGCTTACCGTCAGACCACAGCTTTCTGCAGTCTTCCACGCTTCCCGGCGCTGATCGTGGGTATGGGCGTCACTTCCTGCTATCCTTTGTCTTCAATACCTTGGCCCGTTGCTCCCTTTCCTTTATGAGGGTAGCTGAGCCTTCCTGTCTTCGCTGCTGCCTTAAGTGCAGTGGTTGAGCTCTCTCTTCTCGGTCGCTCAGGTACTGTCTTCTTTTGAATTCCCTGTCCCAATGTAGCAGCTTTTCCTGTAGCTGCAGGACCCTACTCCAACAGTCCCCTAACACTTACTTGTGGCTCATCCCTGAGCCACTAACAGCTGGATTCTCCTACTGTAGCTTCTCCTTGGCTTCCTACGAAGTCTTTGTAAGTCTGTCGTGAAGTCCTGCGACTTCGTTGTTCATAGCTTTGACACACTCTTGTGCTGTTACAAGCATAGCTTGACTAATGTTGGAGTCTTCTGTATCATCAATATCACTTTTTCTTGTAGTGGACTCCTTAACCTTCTGCTCAAATGCATCGACCAGCTCTGTGATTTGTTTCTGATATGGTTGAAGCAGGTTATTAAACTGTATCTCCTTTGCTCTTAACCGCTGCGCTTCCTGTTGCAAACGGTTCATCTCCGTCGTCATATTCATCTTTGCAAGAGCTCATAGACTCTTGACTTCTTCCTTTATTGTTGCTGTGGTGTTCTCTATGTTCTGGATACTCTGCTACAATTCCATTCTATCTAGGAGCTCATCTAGCTCTGACCATGTCTTCATCGCCTCAGCTAGTAATGACTGTGCGTCATCTATGCAACTCTTCATCTGTGTTGAAGCAAGTCTAAAGGCTTCTGCCCTTGCTTCCTTATCTTCCTGAGGTGTCCCTGGTGCTCGAGCCTCAAGCTCAGCAATCTATGCTCTGTGGTCTTCCTCCATCTTGACCACTGTCTCTTCGAGAGCCTTTGCTCTGTCTGCAATTCTTCTTACCTTCTGGGGTAGAGGTAAGGCAAACTCTATGTTACACTGGGGTAACTCCAATGCGATGTTCTGCAGGACTTGGCTAAGATCCTGTTCTTTTTCTTCATGTACTCTTAACTCTTTTGTCTATTTGTGCAAGCCTACGGTGAGCTCTGCATTCTGTTTCCTCAGCTGCGTGTTCTGTTTATACGTCGCAAGCTCTCTATCCCTGAGTTCTGCCGCAATCTGTTGTTGGACCATCTGTAATTAATCAACAGGGAATTGGGCCAGATTAACCTCGACAGGTTGTCTAACCTTTATCTATACATCAATCATCGAAGCAGGGAGTCGGATGCTCCCTGATGGTATCAGCACTGTATTGATGCGATCCTGTGCCAAGACTTCCTCGCAGGAAGTCGATGGTGTTGAAATTTCTCCTGTCGTTGCCTAGACAGGTGGACTTTGCATTGTGGCAGTCTTCTCCGTTAGTGCTTTCAACTCCAAAATTCGTTGATCAACCGTGCTCTGCAGCTTGTCCTGTGATGTCTGCATCGCCTGAAATGATTCCTTCATCGCGTCCTACAATCTTGTTGCAATGAATTCATAGTCATCCTCCTTCAGTATGGTCTCTATAGGTTCCTTTGAGTCTTTTGTTTTTTTCTTCTTCTTTGGTGCATCGAGTGGCACCTCTTCTGCATCTTTCCTCTTTTGTGCCGATGATGGCACTTCTGCTGTATCTTTTGTCTGGGATGCCACTTTGTCTTTGCCTTTGTCCGATGGTTCTATCTGTGCGGAACCTAGTGGTAGTGCTGTCGCATCTTCTAATGCCCTCTTCCACTCTTCATCAAAGTATTTGATGACATCTTCTATATCCTGCACTGTCATCCTGAATGAACCATTTTCGCAATTATCCATTCTAGACCCTTTTGGCCTTAGGTAGATTGTATGGTTGTCTGCCATGAAATCAATCCAATTATCATACATGTCCACAATCTCTGTACTGATCCGTGGTGTCTCCTAGATGACTCTCTTCAGCAGCTTATAGTATTCGTAGAATACTATCATATTGATCTTTTTCTTTGCTGGGCTGGTGCTCTCCCATAAGTTTGCATAGCGAGCACCTCTGGGCGCGCCGCTTTGTAGCTATAGAAACTGGGTGTGGGGCGGTTCTTTCCATCCGACGAATGCAGATAATATGAGAATCCATGAGAAATGGAAGGGGTGTTTTGGCTCATCCTGTGCTGTCAAACAATCTTGCAAAAAAATATTTAATAAGAATAAACACCAATTAAATTGTTCACCTTCCGTTACTTGTATGGCAAGGTGAATTACTAATCCTGTGACTTTCTTTGGCCGTACTTTTGTTGACAATTTGCCTGTGAGCATACTGGCTGTAAATCTGAGTGTATCATCTGGAATTGCTGCGAGGTCATAAGCCCGACCTCCTCTTTGTAGCTTATACTTGGTAACTAGGGTTGCTGGTAGCTTGGAATCCTTGCTCTTACCTGATATATGTGTTTGAGGGTCCTTACCGTTCTTGGACAGCCCGGTGATGTGGTGTATCAGATCGATCCTATTACCTAGCCAGAGGTAACCTCCATGTACACAAGAAAGTAGCATGCGCACCACGGCATTAACCTCTGCACCTCGTCCAAAATGTGGTATTCTCAACAAATTGAGCAGGCCTGACTGCTCAAGAATCTGGACATGTTCCATAGGAACAAACTCATCTGTGCCGGTCCTCGGGTTCCTCTGAACCGTAAGATACTGGTCTAGATGAAACTGAGGGTATGTCTTACTGTCTCCAAGGTTATAGTCTATAAATTTGAGAACAGGGGCATATCCTAACAGATCTCCATCTTCCTTGACACGAGAATCAATCGGTGGAAGGGGAACAGGAAACTTAGCACCCTTGGGAATGGTTACCTCTGGTGTGTCCTCAACTCATGGTACGATGTATTATGTTGCCATATGAACTTCTTCCTCCAGCTCTGGGATGGACTCTTCTACTATCTGAGATTGACTCCTCATCCTTGGCGACTATCTGACCTGTGATGTACCTACTTTCGCAACCCTGGGCGGCGTCGTCATAATGGACGCAAGGCCACCACACTGGAATCTCTACACAATGTCCTCTAAAGGCTTTGTCTCGGACAGAAACCACTTAGTGCAATACTCTGGACGGGCAATGGCTGCGAAATAGGGGAAAACCAGCACTCTGTAACTGCAGTATCTCTTCACAGGAAAACTCTCCAAATTGCTCTGTACTCTCAGAAATCGGAAAAGTAACCCTTGTGTATGAATAATCTCTGAATTTATAACAAAGGTGATACTCTTCGAAGCAACGGTCATCTAGGCTAGAACCTTTGGTGGTATTAATTGCATGGACAAGACAATACCTATCGTTTCGATCCTCATTAATTGCTGAAAATCCGATCAAATTTCCCTCGAAACTTGTGTGCAAGTGCCGGTCTCGACCAAGATTTAGGAAATATGGAAAAATCATTATACTGTTTCCAAATCTAGGGTCATATACCGGTCATCTCTGTATTAATTGATTTTCAAAAGGTGAAGTGACTAGCCCTCTGTCTCTTTTCCAACTTTTCTACGTGACACGGGGAGCATCACATTGATGCAATGTCACACCACATCGTCTCAAACCAAAGTGTCAGCATGAACTCCACAAGTCGTCCTATTACTTGCGCAAAATAAATTTTCTGATGTGATTCCTCATACTTGAATTTTTTTTTCTTTTTTTTTTTCTTTTTTTAGTGTAGACTCATTCCCGGTTCGATGCCTCCCTTCAACTACACTGGACATCTGCACTTCCAAAGCTGTCTGGGTTAGGGCTAGGAAGTGGAGCGACTATCACTATAGAGCTTAAGCCTACTGCCATTAATCAACATAGGAAGAAGTTCCCCGTTCAATTTGTTGAGCTAAACCGCACCTCCTTCTGTAACATACTGAATCTAATATGGCCCCAACCAATGCGTCTTAAACTTTCCTAGGAACTTAACAAACTTACTGTCATATAGGAGCACTAGGTCTCCTATCTGAAAACGCTTGCTCTTAATGTGCCTGTCATGCCAAGCTTTCTCTCGTGCCTTCTGCACTTTCTGATGAAATCCTGCGATGAATCTGTCTTCCTCTAAGGCAAGCAGCTGTGCTAGCCTTTCATTCATCGTATCTATATCAGCTATCTCGGTAAGTTGAGCAACACTTACACTGGGAATAATATATTCCATAGGCATAACAGCCTCTTTTCCATACACCAAACTGAAAGGTGTGTGTCCTATAATTTTCTTGCATGTAGTCCTATACGCCCATAATACAGCGTTAACCCTGAGGTCCCAATCATTTCTTTGGTTGTCACAAATCTTAGTAAGAACATTTTCTAGAATCTTGTTAAATGCCTCCACCGTACCATTAGCTTGAGGATGGTAGGGAGTGCTCCTATGGTGTTGGATCTGAAATTCGTCTGTTAAGGCTTCAATAGTGCAGTTCAAAAAATGTGTGCCTTAATCACTCATCAAAATTACTAGACATCCAAATCTAGTTATGATGTTTTCAAAAATGAACTGTGCAGCTGTAGCAGCATCACAATTCCTTACTACTTTAGCCTCTGCCCACCTGGTGAGGTATTATGTTCCTATGATGATGTATCTCGCACCAGTTCATTTCCCTGGTGGGTTGATAGGACCCACAAAATCTATAGCCCATTTGTCAAATGCTCACAGCGTAATCTGTGGTCGCAGCGGCATTTCATCTCTCCGCGATGGTTTTCCTACCCTCTGGAAAATATTGCAACATCTGCAAAATTCCTGTGATATTCTGTCCCAGATAGGTAGAAGGTATAGATCTTTTCAAGGAGAAATCCACTGAGCAACACATACCAAGTGATCCGATTGAATATGTCCAAAGGGTTTCCTTGATTGAAGATGCTTTTCATGATATCATAACAGAAGCCTATAAAGAAACTTATGATAAGATCAGTATGGTGTGTGGTGACACTAGACCTTGTTTTCCACATGTTGATGAAGGTTTGGAAATTTTATTGCCTTGTAACATTTTATCTGAAGAATATTGTTATGAATACAAGGAAGACATGGATAGGCAGGAGCATGATTCCATGGATGAAGAGTCCCCCACATATCACATGGATGGGAGTGATGACTATTGGAATTTCATAGATAATTCAACTTCTGAAAATCTTATGGAGAATCCCATCCATGATATGTCCAACAATGGGAGTGTCTATTCAAAAATTTGTGGAAGTCCAATCTACAATATGTCCATAGAGAGGAGCACAGATCTAGATGCCTGGGAAAACCTTAGTATGGAAAAGGAGCATTCAGAATTTTCACATGATCATTCAAATTCATACCATGTAGAGCCACACAAGGGTATCAATAATGAAGACATTGAGAAACCGTATTGTGAAAAGTCAAGTGTGATGCAGTCAGTGGAATATCAGTCTCAGCCATCTTTTTCACATATAAAGTTTCCTTATGATTTGGAGCTACTTGGGGCTTGTGCAACAAGTTATCACTTTATAAGCCTCGGTGATCAGTATGATGATGTAGTCAGTCTGCCTCATCATTCTGATTGGTATATCACTCCTATCTAGTCATGGATAGAAGCAACCTCCATGAGCACATACAAGTTGGGGAAGAATTTTTATGACATTATTCATGCCTATGATCTCCCATCCATCCCGCCCATTCTAAATCATCATGCAGGTTTGCAATTTTTGAATAAGGTATCCTTACTTTGGCTGGTAGCCAAAGACAAGGAAATTTTTTTTATGTTAATAAAATGCTTAGGTGCTTACATTGGATTTCTGATTACACTTAACCCTTTTTACATCATGCTTAGAGTAGGAAAATAAGCTCCTTGAAAGAGAGCATTTACTTTCTGCATTTCTATTTTATACTTAGCTATAATAAAACTTTGTTTCTTTTAGTTAGTTACATTTGTTTTGTTTAAATAAATCAGCTTAATGGTTCATTTGGTTTTTTATAAAACTTGTGCTACTGAGGTTTTTCTTTTCAAGTTGAGATGTTTTTCCAGGGTATATAAACTAGAGATTCAGGTGTTCTCGTATCCTCTCCTTGCCTTAAAGACCATATCGAGCACATGTCCCATAGTTGGAGCCAGAATGTTACCACCTAAGTTGTACTTAGTGGTGTTAACACCCAAAAAAGGTTCACTACCTCATCTACCCCATTACATGGCTCATTTGTCCATTTTCCTACCATATTTCCATCAAAAACCCATAAAACCATCTAAAAAGCCTCCAAAAGGCCATAAAACCCTCTTTTCCTCCAAAAAATATCCAAAATTCCTCCAAAAAAGCAAAAAATCTCCAAAAAGGAAGAAAAAATATAAAATAATGAGGAAAAGGAGGAAAAAACCCTAAACAGCTGAAACCCTAACCCTAAACTGGTACTCCACCACTATAAATAAGTGATGGAGACCCCTCATTTCATATCCTCAATCACAAGTATCCTGCCTCTGCCAAAATTGCTCTTGAAACCCTAGCTCACCATTGAGCTACTTTCACTGTGAGAGCCCCTTTTGGCCCATTTCCACCATTGGAGAAAGAGAAGGAGCAGCTGGAGCTCGGAGCAACCTCTCGGATCAATGCAACGGGCTTCGCCAACCTCCACATTGGAGGTCAGATCAATAAAAAAATCATTCTTTACTTTTTGCTGTTTTGCTTCATGAACATGTTTAGATTAATTTTTATTACTGTTTAGCATCTTTTATTTCACATATTATTGAACTGCTACTAAGGAATCCATTTTCCTTAGTAGGTGCTCATTCGCACAAGCTAGGGGTAAAACCCTAGCTACAGTTTTGGCGACTCCGCTGGTTTTTATTTTATTTTATTTCCTGTTTTGTCCTTTCGGCTGTCGTTTTCGGTCACCATTTTTTCCTTCACAGTCGTGTTCCGACCATGCCTTTCCAGTCCTTAGCTGCGACCCGACCGTGCCTTTCCAGCCTTTAGCTGCAACTAGACCGCGCCTTTTAGCCATTTTACCCGCGTCCCAACCGCGTCTTTTGGCCAGAAACCCGCAACCCGTCCGCGCCTGTTTTCTTCAAACCCGCGACCCGACCGTGCCTGTTTCATTCAAACCCGCGCCCCGACCATGCCTGTTTCATTCAAACCCGCAACCCGACCGCGCCTATTTTATTCAAACTCGCGCCTCGACCGCGCCTGTTTCATTCAAACCCGCGGTCCGATCGCTGTTTTTTATCTCAGATCCGCGGTCTGATTTCTGCAGTTTTTCCTGTATTTGACACCAGCCCCTTTGCTGCCATTTTTTCTGCACCTGCACAGCCATTTGTTTTACTTGCAGCCCTATAGCCTTTTCTGCAATAGCATTTTTTGTCCCCCTTCACAGAATTTTTTAAGAAATTTTTCAGCATTGTTTATTCAGATAATTTTGCATAGTAAAATTTTCTTCTTTTTTTTTTCATTCAGTATTATTGATATTTAGGAAGTTTCCCTGGCACTTCTCTTCTGGGTTCATAACCACACGAGCACACAATCGGTCACCTAATTCAAGTGAGACTTAAAAACTACTTAACTCAACCAATATTCTAACCCCACTTGGGGAATACAAAAGAATTTTTGTAGTTAGGTAGGATCGGGGGGATAGGCTTCCAAAAACACCCCTCGGTTACTTACACTTGAGACATAGTTGTTGTCTATTAGGGAACC
>LPNX010211493.1:6077-200984 GCA_001517045.1 Pseudotsuga menziesii
CGAGCATAAGACGAGAGGTAAGAACCTGCGCAACACTTTGTGACCGCTCCTTGCATTTAAATCAGCCTGCATTTAATTAGGCACGTGCATATCATTCCCTTTCAGTCAAAAAATACAAATTCCGGTGGACCGGGCCACAACCGGTAAACCCTCGTTGTTACTTTGACCTACGGTGGCCGGACCGCAAACCGGACGGATTCCCTATACCAAATAGTCAGCGGGCTAGTTGGGAACGCTGATTGGGGAGAATCCTTTGCTGTTGCCGCCTGCGATTTTCCAGGCCTCAACACACTGTTATTATAGTTTTGAAATAAAGTAGGAAAATTTTGTCTCATAATTTATTCAGTCTCCCAAGTAGCTTCTTCCTCCGAATAATGTTTCCATTGTACTTTAACTTGTGTGATAATCTTCTTTCAATGATGGATTTCTCTTCTATTGAGAATGCACATTGGTTCCATGTGGAAATCACCCTATGGTTCCAAATGTACATTATCCCAATTAATAATATGAGATTGATCAACCACATATTTTTTTAGCAAAGAAATATGGAAAACATCATGAATTATTAAATAAGGAGGTAAGGCCAATTGATAGGGTACAGGCCCTACTCTAGCCAAACTTTCAAAATGTCCCACATATCTGCGAGCCAATTTTGCATAAAGTCCTGATCTTAGCTTGTTTTTCTTTGGTTTGAATCTCACAAAAACATGTTCTCCTACTTTATACTCTTTATCTGCTCGGTTCTTGTCCGCATAACTATTTTGGTTGTCTTGTGTCGTTTTTAAGCTTTGTTTTATTCGTCATACCGTGTACTCCATTTTGCTAACATATATGGTCCTAAAGACGATTTTTCCTCCAAATTACCCCAACTTAGAGGTACTTTACATATACTAGCATATAACACCTCAAAAGAACTCATTTTGAGAGATGCTTGGAAATTATTGTTATATGCAAATTCTACCAGATGAATATAATCCTCCCATTTACCTGGTTGATTTATCAAATACATTCTCAGCATGTCTTCCAAAATATGATTCACTCACACTATATGTCCATCTATTTATGGATGATAGTCTGTACGAAAGTTTAGTTTCATATCCATACCTTTAAATAGTGACATCCAAAATCTGGATGTGAATTTAGCATCACGATCTGTGATCACTATTTTTGGTATACCATGTAGCCTGAAAATTTGCTTCATAAATATATCAACAATATTGAAAGCTTTATAAGTTGACTTTACAGGTATGAAATCAGCTTCTTTACTTAATTTATCCACTACAACAATAATGGAGTCATTATGCTTCATTGTTCTCGGTAACCCTATAATAAAATCCATAGTTATAGTTTCCCATTTCCACTCCAGTATGGGTAGAGGATGCAATAATCTGGCTGGTTGTTGTTGAAGGGATTTAACTTGTTGATAAGTGAAACATTGGGCCACATATTCAGCTGCTTCTATTTTCATATTTGGCCAATAATTTTTTTTCTTTAAGGATGTTATAAAATTTTGATATCCAGGGTGTCCTGCATATGGGTTATCATGCAATTCTTTAAATATGACCTACTTTACATTGTATGGATTAGGAACATAAATTCGATTTTTGAAACGTAAAAAACCTTCTGCATTAATATGATACAAAGACTCTTCGGTTCCGAAATTTTCATGGTTACATTTTTCCACCCAATTCGTATATTGTTCATCATTAGTTGATGCTTCTTTTAACAAAGTTTTGAATTCAGATTCATAATTTTTAATCAGCACTGAATGCACTTTATGTTGTTATCGGCTTAATGCATGTTCTACTATGTTTTCCTTTCCTTTTATGTATTTGATTTCAAAATCATATTCGCTCAGAAATGCAAGTAACCTGGCTTGATGAGCATTCAATGTTTTTTTATAAAATAAATATTTTAACCCAATATTATCTGTTAGTAACAGAAATTTCTTTCCTATCAAATAATGCCACCATATTTTAAGTGCATGAATGATAGATTCCAGCTCCATATCATGTACTACAAATTTTTTCTCATGTTCCTTTAGTTTCTATGATTCCTAACAGTTTACATGACCTTCTTGAGTTAAAAACCCTCCTAACCCTTCTTTACTTGCATCAGTGCATACCACAAAATATTTACTTGGATCAACAATTTTTAATACTGGTGTTGTTGTAAATAATTGTTTTAGTTTCTCAAAACTATCTTGACATTGTTGATTCCAGATAAATCGAACACTTTTCTTTTGGAAAGTGGTTATAGGGTAAGCTATTTTGGAAACAAATTCTATGAATATGTGGTAGTATCATGTTAACCCCATAAAAGATATTATATCATGTACATCTTTTGGTACAGGCCATTCCAATATAGCCTTGAATTTTGCATGGTCAACTGCTATTCCTTTTTCCGAATAACATGTCCTAAGTACTGTACCTATTTTTTATAAAAGTCATACTTACTTAGTTTTGCATATAAATGATGTTCCTTTAAAGTTTCCAAAACATTCCTTAAGTGTCCTTCATGCTCTACTTCACTCTTTAAATATACTAGAATATCATCAATAAATACTAACAAAAATTTATCCAAAAATTTACTCACCATATTATTCATCATATTCATAAATTTTGCAAGAGAATTTGTTAAACTTAATTGCATTACCACAAATTCATAGTGTCCATATATTGTTTGAAATGAATTTTTATGAATGTCCTCGTCTTTAACCTATACCTAATGGTACCTCGATCTGAGATCAATTTTTGAAAATATTTTTGCTCCGCCGATCTGACAAAAAAAATCATCTATTATTGGTAAAGGATATTTATTTTTAACCATCATCTTATTTAATTGTCGGTAATATATGCACATAATGAAAGTTCCATCCTTTTTTTAACAAACAACATAGGTTCTCCCCATGGCGATCCACTAGGACGAATATATCCCTTGTCCAATAATTCTTGTATCTGAATTCTTAACTCTGTTAGTTCTCGAGTAGTCATACAATAGGGATCTCATGATACCGATGTTAAACCTTCCATTAGATCTATGGTAAAATCTAAATCCAATTTAGGTGGTAATCTAGGTATTTCCTCAGGAAATACATCCTGAAATTCCTTCATAATAGAAAATTGTTCCATTGTTGTTTCTGACTTTTCGGTTCAATTCCTTTAATTTTGATGGCATAAAGCTGACACCCATTTCTAATGCATTTTTTAAATTGTACTGCATATTTTTCATGTAGATATAGGTCTGTAAACTCCTTTTACTTTATGAATTTTACCCTTTTCATCCATGCAATCAAAACTTTAATGTAAACAATCAATAATGGCTTTATGAGCTTCTAAGTAGTTGATACCTATCAAAATGTCTTAGGATCCTAATGGAACTATGTTTACATTAACTGTAGTGTCTAATCCATTCGAACTTAATCTACAATCCTTAACTATTTATGTAACCCTCCTTTTCAATCATGTCGCTAATTGTACCAACCATGCATTCTTTTGTTTTTCCTTAATAGGTTTACATTTTCCAAGTACTCTCGGTGCAATATAACTTAGACTATCTTCTGAATCAATAAGTATAGAAACATATGTATTTGATATTTTACCTTCTACTTCTAGCATAGTGGATTGATGATCCACCTGTTTGTCTTCCAAAATAGCATTTATTCTAGGTATGTTCATGGCTATGTCATTGACAGTGGAAGCTTCATGTAGAATACTTATAAGAGACCTTTTTTTTTGGGATTGTGGGGACAATTTATGTACTTATGAGTTACATTACAACCCCAACATTTAACCTCTTTCGTAGTGTTATTCCACCCACCATTGGAAGTTTCGATACCCTTTATGCCACTGCTAGTAGTTGTACCTAGTTTATTGTAATTATTATCAGTATGACTTCTTATTCATTTCCTAAAAGGAAAAGGTTTAAATAATTTCTTACGTTGATCACTCTTCTTTCCAATTCTTAGTCAATTCTTATCTTTGCTTAGACAAATGGTAACACAGCTTGGATTTTCTAATTTCCTCATCCATGGTATTAGGCATATTAAACTCAATATTTTCCTTATATGTTGGAGGTAAACAATTGATAAAGATGTAATCTCTATTCTTTTCATCCCTTAAGTAAGGTACATAGAATTGTAAATTTACGAACATGGTTACAAAGTCTTCCATAGTTAACATCCCTAGTCGCAAATCATTGAATTCTTCGGCTTTCTCATCATAATATTGTTCTGACATATATATATANGGGGAGATTTTCCACTTAGATGAAAGATTGCTAAGCATGCCCACAAATTATCATCATATCTGTATACCTGAAAATATCGTTTGATATTTAGCAACCAAGCTTCAGCTGATTCCTCAAACTCTCAATCAAACATTGGGGGCCTTATTTTTTTTAATTCTCTTCTCCCTATAACTCTACAGGTTGTTCTTTTTTTCTTTTCAACATTTATGTCATTATCTTTCTTTGAGTTTTGTGCGATCACATGAATGTTTTATGTAGTTTGTTCACTACTGTCACCTTGTACTACACCTTTTCTCTTTTTTCTAGTACTACAATAATTCTAACAATTGTTCTTTTGTGAGAGTGTCAAACTTTTGAGAATAAGTTCATTTATCTCTTCTTGATCTGATATAGCATTCATTTATTTAAGGTTATCAGCCTTAATGCTTTCCAAATTTGCTTTTAAAATCCTCATTGTCTCTAACATTTCTGATTGCATATATGTGTTACGTTTCGCTCCAAGTTATATATAAAAAATTACATTCTCTAATGCTGGAATATCTTCAGGTACTACCTAATGTTCCATATTCTATCGAGGTTCTGCCATTGCTATGTCTGTGTGTAACAATATTTTTCCTTTTCTTATTTATAGATATTA
Organism: Pseudotsuga menziesii; assembly: GCA_001517045.1. Lineage (NCBI taxonomy): Eukaryota > Viridiplantae > Streptophyta > Pinopsida > Pinales > Pinaceae > Pseudotsuga > Pseudotsuga menziesii. The sequence goes on from LPNX010211493.1 coordinate 10,963, forward strand.
ATAGTCAAATTACTTTATAGAGATAAACTACGCAGTGTCCCATAAGGTCAATTTTTTGTAACCTCGCTCAGATACCATTTTGTAACATACCAAAATTAAAACATTAAAACATTATATACTTAAACCTAAATAATTTATTATTATTGTTTTTTTTAACAGAAACAGAAAAATTTTATAAATTTTAAAAAAGGCTGTAGCCCAGCCAAGCTTACAAGGAGAAATTCTGAGAAAGAAGGCTGCTGGCCTCAAATAAAACAATCATCCTTCTTAAAAGATCTTTGAGAAATGAATCCCAAATGTTCCTGTAGCTATTTCGAGAAAAGTACTGCTTACAAGAGTAGACTCTCACAAATTGTGAGTAGAGAAAAATACAGAAGCATAGCATTAAACCGGTAGAGAGGAGTGTCCTTTAATGAAAGGATCCAGTTTCTTCTGAGAGCCCGCACTGATGTTTGAGGCTGCTTCCTTTTCTCTGCGTTCCTTGTTCGTATTGCGTCCTCTGGTGAGGGGAGGAGAAGGAGCGGAAAAGTCTTCAGAGTCGGAGGTTTCCTCTGTGGAAGGGACCAAGGATGCCAGCCCTACCTGGGCTGAGGTCTCGCCGCCCAAATCGATGGGATCTTTCTTCGAGATAAGGGACTCAGGCATGGGGTCTTTCGTGGTATCAGGGGGGATACGCACTTCTGAAACCCCTTCTGCGGCTGGTGCTTCCTTTTCCTGGCCGGAACCTGGCTCCAATGTCTCTTCAGCCGCTACTGCTGCTTCTGGCTCCTGATCATCAAGTTCTTGAAGGGCTTCAAATCTGTTTTTATTGGCTGGGGAAGATTCTTCTGCGGTGGGCACGTCTGATTTGGAGTCCTTTCTCCGGGGAGCCCTTCGCCTATTGGCAACTGGCTGGAAGTCTGCCCCATTGGCCGGGGGAGGGGCCACCGTCACCGGGGCTTTGGGGCAGCTTTTCGCGAAATGACCGTAAACATGGCACCTGAGGCACTTGAAGGGAATATGCTCATAGTCCAGCTCTTGGATGTGACTCCATTCGCCCAGGGTGAGATGAAGGGCTTTCGGGAGCCCTTTCTCGAGATTGACCTCAACACAGATGCGCGCACAGGTGTACTGATCCCCTTTAGGTTCCGCGCAATCCAGGAAACGACCGAGCTTGTTTCCTATATCAGCAAGGGAGATTTTCCCCCAAAGATGAAGAGGAAGACGGGGGATCCGGACCCATACCGGGGCAGCCGAGATCTCTACTTCAGGGTTGAAATCCAGAGACCAAGGAGCTAAGAACATCCCCCTCGATCCCATAAAGTATGGTCCAGATCTGAAGATTAGATCCCGCTCTTCTTTGTTCTAAAAAAAAACACAAAATACCCTCTTCCTGCAGCACATATAGAGATATGGGAGGGTGCCAGGGAGCTCAAACGTTCTGCTATCCACTGATCCACTGCTTTGGGATTGGGCCACAGACCAGTGAACTTGCCAATGAGGGCTTTTTCTGAGAGCATAAGGGCCATGCGGCACGGATCAGAAGGGGGGAGCTCCATAGAGGGGATCTCTTCCATCTTTTTAACAAACTTGGCAGGAGGGGAGGCCTTTGCCCTAGGGCCTGCAGATCTAACAAGAAATCTGAAAGCCTCCACCGGATCCATGGCCCGACCACCGGAGGAATGCATGGCGAAAAACGCAGCAAGACCGCGGCGGATGAGAGAGGAAAAATACTCAGTTACAAACTCAGCTCCAAAACTGCTGGGCGCGGAAGGGGAAGCTTCAACGGATGCAGCCGGTGACCAGAGAAAGGCCGGCGACCAGAGAACACTGCGCAACAAGGGACCGGCAGAGGGTGCTGCGATCCAAACTCAGCATGGGCGGCGGCTAGGGAAACCCTAGCTGCAGATCGTCATTACCAATTATGTCATCCTCTCAAGCATAATTCTAAATAATTTTTTATTATTATCTATATTTAATTTATCTTATTTTCTTCTCATTGCTTGTGTAACCCTAGGAGGTTACTAAAACACACCACCAAAAGTTTGATAAATTAAATCCTCAATGTGAGTAGAGTTTAGGAAAAAAATAATGCCATGCCTCAATCGTTGAGCGATTCCTTAAGAAAGATAGGGAAAGACCCTCCAGTTTAAACCATTAAATTTACTTAGTGTCAAACTAACTCATTTATATATTACAGGTGCCCTATCCCTCGGTCCGAGAAACTAAAGAGGGTATTAAATGGACTTAAGATTATAAAGGATACATCCATAAGGGAAAAAGAGAGGAAAGTTGATTTAACCAATATAACTATAGACCAAGGTTTTGGAAGAATAAATTTAATTACAGTTTATAACCTTTCAGATCTGTTTCTAGAGAACAGCTGGAAAGCGGAAGTATTAAGGTTGGCTTGGGAATGGATGTGTTTAGTTCACTCAGGTTGTCGGAAAACTCTCTTCCTCTATTGAAGAGTTGTGAACCTGCAGAATTTCCACGTTGTTCATAGTTTGGAAAATGTATATGTTTATATTCTAAAGAAAGGTTCCTCAACATTTCATCTTATAACTTCACACCTTCCAGTTTCCCTAACTTGTTGCTTCAGATTCCTAGATGTTACCATCGATTTGAATGGTCTATACCGAAGTTTTCAGCTTGTTGTTCAACCACATCACGAGTTAAAGTCTGAAGGTAAGTCCATGGTGTTTTCTCCATTATATAGTAATTGTATACATTTTTAACAAGCATCTATCCATTAACAACTATGTTGTACCTTATTGTTTGCAGGTATGGCCTCTACAGGTATGAATCCTCGAACCAAAAGGTAAGCTTCTTAGTTTAAAGTTGCAAATATTTCCTTGTACTCCGAAGGAGGAAATGTTTATTGTTCTTGGTCATTTTTAATGCATGCTCAATTATCAATGGTTCCTTGATATTGTTTGGCTGTGGAAATAAAAATAACTCAGCACTGGGGTGTTTACTTCTCAAGTCATTCAGCTGATGCATTAATGGTAATTTTTGCTAAGATTGTATTAGCGTTTAAAATATTTTTTGGAGTATCTACTATTGGGTTGAGTGTATGTATTTTTCCACCCATACCCAGGTACAGTTGGGTTCTGAATATTACACCCTAACCTAGGTGTGAATATATTGCAGGATTTTAATTGTTTCAGTTAATGAGTAGCGTATTCTCCTATGAGTTTTTGGAACTCTATTTTAAACTCAACTTTTATTTGTCAAAGTCAATAAAAACGTATTTTCTTATAGGTTCTTGCATCTCTGTTCAAAACTCAGTTTTATATTTCGGTTTGTAAATAAATGTCGACATTGGTTAACCTGTATAAAAAACTATAACATGTTTGTTTGTATTCGTTTCATTATCTTTCTAATGGTTTAGTCGATATTAGGGTTTCTACCATACTCGTTTTATTGTCGGTTAGTATTATTTTTCATGTATAAATATTAGTAGTAATATATATATATCTAGGTTTATTCTCATGGGTATCTGGCTCTTAATCCTTAATAGACTTCGATACAGTAAGGGTTTGATTATCGAGGGAATATTTTTTTGTTTTTTTAAAAGAAATATACATATTTCAGTTTATTCTACTTTTGTTATTGAATTACTGTTTATCAGTAGTATTAAGGAAAGGCTTCCTTGTATCCTATCATTGACTGTATTTTAAACAAAAAGATTGTATTCAACATAAAATAAAACCTAGGTTAATATGATGATAATTAAAAATGAATATAAACAAAGTGACTATAATGCAAACATTAATAGGGAAAATATTAACCCTAAACTCATGACTGCATTTGAATTATAAACAATGTTAGTAATAAATTAATCACATATTAGTGACTGCATAGAGAAAAATATTAGTTTTAGAAAACATATATGGAAACCATAGTTTTAATAGCCACACACCACCCTCCCACTGGAACTTGTAGAAATCTATCTTGTCTGGTTCCACCCCCTTTCCTAGACTCTTGGGTTTAAAATAGTTCTCCTGCAGCTTCAACTTGCCACTAGTAACTATTGGGAGTAAGTTATTCTAGAAACTAGCATTCTCATATGCTCACTGGAATTTCTAGTACAGAGCTTAACATCTTCAAGATGCTCTCTAGAAGCTCTGTGCTATTTCATGGATACATTCCATAGATCCTTTACCTCTTGTGATCACTGGAAGCTCTTTTCTTTTTATTTCTTTTATTTCATTTCCTCATAATATCTACATGCATTTTTGCTTTCCTAGGACTTTTATAGAAAAGAACTAACTCTCCCTAGCATTGGCCACTTGTCTTCATAAATAATGCTGAGGTTTGATAACTATTTTTAAACCCAAGTTTGTGTCAATTAATTGTATAGTTGTTAAAACTCTCATTACCCAATTATATTAAAATGAAATTTAGTTTAGTTGTTTCATTTAAGTAAATAACCACAAAATATCAAAAGTAATGAGGGGGTATTACATTAGAGGATTGATCAATGGAAGTCGATTAAAACTGTATCATGATAACTGCGACTTGGTCGCATAAAAAAATAGGTTGTACATGACGAGATGGTGGCACAAGAATGAAGAGGCTTGTTGACATGACAACTGGCTGTCATTAATTTGGAAATATCAACAAAATATGGTAGCATGCTTTGCCATCACGTCTTCCTTTAGGAACACTGAGAGAATATGACCATGGACTTTTAAAATTCACTTCCATCATAATTATAATGACATCATAATGTAAGGAGGCAGGTCAGTTGGCACTGTCCACATGAAAAATCGGAGAGGATACCCACTTGATGAATCGTCTTGTCATTATTCCACTTGATGAATGTGCTTGTGAAGACATGACACATTGAACAAGTAGGTATTCTCTCCATTCTTCATCACTTTCAACTAAGTTTGATATATTGTAACCATGACTTTCTATATGCAACACCCCAGGCCGAAGTAAATTGTTGCAAAAGTATGGTTACTATGAGTATTAGTGTTGTTGCATTCATAGGCTCTACATTTAAAGCTATGAGGGTCGAAGGAAATGCTGTCAGATATGTTCCACCACAAGAATAGAAGGGATTGGAAGCTGAGCTAGTTCATGTACTCCCCGCGCTAAGAAGACAAACCGTCCTACAAGGGCTGTCAATGAGGAAGTGTTCTAGTTACCACGAAGCAGCAACAAAAGGAAGGAAGGAAGAGAATATGGATGAAAAGAAGAATGAGGTGTGACAGAGACATGCAAATAGGAATGAATGAAAAGAAGAAGTCACGAAAGAAGAATAATTCATGAAAAAAGAGGAAACCGTGAGAGTCATGACAGAATACGATGCATGACAGATGAGATGCACACCAGAAGGGAATAATTCAACAAGGAAAAGCATGGTGGAATAACAGTACTAGAAGGCATGCAGTTGGCATAATAGCTGGAAAATGACAATAGGGCACAACAGTCAAAAAGTGACATGCCAAAAAGATCGTGGGTACGAGGTCATCTAGAGCCTTCAGAAGGTGCACGTATCACGGCATATTTGTAAATCAGGTTGGTAGTGCCTACTGTCAGGTGTCACCAAAATAGGAACGACAACCTATTGGCTAAGTATAGGAAGTCGGCTGAGAAAGAGTAATTAAAGAGTCTGTAAATAGTCTATAAAAGGAGGAACCCAAGTTATATGCAGGTTAGCTCCTGGTTGTTGATAGAATCTCATTATTTTCTCTACTGTTAGTTCCCTGTAATTGTTGTGTGTTAGAGTTGATAAGTATGTTGAGTCGAAGAATCTGCAGCTGAGTGCATAGAAGTGTAGGTGAAGTTGAGTCGATTTAGGCTATGTGCGGATCATTAGTAGAGTTAAGTACAATGAAGGAAGAAGAGAATATCAAAGAGCATGAGAGCAATAAAGAGTTTGTGTAGATAAAAAATAATATCTAAAACAAAGTCTGCAGCTTAGTGCGCAGACCAAACATTCCATATATTTCTCATGCCAGATGAATAACACCTTTGTTGTTTTTCTTGAATGGGTTTCCATGGTTAGATTATTTGTATATGTGTGAATGTTGAATGTGCTTGATTTATCTGTATAAATTTTTCTTTGAGTAAATGTCTATGTATTTACTGATCAAGAGTATATTGATGTTAGTTGCATTTTTATTGTGAATGTGTGAATGTTCTTATGATCCATTGAGTTGTGATATACCACTTACACAAGGAGGAATTGTGTCACATATTGGCTATGTAGAATAAGTGTCAAAACCCCACCCATCATCCTTCATCGAGTGCCTTGGTGTATTGATAAGGGATAGGAAATCCCCCACCCAACTGCGGAAACCTGGTTTTGGAATTTACCCAAAGGAAAGATATCTCGGGTGAGACTGCATCTATGTCACAGGTCTTTCCCACTTGGATTTTCTCTGTGAGGATGATATCTCAGGCTTTGTTGCACTAAGAAGAAGGGACTGAACCTAGGTTAAAGGGAAAGGAAAATCCAATAGGGAAAGTCGCTAGGAAGAAGAGGGTGTCAAGGTTTAGAAGGAGGCTAGCGAGGATGTAATATCCCAAATTTTGGACCTACCATTTATAGGCATGAGATTATTAATCATGATGATTATGTTGATGTTTTATTTTATATTTGGTCCAAGACCCCATTGCATATGAACATGATGATTTGTTTTGTATATTGGGCGTAAGCCAATTGTTGATGATACATATGGATATATATGCTGGTTGTGTTGGGCGTGGACCCTGAAGCACATGATTGATGAAATTTTTTGTGTTGGGCATGGACCCTAAAGTACATAATTGATAAGATGTTTTGTGTTGAGCAAGAGGCTCTGGAGCACATGAGTACTTACTTTTGTGTTGAGCATAAAGCTCTGGAACACATGAAAATATAATTGAAAATGTTGGGCATAAGATTTGGAGAATTCCATGTTGATGTTGAGCATAAGATTTAGAGGATCGGATCTTTGACCACTGTATCCATAGGTGTATCATACAAGTACATCCTAGCATTTAGTGTTGAGTGAGAGCTCTATAATTGCACTATGTTTGTAACTGCACTATGTTTGTAACTCCCTGTTATAAGAATTGAGTATGGGCTCTGGTAAGTGCTAGGGGTTAATGAAAAGAATTTAATAACTTCCGAGTGAAAACAAATTGAGAAAAATATTGATCTCATCATACTTATTTTAAGTGATTAAATGAAATTTCAAATTTATGTATTCTCATCAAGTACTGAAGAGCTACCATGTTATATGAGGGAAATCCAATATGCAAGGATGTTTAGAGTTTCCTAGCCTAGAAGACCTGAACCATATATCTACTTGACCTTCATGAAGAAGTGTCGTTAAGTCTAGGGATCATAATACATGATGCCCAAAGACAAATGTTAACAAGTGTTTTAATACTATGTACTTTATACATAGTATGTATAAATAATTAATTATGATTAATTATATAATTGAATAAAGAAAGAAGAGAAGCTCCACCAATTATTATTTATTATTAAAGGATTAATAAATAGTGAAATATCTATGAAAGACTAACTAGAAACTAGTTAAAAGTTCCTAGGTTAAGAATTGAAAATTACCCGGTAAATTAAAAAGGGTTAAATCAAGAAATCAAGGATTTCTTGATTTAACTCCCCGTTTGACTGAAAAGTCTGCCTATAAAGACTTAAGCCAAGCAAAGGCTTGGGGTTCTGATTTTTATCTAGGATAATTATGATTCTGCCTGTTTTTTCTCTCAAGTGTTTTCTTGGAGAAATTTTCCTGCAAAAAAAAGAGGACTGATTCAGAACTGAACACCAGTTAGGAAACCCTACCTTAGGAGCTCTAAGCTACTTTCATGTTGGATTCCAGCTCGGGGGGAATTCAGATTAGAACCACGAATGGTTCCAGGTCATGGTTGGGAGGAACGTGGTAGTTCCCAAGTGATTTGGTCATCAAAATCAGAGGTCATATCTGTCTTAAATTGATAATGTTGGTTATTTAAAAAGTGTGCAGGTTCATCCATTAAAGGAGCTTCAGGAAGATAAATTATAGGTATGAGTTCTTAGTATGTCAAAGTTCATTTCTAAGGTGAATGTTGGCTGCTTTATGTAAAATCTTTTACTTATATTATTAACACTAGAATAGATTGATTCTGTCCATATCTCCTAGGGTTACATTTCTTAAAATATAACCCTAAACTGTCTATGCAATATTCTAGATTATATAATGAATATGTCAGATGAATGTTTCCAATGAATTTACTAACCCTATGTATTGATGTTCTGCCTAGATTCTACTAAGGTTTTTATTCTCTCCAAGACTAACTAGGATGGTAAATATTATCATAGACTATATATAGCTAGGTTTCCATCTCTAAAGTTTGTTTTATGTATTCATTAAATATTCATAAATTAATACTGTAAACTAGGTAAGTCTAGATCTGCTATTTAAGGTTCACTTATTATTTATATCTCTACTGACATATTACATTTTTTAGTAGAGACATGTTTCAGATTATGGTAGATTTAATCATAGGAGTAATTTAAAGAAATAATATACTATATAGATACGTTAGGGTATTGTTTACAAACAGAACGATTTTATAAGATAATTATATATAAATATAAATAAGACCATCAGGTATAAACCATTATGAAAATTATCTATACATTTATCTCCAAAATTAAATAACCCATCTAAGACCTTTCAAGGTCTGTATTCATAATACAAATTTACATTAAAAATACTCCACATAAATGAAACAACATTATATATATATAATCAAAGGAGGCATTTTGACCATCCATGTGGTCCTTTACAGTTCTTTAATTAAAATTCATATAACATAATCCATGGTTCTACTTATCCATCTATACATAACCATAAACAAAATCGCGTAACTCAACAAACATTACCTTATCTAAATTAAACTAATATATATTATACAGTAAATCATATCATAGTAAAACAACATAAAAATCATATCATAAATCCATATATTGCAAACAGTAACAGGAATCAAATCCTGTGGGAATGCAAGCCAACTTTGCTTTTATTTAAAATACATTCATTACATTACTTTAAAAACAAATGCTGCCAAATAGAAGTTGCGACATCGGTTCCCATGGATGTCAATACCTAAGGCAAAGCCATAAAAACCATATCATAATGAATTGAATAGGAATCAATCCTATATATAAATCTATTATTTATATCGCTACACAGGCCATGACTTACACTATGCATACGAGCTGTAAGTTACAAAAACATAAAATGCCATATAAAAATGATGCATACGCTAGCAGTGAGGTCATGAGACCCTAGCTACAGCACGGCCTCAGCCATTAAACATTTTTTATACACAGTCCATTAAAATATACCCTACTGTAAGCATTGGCCACCGTGGTTTCCAACTCATGGATTTCCACAGACCATGTTACCTAAGAATCTGGATACCATAAACATTAATATACAAGCTATCGCAGCACTGTGGGAAAGGTGACAAGAATAATATTGAAGAGGAGGCTTACCGTGGCCTCAATTGCATTACATTGGAGCTACAACGAAGATGGAACCACCCCAACATCATTACCCTGCTACCTGCAACCACAATCAAACACGACAGGGTGAGAAGCATAATGATGAAGGAGCCACGAAACCAAGCATAGAATGCAGACATGAAACAAAGGAAGCTTAACTTCATCTCCTTCGTAGCATAGATCTGAGATCCCCTTTTCCCCACAAACCATAATGAAATGACCAAACTGAATCATGAGCCAAACCCTAAGCTTTGGGGCTGCCATGAATTCCAAGAACCATAAGTGCACCAGCTGGTACCCAGTTTGATTTTTCAAACCCACTCTCCATAGCTCAACATTGTTGAAATATCATGGGTTTTTATTCACCAAGCTAAAATATTTAAACCCTTCTATGGTATGGTTATACCATATGTTATGATTCCCCCCAAACACTATCATGCATTACCTTATTACAAAGTTTTCTTATGATAGTATTACAATAATACTAGTCCATAGGATGTGCTAGTCCAAAGTCAAGGAACCATGCTTAGGTAGTTATATAGGGTTTAGACCATAGGATTAGAGCTTAGGGTTTAATCCCTTAGTAACAAGGTGTTTACGCTCAAGAATCATGGCATACAAAGTATGCCATGATAACATCTCAGACTATAAAATCCAAAGATCTGCTCTTAAACCAATATAATAACATGTCATAAAAGAACATAGGAGTTGTTAATAGGTATAGTAAGAATATACATAGAACGTAAAAATGTATTAATGATATATAGACTAACGAATTCAAAACATAACGAAGAATAATTTAGAGTATAGGAAATTTATCCATAGTAGCTACATTGATGATAATGACACTTACCAAGTTAAAACCAAGTCAATAAGCAGCACAACAACTAGCAGCAAGTCCTCTAGGATCAAGATGGTCAACATACTTTACACCAAATCCCATCGCAAAGCAATGAACTGCGTAAGTAAATGAAGGAGGTGCCTTAGTTTGATTGAACTAAGTAAGCCTGCGTAGCCAAGTAATACCTTACCTCTCAAATCATCACGAGAGAACAAGTCCCGCCACTCCACCACTTTGTTCCCATCAACAAAGTTAAGTTAGTTTTTATTAAATAAACAAAGTACACATGTGTAGGAGTAAAACAATGATCTATACAATTCATTAATTCACCAACAGTAATAACTAAAATATATAAATAGTTTAAATAATAGAATTAAGACATAAGAAGTAAACAAACTAATAATCACTGAATGAATGAGAGAATAACAAGACAGTATCAGCAGTTTCTGAAGAGATCTAAAGATTAAGTAGCGCATTTAATTCCGCATGAGTAATAATGATCCTATTCGGGTAGTTTTAACTAGCCTATAATTTTTTTTTATTTTCAATTTTTGGGGACATTACGGAGGGTGTTTGGAGTCGGGTTAGAAGAGAAATGAAGGAAAGCAGGGGAGCAATGAAGATGTGAAAGGCAACGAGGAAGGTGGTAAGATATTGGGTGGCTGACAAATCAAAGGAAGGGGTATCAAGGATTGAATAGGTTCTGTGAAGGTGGAGGAGGAGGATATAGGCAGGAGAAGAAAGGAAGAGTGTGTGGACTTAGAAATGGGAGAAAATGCCTTTTTGGGAATGGAAAATGGTAGAGAAAGGCTTAGACCTAAGTTTCCTAGAGGGAGTTGCAAGGTAAAGAGAGGAGGTAGTTTGGTAGCAAAGCGAAATGCAAAAGCAACTGCGATAATTGAGGAAGAACGAGTAGCAATAAAGAAGGAATGTGGATGGTGATTGGAGAATTCCATGGGAGGAGACTAGGTCTAGGGTACAGTCTTTAGGGCTATTTAAAGCATGTGGTTAGGGCAGTAAAGCCGCTAAGAGGTCAAGGGGAGACTAGTGAGAGGTAGGGGTGACTTCGAAAGGGAGAAGCAAGGGTTTTAAAGAACCTAAAGCTAACCTAAAACTACCCTAAGCTAACCTGAAGTAAAACCAAACTAACCCAAGATTACTCGAAGATATAACCCTAGAATAGGGTCATGAGAGAAATTATGTGAGGACCTAGGGAAACCCTAGCATGAGCCCTTCCCAACCTAGGGATTCTTAAGAGGATGGCTAACCTAGTGAGGAAGAGTTCTAGCTCAAGCAACTAGCCTAGAAAAAACTAAGGAGGAACTCTACGGCACCCTCATGGGGAGACATGCCAATGTTTAATAAGGTGACAAGGAGGAAGATAATGGCCTATCCTAGGGCAAAGTGCAGCTCTAGGACTACCACCAAGACTCGGACATGCAGATCCACCAACATCTAGATAAAAAGGTAATAATCCTGACCTCCTTATGCTTGTGGTCATCGAACAGATTGAAACAACACCAAAAAAATAGATTCACCAAAGAATTTACCTGAAAAATATCTTGCATTAACCAAAATAATTCTTGAAGAGGAGCGCATCCATCCAAAGAAACCCTAACATGGGTAGAACATGTGCATAATGTATTATCCCATGAGTTCTGATTTGAAAATGAAGTGAGGAGATCTATTTATATAATCTCACGCTCACTTTTAGAAATAAAATCCATGCCGATATGCTTTAAAATAAGTAAATTTTAAATTGTTAAAATGTCAAATGAAAATAAAAATAAAATAATAATAAAATACATGCTAAGGTATGCTTAAGGTAGGCTACCTAGGGTATTTGTATCCCCATGTGCCAAAACATGCTAAAATAAGTGAATCACTTTGAACGAAAGGCTGGATTGAGATGGAGGGAGGGCGTTATACCGCATTTAACCCCTAGTCCCTCAATGCCCTCTTCAAAGCACGAAAATGCCTAACACGGAGTATGCCTTACCTATGAGGAAATAAGGCCAGAGAGACAAAGGACCCACTAACTGAAGGGCCGAGAGGGTGTCCAAAGTGGCTGCGAATGAAGACAACTGTCGTGTATCTGAAGCAGAGGCCACCCAAGAACGTAAGTAGGATATGGATCCATGAGACGTAGTGGTCAACCCTTGGGGTCCCTAGACACCAACCCTGAGGTTAAAGACCCCTTTAAAGGGAAGGAAGTTGTGCCATCAAGCCATAGTACCCCTAAAAAAGGAAGAAAGGACCCAATCATGACCACCATTGCTCAATAACACCTCTCCTAGTTGAAAATTTTGGTCTTCTCTCCCTGGGGTAAAATTGAAGGTGCATTGGGTACAGTTGCAACATAACACTACCTAAAGGTACTTAGAGGTAATAAAATAACAACAAGATCTCACTAAGTGAGAAAATAAAAGGGAGACACCCTCCCTCCCCTTATGAGATCCTAAAAACATTCTCATTAATAGTATTGTATTTATCATCAATTCAAACAACAACTCTCCCCCCATCTATGTTGACAGGGTTGGGGCCATTAGGAAACAAATCCAAACATATATAAGGTATTATCCACAACTATGTCTCATTATTGTATGTCAGACATATATATTATATTATTTAGGTTAAATTAATTTCTTATAGGAGCTACTTTCATACTTCCACTATGTATTAATACTCTTGTAGCTAGCAGTCACAAGTTTGACTTATTCATGGTCACTAGTTTGGTCGATATAAATAAAATTAAGATTTTCTTGTCTTCTCTTAATAACTTAAAATGGTGATTTCCTTCCCTTTATGTTATATTATATCCTATATAACATTATTTGGTAAATTGACAACCTTTATGCTACTTTGGTCACCTCAAGGTATAATTGTTATTAAGATTAAGCAAATTAGGGATTTTCATATACCCATCATGATTTATTGATGCCATACATAAGTTGTTCTAATTGACACATTATTTACTTTTGAAAAGTTAAATATAAAAAAAAACTTGGACTAACAAAAATAATTCTAATCAACAGGAAATAGTTCGTGGGATTATTTTTTCCAAATTTAATGGAATAATTCCTCAGATTGATTTTTCCAAATTTAATGGAATGATCCCTTGGATTATTTTTTCCAAATTTAATGGAATATTTCCTCAAATTGATTTTGCCAAATTTAATGGAATGGTTCCTTGAATTATTTTTTCCACATCTAATGGAATAATTCCTCGTGTTCATTTAAAAAAATAATAATGAAATAGTTCTTTCGATTATTTCTCCAAATTTAATGGAAAATATTAGATAGCTTCAAAAACTAAAAATAGTTCCTAGGGTTATTTTTGCCAAATGTGATGGAATAATTCATTAAATTAATTTTTGTCAAATTTAATGGAATGGTTTCTTGGCTTATTTTTTCCAAATTTAATGGAATAATTCCTCAAATTGATTTTACCAAATTTAATGGAATAGTCTCTTGGATTATTTTTTGAAATTTAATGGAATAATTCCTCACATTGATTTTCCCAAATTTAATGGAATAGTTCCTTGGATTATTTTTTTCCAAATCTAATGGAATAATTCCTCGTATTTATTTTTTTAAAATTAATGAAATAGTTCTCTCGATTATTTTTCCAAATTTAATGGAAAATATTAGATAGCTACAAAAACTAAAAATAATTTTGGAGTTATTTTTTCCAAATGTAATGGAATAATTCTTCAAATTAATTTTGCCAAATCTAATGGAATAATTCCCTCACTTATTTTTTCCAAATTTAATGGAATATATGAAATATTTATAAAATCTAAGAATAATTTCTTGGATTATTTATTCTAGTTTAAATTGAATAATTCTTCAAATTGATTTTGCCCAATTTATGGAATATATTAGATATTTACAAAATCCCAATGATAATGAACCCCTTGAACCCCTCAAAATAGAATATTTCCAAATTTGTTTATGTGTGTGTGTGTGTGTGTGCAGAGTTTATATATGTTGATGTGATGGTTTTGTCTTTTTATACCACTGATCTTGATAGATGGCCCTATCCTAGGGCGAAGTACAACTTTACGACTCCCACTAAGACTCAGACATGCACATCCACCAACATCCAGACAAAAAGGTAAGAAGCCTGGCCTCCTTGTGCTTGTGTTCATCCAACAAATCGAGACATCACCAAAAGTAGGGATTCACCAAAGAATTTACCATAAAAATAAACTTTGCATTAACCAAAAAACTTCCTCAAGAGGAGTGCATTCTTCCAAAGAAACCCTAACAGGGGTAGAACAAGTGCATAATGTATATCCCATGAGTTCTGATTGGAAAATGAAAGAGAGGGGATCTATTTATATGATCTCACACTCACTTTTACAAATAAAATCTAGGTCGGCATCCCTTCAAATAAGTAAAAAAAATGTCAACTAAAAATTAAAAAAAAATAATAATAAAATATAGGTTAAGGTAGGCTTAAGGTAGGATACGTGGGTCTTTGTACCTCCAGGTGCCAAAACATGCTCAAATAAGTGAATCACTCTGAATGAAAGGCTTGATTGAGATGGAGGGAGGGAGTTATAGCCCATCTAACCACTATAATGTTGTAAAGCCCCCCAACGCCCTCTTCAAAGCATGAAAAGGCCTGATATAGAGGGTGGCTTTCCTCTGAGGAAATAAGGCCAAGGAGATCAAGGACCCACTGACTGAAGGGTTGGGAGGGTTTCCAAAGTTCCTGCGAATGAAGATGAGTGTCTTCTATCTAAATCAGAGGCCAGTAGAGCACATAAGTAGGGTATGGATCCATGAAACCCAGTAGTCAACCCTTAGGGTCCCCAGACACCAACCCTAAGGTTAAAGACCCCTTTAAAGGGAAATAAACAATGCCATTAATCCATAGTACCCATAAAGGAGGAAAAAAGTGCCCAGTCATGGCCACCATTTCTCAATAACACCTCTTGTGGTCAAAAAATTTGGTCCACTCTCCTTGGGGTACACCTAAAGGAGCGTTAGGTACAGGTGAAATGTAACACTACCTAAAGGTACTTAGAGGTAATAAAATAACAACAAGATCTCACTAAGTGAGACAATACAAGGGATACACCCTCCCTCCCCTTATGGGATCCTATAAACATTATCATTAATAGTACCATATTTATCATCAATTCAATCAACAACTCTCCCCCATCTATGTTGATGAGGTTGGGGCCATTAGGAAACAAATCCAAACATCTCTAGGGTATTATCCACAACTATATTGTCTTATTATTGTATGTTAGACATATATATAATATTATTTAGGTCAAATTAATTTCTTATAGGAATTACGTTCATACTTCCATTATGTATTGATAGTCTTGTACCTAGCAGTCCCAAGTTTGACTTATTCATGGTCACTAGTTTGTTTGATATAAATAAAATTAAGTTCATCTTGTCTTATCTTAATAAATTTAAATGGTGATTTCCTTCCATTTATGTTATATTATATCCTATATAACAATTTTTGATAAATTGGCAACCTTTATGCTACTCTAGTCGGCTCAAATATAGATTGAAAACATATTGCAACCATGGGGACTTCACTTAGTGAACCTCTCACATAGCACATGCGATCATGGGATATTAAAGAATACCCTTAATTCCTAGAGATATTGCCCCAAATTATTTTTGTTGAAACCCCCTTCCAATACTTAAAACCTCCTCCCCACCCCTTTGTATACCTCAATCCTTATAAACCACCCTACCCACCCCCAGCTTAAACCCATCATTCCCCCCAAAACCTGCAATATATTGGTTCAATTTTTTATAATTTTAAAACCCACAATATGAACTAACGTGATAGGATATTTGTCAATAAGTGAAGCCCCCATGATTGCAACATAATATGCAATTGTGTCTTCTACCTCATTTGATTATTCCTATATTGTATATCTCACGGTATAATTGTTATTAAGATTAAGCAAATTAGGGATTTTCATATACCCATCATGATTTATTGATGCCATACATAAGTTGTTCCAATTGATACATTATTTAATTCGAAAGGTTAAACATAAAAAAAAAAAATACTTGGAGAAACAAAAATAATTATAATCAAGAGGAAATAGTTCCTTGGATAATTTTTTACAAATTTAAAGGAATAATTCCTCAAAGTGTTTTTGCCAAATTTAATGGAATAGTCTCTTGGATTATTTTTTTCAAAAATTTAATGGAATATTTCCTCAAATTGATTTTTCCAAATATAATGGAATAGTTCATTGGATTCGTTTTTCCAAATCTAATGGAATAATTCCTCGTATTCATTTTTAAAAAATTAATGAAATAGTTCTTTGGATTATTTTTCCAAATTTAATGGAAAATATTAGATAGCTACAAAAACTAAAAATAGTTCTCAGGGTTATTTTTTCGAAATGTAATAGAATAATTCTTCAAATTAATTTTTCCAACATTAAATAGTTCCTTGGTTTATTTTTTCCAAATTTAATGGAATAATTCCTCAAATTGATTTTGCCAAATTTAATGGAATAGTCTCTTAGATTATTTTTTCCAAATTTAATGGAATAATTCCTCAAATTGATTTTGCCAAATTTAATGGAATAGTCTCTTAGATTATTTTTTCCAAATTTAATGGAATAATTCCTTAAATTGGTTTTGCCAAATTTAATTCTTGGATTTTTTTCCCAAATCTAATGGAATAATTCCTCGTATTCATTTTAAAAAATTAATGAAATAGTTCTTTGAATTAATTTTCCAAATTTAATGGAAAATACTAGGTAGTTACAAAAATTAAAAATAGTTCTTGGGATTATTTTTTCCAAATGTAATGAAATCATTCTTCAAATTAATTTTTCCAAATTTAATGGAATAGTTCCTTGACTTATTTTTTCAAAATTGAATGAAATATATAAAATATTTTAAAAATCTAAAAATAATTTCTTGAATTATTTTTTCCAGTTTTAATTCAATAATTCCTCAAATTGATTTTGCCGAATTTAATGGAATATATGACATATTTACAAAATCTCAATGATAATGAACCAATCTCATTGAATTATCCATATGTGATGCAAGCCCTCGCTCACTATGATATTATGATATTATTTATGATCGTATGATATTATTTATGATAAATAAACAAATTAAATAATTTTATTTTCTACTCTTCTTACTATTTATAATAATAACTTAATTAAATAAAAAAATTCATCTAACCCATACTTTTCTAAATTTTGACTTAATAATACTAGATAAATGTCTAAGTTTAATTAAATACAATATTTTACCTAAAATCAATTTTAATTAATCAAATTAAATCTTAAAAAAAGGTTTTTAAATAAGAAAAAAAAACAGATAGTATTACTAAATTTGTTTTTTTAAGTAATTCATATATATTAATCTTTTAATTTATCACATATTATTTTTAACATTATTTTTATTTTCAAATTTTCAATTTTCATTTATATCATTTTTATTTTAAACTATTTTTTCTTTATTAATTTTTTTTTCTTTTTAATTTATTTATAACAATATTGGATCATAATAATATCTCATAATTATAGACACAAACCAAAACTCATTTCCACTCTCTTTTAGTGAACATAATTTTTTTTTATAAATGTTCTCCAATCTAGCCATCTCCATTGCACCCTGTCGTTTTACCTCTCTAGTATGTCATATAAGGTTAAATATTAAACCTAAGGTTTTTGTGATTGACTAACTTTTGGCCAAAGGATAAGTATTACAACGACAACTCAGAGCTTCTATGATAATGTTAGAGGAGTGGGATTAGTGGCTTACTTAGCTCCTTGAGGTAACACATTTGTATAAATATGTGTAGGATCTGAGACAATACAAACTCCTAGGAGTTGTAACTTAACTAGAAGAGGGTCACCACTGGTTTTCCAAATCACTGGGTTTTATGGTTGAAATTTACTATCCCCAACAACTCAACGATGTGGAGTGTCCTACAACCACACTTAAGTTCTTTCCTACTGGATTGTATTCTTTACATTTTATACTTACCTCGAAGTTTAAGAATTCAAGGGTCTTTTTACTCAAGTTAATAGTTTCTCAAACTCTTATTTCATCTTATCAAGGGTTGGCCCACTTGGGAGTTCATGGCAAGGCCATGGATAAGATCTTTTCAACCCTTTTAGCTTCGTATAGGATTGAATATACATGCATGTTATAGCTGATTTTACCACACATGGTAGATCACATATATATCGCCTTCCATGTCCCTCTGCAGACTCTTTGGACCCCATGGACTATTTTTGTACCTTTGATGTTTACAAGATCATCCCTAAAAACACCTGTTATTTGTTGTACACAACTTTTAATCCCTTTTCCACGTATACACGCAGATAGTAGATCACTCGGATTTGACCTTCCATTACCCCATTGAAGCACTATATAAGGAACCCTTTGGATACAATGAAGGAGGAGGAATTAAAGAGAAAGAAAACTATAGTCCATTGTTGTCTTAGCTTTCTTATACTTGAGTCTGCATCCCTTTGTCCCTTGGAGCACTTTGTGTTCTTCCCAAGCTTGCCTTTGTTTATGAGCTTTCTATCGAGAGATGGAGGATTGAGGTGGTGGAGGCCCAAGTAAAGGACTCAGTTTCTCCAGTTCGTAGACATGCCGACATAGGTTGTCAGTCATGTAATCTCCAATTTACATTAATAGAAATATCTTTTCTTGTCCAATGTTGTGCATTTAAATGAATATTGAATCCATGGATGATTTTAATTGCTTATACATTATTGATTATATATGATAGTGTAGGTCTAACACCATTATATAGCATGCTTGTCTTGTTTGGTGTTGTTGAGAGAACAAATTGCTAACACAAGTGGGATTGGAAAAATCTCAATAGGGATATACATCAACCATCCTAAATAAGGTATGTTTTGAGATCTTTTAGTGTTAGATGTTTTATTTCTCTTTCATATTGGGAAGGGATCGATTTCTGCAGTTTCTCTATCTGTTGTGGTACACCCCAAGCCATAGGAATTTTTCTCCGTAACAGAATTGGCGACCATACTGGGGAAGTTCCTAGTCATTTCCTTTGGGGTTTTTTTTCGGCATTCAATGTACTTGAATTGCTCTGATTTCTCTGTTTCTGAGTTGGGTTTGGGGGTATGTTTGCCCAGTAGTGTCTTACAGGAGTAAATTTTGTCTCAGCTTGTCTATTTTCCTTCTTTTTATCTATTTTTCTTTCTGTACGCTGGTTTTTCTTTCACAGTCGCGTGCACACGCGGGTTTTCCTTGAATAGTCACGTATGTACGCGGATTTATTGAGAACAGTTGCGCATACCCTGATTTTTTGGCCTTTTTGGGAAGATTAAGTGTTATTGGGTGAGTTTGGATGATTTTTGAGTCTTCTTGGATGCTTCTGGAGTTTGTATACATCCTTGTTTCTGACTAGAGACACCTTGTTAATTTAAATTTTTGAAAATGTTCTTGTCATTTCATTTTCTATTTTTTGTTTTGGGATTAGTGCATTAGGTCTCTTTTACCTTGGTGCTTTTCTTGATGGCTGTCTATTAGTGCTTACAGAGTCTGAGGGTTGTAGAGTTATACTTTTTCTTTTTTATCTCATTTAATTCGAAAATACAAAAACATTTGCTTTGTGCATCATTATGCATTGTTTTAATTTTGCATTAGCATGGTACTTGCATTAGGTTTGCTTGGAGAATATTAGTGAGATTTTCATATAGGAATGATTGCATATTCATTTGAAGGAAAAATTTTCCACTTCACATAGTAGCATACCCTGTTCTTCATTTGACACAGTGCATTTCCATTGATTGTTAGGTGTGCATTTTACTTCTTGTTGCATCATAACTTCATTAGTTGCACAACCATTTTCCCTTTGAGTAATAAGCCAATTAAAATCAACACATAATAAAATGAATTACACTCTTTTCTTTTTAGGGTGCACCAAAAATACTAGGTTTTAGGGTCTTGGAATAGTTCATTGTGAGTAAATTCTCCAAGACCACCAAACAAAATATTTATGTATTTGTCCAGGTGAGAGTGTGAAATTCCTTTGTATAATTAGTGTTCTTAGGATCATCCTCTTACAAGGGAGTTAAGCACGAGGCAGTGTGAGCGGTTATGTTTGGGATGATCCCTGGTCATAACTGAATAGCACCAGAGATATTTCCAGGACTGGATTTGTATCAGGGGGCTCTTTCAAGAGTTTCGGTCTTTGCTACCCTACCCATACGGTCAATCCTACCTGTGACTATCCACCTGAGCATTGATTATATTGAGGTGACCTTAGTTTCCTTACCTAGGTTATCGAGGGGGTACTTCGCAGAGGTTGTTCTGCAGGTGTCCTAGCCAGGTAGGGGTTGGACAACACTATCGCTATATGCGTTGAAGCTGAGGGCCACTATAATTGGTTACGAACCTCCACTTGTTGTGTATGGGAGTCTCAAGCCTCTCCTAGGAAAGACATACCTGCTTCATTCGGAAGCTCACATATCCTACCCTTATTTGCTTGCGATTTGGCTTTACATTTTATAGGTGTATGCTCTGTGCATGCTAGTTTTCCTAAGGTTTGTGTAATTAGATTGAGTCTTTTATTTTTTAAGTCATTGTGGATTTGGGTGCAGCACCTCGCCATTCTCGTCGTTTAACAAGACTTCCACCTTCCACATCTCCTCCTCCTTTGGGAGAGGAAACTAGACAGTCTGGATGGACTACTTCTCACTTTGATTTGCACACCATGGGAGATCATGAGGATGAGATTCCAGAGATGTCCTCTCCACCTCATGAGGTTGGGGAGGAAGATCCTACTAGCACATATGATCCATCACATGAACAACCATCACGGTCTGGTTATGATCCCTCATTCATAGGTTGTCGATATTGGTTTCTAGGCGACCAGACTCATTATGAACCCACAATCACTATTCATGTTCGTTATGACATGCCTGATATCACAGTACCCGATCTAGCACATCATGTCAAGTCGAAATTTGATCCTAGCACTATTCCTGGGGGCACTCCTATTCCTTTCCATGTGGAGAGATTTGGGAGCACTGGTCACATTACACCTTCCATCCCTATGGTGGAAGCATCCTCACATGTTCGTCCTAGACCTAGTGTTAGTAATCCTATGCGGATACCAGAATTGAGACGAGTGAACATTGGTAACACCACTTACATTCCTTCACATGTCCCTTCGTCCTCGAACCCTAATCCTTCGAATGCATTTTTGACGACCCTTCCTCCCTCTAATTCATGTGGTCCTTTGGGTCGGAATATTGCTACTAGTCATGTTTGTGCTATGACTGCTCGCACGGTAGTATCTCAAAGCCAAGTACCTTCTGTTGTGTCGGGAGGTCACATCGATGTTTCTGGATCATCTCATGTTACATCTCATGGAGCTCCCCATATCCCTAACTATGTACCTTCTCATGGGACATCCCATGGAACACCTTATGGAGCTTCTCATGGATAGTCTTATGGACCGCAGGATGGAAAGAACTATCAACCCTATGGGTATGGATATCAACAACCTGCTTACTCTTCTAATTATGGCTTTGTAGCACCGCATAATCAAGGTACCCCACATCACAATGCTTCCATGCATCCCTATACGGGTCAAATGGGAGGAGGCTATTATGGCCAAGGCCATGGTATTTATAGCAATCAACCTTACATGAACTAGAACTATCAGGGAGCATAGCATAGATCAGCTCAACCTAGGCTCCCTTTCCTCGCGACATTAATCTTACTTGACTTGTCAAGACTAATGAACGATCCAGTGTCTCATGACCTAGCCTAGCCAACTGTCCCTAACAAGCTTCTTTCATACATTCCCAAGTTCAAGGGCAAGGCTGGAGAAGATCCTAGTGAGCATGTCACCACTTTTCACCTTTGGTGCTCTTCCAATTCCTACATGATGATTTAATATGTTTGAGGCTATTTCAACACATCCTCATGGAGCCTACAGTGAAATTGTATATAGAGTTACCGAGGGGGGCATACACTTTATTTGATGGCTTTTCCATGACTTTCCTCAACCACTTTGAGCTACCCGTACGTTACGACGTCGGTACTTAACTCTTGTCGACCTTCTGACAAGATAAAGCCACACACATTTTGGATCACATTCAAGAGTGGCATAGACGGAAGCGGTTGATTAAAGCCTTTATACCACTGGAATTTCTCCTTGAATGGTTCCTCAAATCGTTGTTACCTTACATCGCAAAGGATGTTTCTACATCCGGAGTTCAAAACGAGGAACAAGAAATATTTAGGACACAAGAGTTGGATTTGATCTACACTCAATCCATACTTTTGTATGAGATTATACCTAACACTCTGTGATCTAGTTTCGATCCCAAAGTCAATCCTGGACCACATGTTGATGGCATTGTGGGCTCTACAAGTACCAAACCTGTGGACTCGGTTGTGAAACAAGTGATCTAATTGTCAATTAACCAATCCACGTCAGGACAAGCCATGGCTTCGTATCAAACTACCCAATCAACGAGTGTAATTTCCATGCAATTGTAGGACCTGAAGGGCAACCATCAGCCTCAAAGGAATAAGAAAAAAGGGAAAAATAACCGTAAGGGTGGGAATAAGAATGAGAATGCTAATAATAATGACAAGAATGCTCGTAATGCTGGGGGGGACAAGCAGACTAAACGTAAGGTGAAGTTTCCTTGTAAGTTTTGTAAGGATGACCACCTCACTTACTTGTGCCCTCATATGGAAGATGCCTCAAGGTTCATAGCACAGGGCCCAGCCGTGTTAACGAATCCTTTACCCAACAATTAAAATATGAACTCGAGGACCATTGATCCTAATTGTGCATTGGGTGGAAATCAAAATCTACTAGGAGCCAATAGTGGTCATGGATACATCAACATGATGAGTACTGCTAAGGTTGTGACTCATATGAAAGATTGTGGTTCGTCACAACCGAACCTTTGGAAAGAACCCTCTCCACTCTAGAACCCTTTGCATATCAAAAAACCTATGGATAAACCTGAAGCTCCGCCTCGCATTCCTAAGGGGGTCCTAAAGCATTCAAGGCACATTCCTAATGCCCGAGCCACCCAAAGCTATTCAGTTGTCAAGGATTTGGGCCAGACTCCTTGTGCGATGTCCACGCTTGAAGTGCTCCAGACTTGTCCTGTGTAGAGGAAGGCATTGTTGTCTGCTCTTGGGGTTAGTGATGATAAATCTTCTTCCATTATCAAATTTGAAACACGGGGGATTAACTTGTTGGCCAATATCCTATCACGTTAGTTCATATTGTGGGTTTTAAAATTATCAAAAATCGAACCAATATATTGCAGGTATTGGAGGGATGAGGGGTTTAAGGTGGGGGTGGGTAGGGTGGTTTATAAGGATTGAGGTATAAAAAGGGGTGGGGAGGAGGTTATAAGTATTGGGAGGGGGTTTCAACAAAAAGAGTTTGGGTCAATATCTCTCGAAATTAAGGGTATTCTTTAATATCCCACAATCGCACGTGCTATGTGAAAGGTTCACTAGCTGAAGTCCTTGTGATTTGAAACCATGGGAGTACAACCTCACTTTTGTTACTATGTGTCTCTTTTGATTCATGTAGAGTGTCTTAATAAGACCGTTAAAAACACTGTCATTGATGAAGGCGTTGTTGCTTCTGTGATGTCTTTGTCATGTTGGAAGGGATTAGGTTCTCTCGAGTTGTCTCATCTGCTACCATGTTGATAGCTTTCGATGGTAGATCATTTCGGCCGCACGGAATTATTCCTTCTCTAAAATTATAATGGTGAGGGAAGACCGTTGCGATCGAGGTTGAGGTGGTTGATGTGCCCCTTGACTACAATCGTTTACTAGGTTAGAATTGGATGTATAGTATGCAAGCCATAGCTTCCTCCCTCTTTCGAGTGATATGATTTTCGTTTAATGGGAAGATTGTTACGATTAATCAGACATCATTCCAAAATCCATGTGTCAATGCATCATCGGGAGCTTCTATCCCGATTATCAATCACTCTCAGCCAGCAACTGGGAGTGTGGGCATGGGTATGTATTCTTCTCTTATGGGAACCTTTAGTTGTCCTGCTCCCATGCTTATGATTGGGTCTAGTTTTGGTGGCGATTTTTCCTCATTGGATTTGGTGTCTTTTCGCACTACCCATATGGAGGACCCTTGGATCCTTCCTTTTCTGAGTTCTTCGGTTGGACCTATTGAAACGGACGTGTCGTTTCCTGCAATGATGATAGCATATCAAGCAAATCTTGATCAAGTTGTAGAGCCGAGTCCTTCCTCTTCGTGGACGAAGGAGGAGGACCCATATGTGCTGCCTACATGGGCAGTTGAGTCATCTCATGAACATGATTTCCTTGACGATTCTTTTCCGTTGGATGAAGCCATTATTGAGGCCATGTCTAGGGTTGAGCCAACTTAAGAAGAGTTGCATCATCGATCATATTTTCTTCTCGAGCTCGACCGTGTGGAGCATGATGAATTTAGGGATATTCTTAGCGAGAATATTGGTAGGCCCATGGTTCCATTTAGCTCTCATAGTCAGATGGCTGACGGGAACATGGAAAATTTATCACCAACTATTCCTATCAATATTTCTCGTGATCCTGGCAAGGTTGAGAATGTTTACATTGGGGCGGATTGTTCCCCTAATGAGATCAAGGAGTATACCATGATGTTTAAATAGTTTCATGACATCTTTGCGTGGTCATATGATGACATGCCAGGTATCGACCCTCGTATTGTCAAACATGAGATCAAAACCTATTCGGATGCCAAGCCAGTTCGACAATGTTTGCATGCTATCAATCCTAGAAAATCACCCGCCATTAAGGCTAAGATAGAAAAACTTCTAAAAGCTGGTTTTATCAATCCTGTTCCCTTGATGGATTGGGTTTCAAATCCCGTTCCTATAGATAAGAAGTAGGGAGTGATCCGTATATGCATTGATTTCCATGACTTAAATCGCACATGTTCTAAGGATAATTTCTCCACACCATTTATTGATCAGATTTTGGATGAGTGTGTCGGGAGTGAGGTATTTTCCTTTATGGATGGTTTTTACGGATATAATCAGATTTAGATTAAGCCCAAGTATCAACATAAGACTGCATTTATTTTTCCTTGGGGTACTTTTGCATATCAGAAGATGCCTTTCGACCTTAAAAATGCTGGAGCTACATTTCAGCGGGCTATGAACTTAATTTTTCATGATCTCAAAATGATAATCGAAGTGTATTTGGATGATCTCGTTGCTCACTCTCATCTAAGCGTGTGTCATCCATATCATTTGAGATTAGTATTCGAAAGATGACGCCATTACTAGGTTCGTTTAAATCCTCATAAGTGCATCTTTTGCGTGATTGTTGGTCGCTTGCTAGGATTCATCGTGTCCAAGAAGGGTATAAGAGTCAATCCCTTAAAGGTTGAGGCAATACTTCAATTGTCTCCCCCACGTAATATTAGACATATTCAATGTTTGCAAGCCATGGAAAACTTCTTGCGGATATTTGTGGTTAATTTTGACAATTTGACTAAAGGATTTATGAGTATTTTGAAGAAGGACACTCCTTTTTACTGGGATGAGTGAGCCCATGAGTCCTTTGATGCTTTTAAGCAATCCTTAGCAACAGCCCTCATGCTTAGTCTTCCTGACTATAGCCGTGATTTCTTGATTTATGTGGCCACGTCCATGGAGACGGTTGGTATGGTTTTGGTCTAGGAGGATGAGGAGCTCCATGAGCATGTCATATATTATTTGAGCCAAAACCTTATTGATGTAGAAATCCATTATTTCCATGTGGAGAAGCTTGCCTTAGCCACCGTTCATGCGGTCCAACGTTTGAGGCATTACATTCTTCTTTGCCAAACTTTGGTCATAGCTCTTATCAATCCATTTTAGTTCGTCCTCAGTAGAAGAATGATAGGGGGGAAATACAATATATGGATTGTCATTTTGCAAGAATTTGATCTCGAGTTTGTTTCGGTGAAATCAAAGAAATCTTTGGTCTTTGCAGAGCTCATATCTGATTTTCCAAGTTTGGAGGAGGAGGAAGTTTATGAGGATACATTTGTCAATGAGCATACTTTCCTTAACAACTTTGGACCCGTAGTACGGGGATATCATCGTATATTTGCAAACGTTGAAGGTCCCTACTCACCTTTCATGGGATGAGTGACGACAATTACGTCATGTAGCTAAGAACTACCTTATAGTGGATAACACTTTGTACTGTCGTGGGGTAGATTTCATTTTGTGTCATTGTTTAACCCATGATGAGGCTGAGGTTGTGCTGAATGATTTCCATAGAGGGGCGTGTGGTGGTCATTTATCTAAGCTTTCTACAGCCCAAAAAATATTGAGAGCGGGATATTTTTGGCTGCCCATCTTCAAAGATTGTGTTCATGCGGTCAAGAAGTGTCACCCTTGCCAGGTGTTTTCACGTAATATGTGCTCGCATCCAACCCCGTTACATCCTATTGTCACCGACGGTCCCTTTAACAAGTGGGGGATTGACTTTATGGATTGCAACCCAGGTTCAGCTGGGGGGCATCATCACATTATAGTGGTTGTTGATTATTTCACGAAATGGGTAGAGGCTATGCCCACAATAAAATCCGACGGTGAGATAGCCATGCATTTCGTGTTCAACCAGATCATCACCTGGTTTGGTATTCCGAAAGAGTTTGTCACTGACCATGGTAGGAACTTTCAGAATAAAATGATGGAAGAATTGGCTTCCAAGTTAAGGTATAAGCAGGAACATTCATCTTGTTATTACCCTCAAGTGAATGGATAGGTTGAAGTAGTGAATAAATCACTTACGTCTATTCTCCAGTGAACCATCACACAAAGCAAAACCAATTGGCATATTATGGTGTATCCTTCTTTGTGGGCCTATAGAACCGCAGTTAAGATTGCCACTATTTTTTCTCCGTATCATCTTGTGCATGGGGTGGAGTTAGTTTTACTGGTTGAATGCCTTAGTGGCTCTAGAGGTTAATAAGCGTCACGTCAAGGTCCAGTATAATAAGTCTGTCCATCCAAGGAGGTTTAATGAAGGTCACTTGGTCCTTTTGTGGGATCAAGCTAAGGAACCCTTGGGGGCAGGGAAATTTAATCCCATGTGGCATGGTCCTTATGTGGTTAAATGGGTCTTAAAGAAAGGTGCTTATGAAATAGTTGATTATGAAGGGAAGGCCTTGGTGGAGCCTATAAATGGGCTCTATCTCAAAAAATACTATGCATGATCTTCATCCAAGGCTGATTGTTGTATATTATTGTACACTTTTTCCATTGCATAGTTAGGTTTTCTTATGGTGATCAGGTTTGCTGATTAGCATTCGTCTCTTATGGAAGATGTTGATGGAGTCTTCCGTGTACATAGGATTCGTTGATGGTGCTAGCCGCCACACTCAAAACTCAGCTTCGGCAGCTTGGGTAATTTATGCTCCTACGGGTCAAATCTTGTCTTCAGGAAGCGTCTGTTTATGGCCTTCTTTGAACAATGTTGCTGAATATAGTGTCGTTATTGAGTTATTGCGTGATTCCATCTCACATGGTGTTCATTCTCTTTAGGTATGTCTTGATTCGTAGTTAGTGGATTCACAGCTTAATGGCTTGTATCATATTAGGTATGTGACATTATTACGAAGATTCTTACGTGTGATATTGCTAGAACAAAAATTTGAGAATATAACATACATTCATGTTCCAAGAGTTATTAATCAAGTTGCTGACTCATATGATAACTATGTGTTAGATTGGCATTTGTTTCATAGACCATAAGCATATCACAAACATACATTTTACACACATGTAAATATAAATAAAATCAATCATCATAAAAGTTTTTCATTAATATCCAAAAAGTGACGTCATAATACATAAGTGTCATATACAAAATTGGGGCTTCTAAGCCACCAAAATATAATACACGATCATGCAAAAATGAATACACTCGGGTCTCTAAGCCTGAGGAGGAGGGGGGTTCTGATCATGATATGGCACTACGGCTCTAGCTAGTCATCAAAAGAGTCAAATCCATGCTCGTGGAACACCAACCACCTGACCCTGCAAGGACTCAGGCAAGTCCTTGACTTGTGCCATGGGTACCCTATGTGAGAAGTGTACGAAGTTCATGTGAATGCTTTGGAGCGTCCGCTCCAAATCCGCACCCATGATATTGTCTCCTCTTCCCCTCTATAGATGATGAGGGAAGCCTTTTGGCCATCGTGGTCCTACATTTGCATACACATGACAGATTGTCACTAGGTGTCGTCACACAAAAAATATGTATTTTGAGTCAATATATCAAAAAACACAAAAAAAAATTAAATAATTCAAAAACTTAAAAATTGGGTTTGGGATTCGTTACCTATGTCTCCATAAGCTGCTCCTGGTGGTAGCGGCATATCCAAATCTCCGCGGAAGTCTATCACTGCATAGGGGTAGTCATCTATGGCAATGATCTGTCTCCACCACCATGGAAAGAAGTCTGCTGGGTAGGGGTTAGCCACCCTTCCTCCGCCTAGTCTGCACATAACATTTACCCAACGTCATTAGGATGGATCTCGAACTCTGTGTGCAATAATGTCCACTCTAGGGCTTAGCCCCGGTACCTGCTCAAAGAAGAACGTGCTCAGTATGCTATTGAACCCAAATTTCTGCACCCAAAGTATGCAGTCACTGATATGTTGTTTCATGTTACTCAAAAAAGTCGTGATTTAGTCATACACTATAGGTCTCATACACTCGACCACATAGAACATCATTGGCCGCGAGGCCTAGTAGAGTGAAGCTAACCCCGCAATCCTGCCTAATGTCAATAGTATGGCCTTCAATCCCACAATCTAGATAGAGTTTGTCGAGATTTGACTCTCAACCTTTTCTGTCTCTGAAAAGCAGTACAAAACTATGTACTTGTCAATAGTCAACCCTCCTCCTAGCCCACAAGATCGGATATTCACCATATCTCCTTGTCAGGACAAAACAGTGATAAATTATATGTCCTCAACCTCAATGCTGAGCGACATCATGTCAATCTGAAATGTCTCATATTCTGGATCCCAGTAATCCACTAGCAGCTAGATTAGTCTTGGTTTGGCCCCAGGCTTCTAAGACACCAAAACTTGTAGAAAACACACGCCCTTAATGCTTGTTGGGCCATAAGATCACCTTGCACGGACTCCTCCACATCACCATGATCTCTTTCCCTCCACTCTAACACCATCCTACAAAAAAAAAAACAAATTTTTATCAGTTATTGCCTTTGAAAACCTTGTTTAAGGCCCTATATACGACTATTCTCAAAACAAATGCATATGTATGTAGGTTTGGGTGCTTTTTCTATGTATGGTGAGCTCTATACACGAAAAAAACCTCGATTTTCATGTGGGCCAAAACGCACAATTATGGATGGCTTAAAAAATTAATTGGACCATGAAAATTCAAAAAAAATGCATGAAATAGGAAGAGGAGGGCATGAGAATCTACCTGGATAAAATAGGGAGAGATTCAAATGGGGAGAGATTCTGCCAGACGATGATCTCAGAGTTCGCTTCAAAAGTTTTGAGCTCAAATACACTATGTTGGGTAAAAATTTCAAATGATATGAAATTTTTTAATTTTTTTACTATTTATAGAAAAAATTTGAAATTTTTACCCACTTTCTATAGTTTTTGACCATTTTGGACCATTTGAACTAATTTGATGATGTAGGATTCCATTTGGGGTGTGGTTTGATCGTGGCTTTAATCTGCATGTCTAAATTTTCATATAGGTTAGGTTTCACATCCATTTGCATTATGCATGACCTAATGACCATTTCATTTTAACCTTAGGTATGAACCCATTCCATTTTGTCATGGACCCTTCTTGCTGCTTTTAGAAGTGACATGTTGTGAATGGCAGAGCTTTACCATACATGGGTATCCTAATTAGATCATGTTTTGCATTTGGTGCCCATGCGAACATTTTTCCTTTAGGGTGTAGGAGTCCTTTGTATAGTACTACGATGACTTTGAGCAAGAGCTTCATAGTCCTCTTAACCTTTATGTTGGCCTTTTCCCTAAGACTCCCTTGTATATGTCAAGTTGTAATTGCATTATCATGAGTTTTGCTTGCCTTATTGAGCCTTATGCCAGCTTCCCTGACTTTTCTTATCAGCCATATAGCCCAAGATTGTCTCATGTCTAGCAAAGCAGAGCCTTTTCATATATATTTTGCAGCTTGATTCCCCACTTTTTACTGGGAGGGGACTTTCCCTCGAGTTTCATTATCCTGCAAATGTTCCCTTGCATTGAGCATAGGTATGTTCCGCTACTTGGAACTAGTTTGTTTGCCCCTTGACACTCGTCTACTCCTATATTTGTAACTATAAAGCACTTTTATTCTTTTTCAAGCTTTTCAAATATTTTAAAAAGTCCAAAAAGAAATCAAAAAACCAAAAGGTCGTATAAGGAAAGATGTTATCTTTAGCAGCAATCGAGTCATGTCTCCTTCAAACAAAACACTGTATTTCACATCCATTGGTTGTATTAATAGTTTGAATTTAGGAGTTGTACTCGTATCTCTGAGTTTACCTCCACCGACTTGTTAAGCTTCCGGTCCCTATGGAACCTCTGTCGATGCCTCATGCATCGCAGAGATGTCTCAGTTTTTTATATTGAGTCTATGTTTCCTACATTCAATCACCATTCGCCTTTATGCTCTTGTTCTAAGGAATTTGAATCCTGAGTCGGTCATTCTTCAGTTGTCTTGACTTTGCATGTCATCCATTCCCGGTACTATTACTAGTTCATGCACATCTTGTTCAAGTCCTTTCACATTATACAACATTGTTGAGTACCTCGTGTTGGTTGATGGGGGATGCCTTAATGCGCTCCTTCCAGTGGATTCCATCCCATCGACTTCAGATCATTTATTCTAGGATAGGGGTCTAGAGTCATTTGAGTGCCTTGAGACTTACAGTCATCAGTGGTAGGTTCTCTTGCCATTGACAGTTTTGGGAATACATCAATGTCCCCTGATCGATGGATTCTTCCAAGTGTTCGACCTCAACACATTTATTCACACTTGTGAGATTGCACTCTAGTACCTTGATCCCCATTTTCATTAACGGTGGGTGATCTTGCATCTGCTAAAGGTATACATCAATGACTGGTAATCAGACGACGGACTACTATGTTCAACCTCGACACCTTTATTCACATAATAGGACATGTACTCATAGTGGTTTGTGTAGAAGACTTTCTAGATTAGTGGCATCTCTTATATGCTACCTCCTTGATCGTGCCAGTGTTCATGAGATTTAATCTCTCGTGACTTGATTCCAGTGTATTCTAGATATCTTCAGCCATTATGGAGATCTTGATCCATGGTATATCTTCATCTTTCATGGAGATCTTGGTCCTTTGTATATCTTCATCATGAATATTCTGATCTATTGTATATTGTACGTGGAAATGACCACACATGTCATAGTTTGTATATCATTCCTATTCATGGCCATTGTACTCTTATATGTATTTGTAGTCATGCCTATATGTATTTGGAGTCATGTGCAGAGTTTGATTATTGTACTATACTAATGGATGGCTGGTTCTTCCACCTGGTTCTTCATCACTCCACTTCTGGGATGGACTTATAATGTATTTCGACCATCGTATTACCCCTCTGACCTCACACATTAAGGGGCATATGATATAGCTGATTTTACCACACATGGTAGATCACATATATATGGCCTTCCCTGTCCCTCTATAGACTCTTTGGACCCCATGGACTATTTTTGTACCTTTGATTTTTACAATATCATCCCTAAAAACACTTGTTATTTGTTATACGCAACTTTTAATCCCTTTTCTGCGTATACATGTGGATATTACCCTTAAACCCGTGTACATCGGGATGTGTGAAAAATGCCAAATATTTTTGGAGTTTTCCTTCATGTGAATCTAATTCACTTGTCTCTTGGCCTTCCATATGTCTCGAGATCTCTTGGATTTGACCTTCTATTGCCCCATTGAAGCACTATATAAGGAACCCTTTGGATACATTTAAGGAGGAGGAATTAAAGAGCAAGAAAACTATAGTCCATTGTTTTCGTAGCTTGCTTATACTTGATTCTACATCCCTTTGTACCTTGGAGCACTTGTGTTCTTCCTAAGATTTCCTTTGTTTGTGAGCTTGCTATCGAGAGATGGAGGATTGAGGTGGTGGAGGCCGAGGTGGAGGACTCAGTTTCTCTGGTTCGCAGACATGCCAACAGAGGTTGTCACTCATGTAATCTCTGATTTATATTAATAGAAATATCTTTTCTTGTCCAATGATGTGCATTTAAATGAATATTGAATCCATGGATGCTTTTAATTACTTATGCATTATTGATTATATATGCTAGAGTAGTTCTAACACCATTATATAGCATGCTTTTCTTGTTTGCTGTTGTTGAGATAGCAAATTGCTAACACACGTAGGACTGGAAAAAGCTCAACGGGGATCTACATCAACCGTCTGGAATAAGGTATGTTTCGATATATTTTAGTGTTAGATGTTTTATTTCTCTTTCATATTGGGAAGGGATTGATTTCTGCGATTTCTCTGTCTGTTATGGTACACCCCAAGCCATAGTAAGTTTTCTCCGTAATAGTTTCTCAAACTCTTATTTCATCTTATCGAGGGTTGGCCCTCTTGGTATTTCATGGAAAGGCCATGGATAAGATCTTTTCAACCCTTATAGCTTCATATAGGGTTGAATATACATGCATTTTAATCTTCATTAAATGTATGAAGCTCAATCCTTCTAGTTCAATGTTTACTCGGTATTTCCCACGCTACTATTGTTTGTAAAGAGGACTAGAAGGTATTGTATGGCCTTCTTTTTTATCTATTTTTATATGTATATAAAAGTTGTTTACTTATACCAGAATACTCCTACTGTATTAAGCCATCATATCTTGTTTTCTACTACAGATTGGTCCACATGCCCAATTGTTTCAGTGAACTAGCTTGGAAAAACATGTGTTATTTCAGGCTTTTCTCTTCTCAGTTAAGCCCCCATTCTCAGTTCTCTTTTATGGTTGTAGTGATAGAAGTTGAAGGCTAGCAAGTTTACGAAATTATCGAATCTCGTCATATCCTTTATGTGTTTATCTACTGGAGGTTTTTAAAACCTCTTCTCGCATACACAGGTTAGTATGAGGAAGGATTCTAGGTTTAAGGATTATACCTTTTCTTTTGGTAACCATGTTTTGATCCAATATTATAGTATCAAAATCTATATAAAAGAAGAAAATGTTTTTCCCTCATAACGATTTCGTGAAATAAGAGTTGTTTTCTCACAGTACCTTTGTGGGTGCATGGCATTCTTAGAATTCGTATGTTGCTTGAGCCTGCACAACATTAAATTTTTTCGTAAATTTTTTTGTTTTGGTCCTTTTGACGATGGAAATAAATGTATTTAGGTTTAAATCTATATAAAACCCTGAATATCTCTTAACAAATGTTTATGACTCTTATACTTACTGTTCACTACGTTGAAAATAACTACGTGTTACTAGAAGCAATATATTTATACTTGAATGTTGTTTAAATTAGGAATTATATCTACTCGACTATCACTGTCGATTTTGATTTTGAGCAACTCTATGAAATGTATTATAATTTTCTTTAATAAATGAAAATATTTATCTTTTGGTAAAATTCCTTCAATTTTTAATCACTAGTCAATATATTTACTTGTCTACAATACACATAAACCTCATTTCCTAGTTCACTTGTTTTTATAACAAACATTAAGGTTTGGATTTTACTTGTACATGATTAGGGTTTGTACAATAGTTTTATCCATTGTATGTTTTACTTTTATCCTTCTAATTACAGTATATGCTTAGTTCCTTTGTTGTAATCCAATATAAGCAAACCCTTCTTAGGGTAGATTTTCTTTTTCACCAGAATAAGTGTACAATAGGACAGTCAAATGCAACTAATTTATACAAATGTATTAGCAATACAAATCAATATTCAATCCTTTAACAACAAGAAATTGCAACCAATCTTGGCGAAATAACTTTCATGTAAACTCCTCGAATGACCATAGCCACACACATATTCTTTGACATTTTGTTGAATATGAAAATTACTTGAGCTCAATCACACACTTCGCGACACTAATAAATGGTAAAATAATTCACACTCAATAATAAATTGAAGTTGAGGTTTTATGATTCAAACATACTTGAGTGTCCTTCCTCGAACTCGAAATTAAAAATCCACGATCCACCCGGCCATAGGAACCTCGAAACATTTAACTCTACAAGGATTCCACCCCCTTGCCAAGAACCTAAGTTTATGGTTCACTATCTTAGCTTTCAAGTCACCCCCGATCTTATGGTCAGAGTTAGTTACTGCAGATTCTAGCACTTCATTAATGCGCTCTCTAATATTTCTTCTTTAGAGCATAGCAACTTGTTGCTACCGCAACAGTTCTCCCCAAATTTATTTTACTTAAATTTCTAGGCCCCTCCTCATTATTTTTGTATGGCTTGATCGTTGAATTTTTGAGCTCCTTGAGCATGTTTTCTTTCGCTTCTCTGAAGGTGGATGTCAGTAGTCTATGTGTGCTTTGTTCATCTTTGGTTTGAGTCGTGAATATGTGGTCTAAGAGATGTAAATTCGTTGTTCTTCGGCGCATCTTGTGTGAAGAAATACGACGTTGGTTACAGCCGACCCTTAGCACTGCTCAAATACTTGAGTTTCCCTATAAGCGAGCCTCTTTTACTGCTAGATCGGGGGCTGCGAAGTTTCAACCCTTCCGCCGTTGCGGCTCCAAGACTTTTCTTTCGTCCAATCTCCTAAACCGTCCGACGCCCGATGTATGTTAACTATAAATCGCGGTTTCGTAGCTTCTGCTTGCTCGCCGTTGCGGCCGGGAGGAGATAGTCAGTTTTCGATCCGAGTCTCTTCTGACGTCCGACTTAGTTGCCCGTCCATTCCGCGTGTCCTCTAGATTTCCTCCTCCGTCGTTGCGGCTGCTAAAGTCTTCCGGCTTCCGAAGCTAAAACCTTCCGGCATCCGACTTATGACGCCTTCCGCCCGCGTTTGCTTGGCTGCGACTTGAACTTCACCCGACCTTGCGGCTGGCTGTTTCCCCGGGTTCTTGAGCTTGCTTCTCTCTGACTGCCGATTTGTTTTTTCCGCCGGCGACCATAGAATATTTCCAATCCTGCATATGGTTCACTCGATCATTTCCTTGTGGATTGGTTAATTCATGATATCGGTTATTTAAGTCATGCTCTTAATTTGAATACAGGAAGTTACCAGGCGACCGGTCAATCTGCCGCGACGGGAAGAAAGAATAACGCATTTGGGCAGAGGTATGACCGAAAAGAAGCAGATGGAGGGCGAAGTCCGGAGCTATAAAGACGTGATCCCAGTAACGGATCAGTTACCAAGTTGTCATGATCACATGATGACAAAAGATCAGAATGTGAAGAGTTTGAGAAGCCGAAAAGCCATGCGTTTGGGAAACAAAACGCTCCGTAATTATAGTTTAAATAGAGGGACGAGGCACAGAGAAAGGGACTTTTCCCCTGTAAAACTTTGTATTTGTTTACTTGTAAGATGAACTACTTCGTTTTGCATAGAAACTGCAATTTTTGCCTGTCGGAGAGAGTAAAAAGCGAGATGTATCAATGCAAACTCAATGAATAATGTTGAAGAGGAACTATTTCATTTTCAGTTGTGTTTCATTTACTGTAAGAGTATTCGATATTCTGAACTTATGTTCTTGCTAAATGTTCTTCAATAATTTCTGGATATGTTTCGCTGTGGGTAATAGATGTTGTTATAAAATGATCGGCTATCTGGTTATTTGAATATTTGTAAGTGTTCATGTGCTGTAGAAGAACTAACAGCTACCTGTGATTCTTCTTTATGTATGTGAAAATGTATTTCTCACATAAAATGATAACCTTGCTCCCTAGGGATAGAGTAGATAGTTAACTTATTTCTTTTGTATCTGGTTTGGTTGCTCACGAGCACAAGACGAGAGGTAAGAACCTGCGCATCACTTTGTGATCGCTCCCTACAGCTTGATCACCCTGCATTTAGTTAGGCACTTGCATATCATTTCTTTAAGTCAAAATACAAAAACTTGGTGGACCGAGCCGCAACCGGTAAAGCCTTAGTTTTGTTCCTTGACCTACGGTAGCCGGACCGCATACCAGACGGATTCCCTATTTCAAATAGTCAACGGGATAGTTGGGAACGTTGATTGGGGAGAATCCCTTACTGTTGCCGCCTGTGAATTTCCAGTCCTCAACAGTTTTGGCGGTAGAAGGAGGGCCTCCAGTGCATGGCTGGCTGAGGAAACCTATTTTCCCGAGATTATTCCGCTGGTTACAGTTCTGAAAGTAGTGGACCGCGTAATCCAATTCCAGAAGAAGACAGCAGAGAACATCTATATCCTGTTCGCAACGAAATTGTTAATGATCTGAGAAGACATACCCGCGCTTATGTAAAGAAGATTGGAGGGTTGCCTATTATCCACGAATTTCCTAGAAGAGAGTACAAGAAGAAAGACCGTCCTCTAATTGAAGATTCAATGTTGGTTGGAGACTGGGAAGAACTTGTGGAAACTGCCATACAGGAGGTCGAATTGCCTTTGAACCAAGTAAGCCCAGACACTCCTTACAGTTCTCCTGTTCACACCTCGGTTGGTTCATGTCCTCACTCTCTTGTTGGTTCACCCCCTCACTCTCCACCTCAACTCATGGCCGGCGTTAATGCCAATCAACCCCCACCTAATCCTCCACCACCTGCATGGAAAGCCAGATCACCTCTAAATCTGACCCCACCTTTGCATGACCTACCTCAAGCCTTTGAGAAGCTACTGCCCAAATTTGATCCAAATGAGAAAATCCTAGTGGATGACCACCTATAGAGTTTCTACTTGGAAATAGAAGGTCTGAGGGCTGGGGAACACAAAGATGTAGTGTGTAGACTGTTCCCGCACACCCTCAAAGGAGCTGCAGCCTTGTGGTATTTTGGATTGCCTGCTAACTCTATCCCAGACTGGGATACCTTCGAGAGAATGTTCAGGAGTAAGTACGCAGTCCAAAAGACTCACACTGCCCGCATGAAAGGACTGTGTGCATTAAAGAAAGAAAAAAAGGAAAAAGTGCACAGCTTCACACAAAGGTTTGCAACATATCTTAAAAAATTCTCTGAAATAGATAAGGCTTCAGACAAGGTACTAATCGAATACTATACTTCAGCTTTGGGTCCTGATTTAGCCATGTTTGCAAAAGGTAGGGCCAAGCCTACCTTAACAGAGACCTATGAAGAGGCAAAAGTGGTGGAAGCAGAAAGAGAAAGTGTGGAGGACTATCCAGAACAATCAGGAGAGAAAGTTGCGGGAAGAAAAACCTTATTGTTCACTAAGCCTAAAGAAGAAAAGACACCAGACTATGAAAGCATGGCTAAAATGATGCAAAAGCTGTCCAATAAGATCATAGACTTAGAAAAGGAAAAAGAAGCACAAAATTTCTTCAGGCCATATTATAAAAAAAGGGAGGATGGAAATCAGACCCGACCTCCTCCTCAAAAAACTGCCTCCATGAACCTGACAGAGATAGGGATGGAAAATTTCTGTACTTTTCATCAACAACCTCATTCCAAAAAGAACTGTCCACAATGGATTAATTCAATGACATTGGTCATGAATTAGATGTTGGATTCAAGATTAACGGAGGAAGATGAAGATGAAAAGAACGAAAATGATGCTTCCACTTCTACAAAAGGGCAGGAGGACAAGACCATGGCATTGTGGAATTCTGTCTCCTTACTCGATGCAGAGGAGGAAAATACCCAAGGACACAAAGCTATCAGGGAGCCTAACGTAACAACTAGGAGCAAAGGGGCAGTTAGTGATGACAGTCTTCTGCTCCCAAAGATTCGAAGGCTGCAAAGAAATATAAAAAAAATTTCAAGACGAATCATTGGCTGATCAGATTCCGGAATTTACCATTACCAGCCAGGATGCGAAGCAAAACATAACGTTGCCTAAGCTAAACGATGAGAATGTGAGTGCTGATAAATCTCAGTCCACTAGACAACTAATCGAATATGACATTGTCGAAAATCTAAAGAAGATAAAGGCAAACGTCCCTCTGTTTGAAATGTGCAAAGTACCTCAACAGAAAGAAAAGTTATTGAAGGAACTTGAAACGTCAGAAGAAAAGCTGCCCACCGACAATCAACCTCGCGACGAAGAAGAGATTGGAGAAGCTAGCATCGGAGGTAAGTCTAAAACCAAGCATCCACCTTTCCTCCTGACATTTGAAATTTTCAATCATAACGTGCACAATTTCCTAGTGGACTCAGGGGCGTCAATTAATGTCATGCCCATATCAGTATGTAAGAAAATAAA
Source organism: Pseudotsuga menziesii (assembly GCA_001517045.1). Classification (NCBI taxonomy): domain Eukaryota; kingdom Viridiplantae; phylum Streptophyta; class Pinopsida; order Pinales; family Pinaceae; genus Pseudotsuga; species Pseudotsuga menziesii. Next base: position 49,719 of record LPNX010211493.1, read on the forward strand.
TGGACAGCCTAAGCCATCCAAATGGAGGGTGGTGCAATTGGATAGGACGGACGTTAAGGTAATTGGTGAAATGGAAGACGTCTTGATCCGTATGGCATCTAATGATAAAGTATGCCAGATTATTAACATCGTAGTGGCTGACATATCAGATGCTTACGGCCTGGTCCTAAGCAGAGACTGGTCAGCCAAATTAAATGGGTATTTCGCCACAGATTGGTCACATCTTTGGTTGCCGCACAAAGGGAGTCCTAATCAGATCAAGGTTTTAAGAGAACCTCACATGAAGTACAATGTCACTCAATTAGATGAGAAGAATATACCAGTCGAACCTGTATTGGGAAACTACTTTCTCGAGGTGGAACTAGGGAATTATCAAGCGAAAGAGGACAGCAACACATCTGACACCCATCCTGATCTCCTTCGTTTTTCTCAGGCTGACGAGTTTGACTGTAAAATAGTAGATTTAGCAGTAGTAGTAGATTCTGTTTCAGTGGATAATGTGTTTTGGACTTTGTTTTTTGATGGCTCGAAAACGTTAGAAGGGTCAGGGGCCGGCTGCGTCCTCATTGATCCACACAAAAAAAGCACTTCCTATCCTGTAGATTAGAGTTCGAATGTACTAACAATACGCCTGAATATGAAGCACTGCTGCAGGGACTCAAGAAAGCAATCAAGCTATAGGTTAGTAATTTAAAAGCTTTTGGGGATTCGGAAATAGTTTTAAAGCAAATAAGAAATCAAATACATTGTGTTTCCCCTCATTTGAAAGCTTACCAAAATGAGGTATGGGAGTTGCTTAGATGTTTTCATGCATTTAACATTATTTCAATCCCAAGAATAAAAAATGCAGCCGCTGATCTTCTAGCTACATCAGCCGCCAGGTTGGTTCCCACTAATAACAAATGTTCTATTGAACTTCTTTTCAGGCCATCAGTTCCTGACATGATCACCAACCTGCGAGTATTTGACGATGATCAGCAAATAATTGAATGGTTGACAAATGAGGAGGTTTTTAAAGGAGCCATTATCGACGATGAGGAACATCAGGCTGAAATGAAATATGACAATTTCATTCCCAAAGGGGTCAGGACGTCAGAGAAGATGTTTGACCTAAACGAGAAATTTAGAAGGCCCGCTAATGTGAAGACGCACAGCTCAACTCTACAGTTCGAGCTAATAAATTTAGGGACTCAAACGGAGCCTAAGTTTGTGAACCTCGGCAAGTGCTGTTCACCAGCGGAAAGAGACAAGTTCCTCAGTTTGTTTAAGCAGTACAAAGATGTTTTTACGTGGACGTATGCAGATTTAAAAACCTATGACACTAATATCATCAGACATATCATTCCTATTAAAGCAGGCGTCGGGCCATATCAGCAGCCGCTGAGGAAGATGCACCCAAAGCTGGAACCGCTAATCCAGAGCGAAGTGAAGAAATTGTTAGATGCTAGGATTATTTAAGTCTGGCATTCAGAATGGGTGTCAAATTTGGTGCCGGTAAGAAAAAAGTCGGGAGAGATCAGACTGTGCGTGGACTTCAGAAACTTAAACCGCGCATCAGACAAAGACAATTATCCGGTGCCTCCCATGGAGAAACTTCTACAGATGGTTACTGGCTCTGAATTGTTTTCATTGTTAGACGGATTCTCTGGCTACAACCAAGTGTTAGTAGCTGAGGAAGATAGATTGAAAACAACATTGAGAACTAAATGGGGAACTTTCGCATATAGAAGAATTCCCTTTGGCCTAATTAATGCTGGCGCGACATTTCAGAGAGCTATGGACATAGCTTTCTGAGGACTGATTGGGAGAAGTGTGGTGGTCTACCTTGATGACATAACAATATTTTCAAAGAAAAGAGGGGAGCACACGTTCCACCTAAAGCAAATTTTCGAGCATTGTCGAAAGTATGGCATTTCCCTAAATCCTAAAAAGTGCGTATTTGCGGTCACAGAAGGCAAGTTACTGGGACATATAGTGTCAAAAAGAGGCATATCTATAGACCCAGAAAGAATTAAAGCCATTGAACAAATTCCCATGCCCCATAATAAAAAAGGAATGCAATCCTTCATGGGAACAATAAACTTCGTACATAGATTTGTGCTTGATTTTGCCTAGACTGTTAAACCATTACAGCAGATGGTCAAGCAAAATGCTCAGTTTAAGTGGACTGAAAATGAAAAGAATGCTTTCAATAAAATCAAGACTGCTGTTGCACATGCGCCTTCTCTGAAAAGTCCAGACTTTGACAAGGAATTTATTATGTATACATTTGCGTCCGATGATTCATTAGCAGCTGTACTCACGCAAAAGGAAGAAGGGGGTGATGAACTCCCAATCTCTTTTATGAGCACTGGGCTACAAGGAGCTGAAATTAACTACCCAGCCATTGATAAGTAGGCATACGCAGTATTTAAGGCAGTAAAGCAATTCAGGACTTATATACTAAAAAATCGTACCAAGGTAATAGTCCCGTACCCAGCTGTAAGATCCCTTCTCATTCAAAAGGAATTAGGAGAAAGAAGGGGCAATTGGGTAACAGCGCTTCAAGAATATGATCTCGAATTCAAACCAGCTACTATAGTAAAAGGTCAGGGGTTATGCAAACTGATGACTGGGAGCAGAAACAACGAAGAACAAGCATGGGAAGATGAAGCTGAATTGCAGGTGATGGATGTATGTCCTATGTTCACAGCTCCTGAGTCTTGGTACAGAGACCTGGTACATTACTTGCAGTCAGGACTATTGCCAGAACATTGGAGTTCCAAACAAAGGAGAGCACTATGTTTGAAGTCAGCTTCCTACCAAATCGTAGAGGGCGTATTTTTCAGAAAAAACTATGATGGAGTCCTCCTGAGATGCTTGGAGAAAGAAGATGCTGAGAAGGTGATGTCTGAGTTGCACGATGGCCCGGCCGGGGGACATTATTCAGGGGACACTACAGCCCACAAGGTTCTCAGAGCCGGTTACTACTGGCCAACACTCTTTAGGGATGCACACACACACGTCAGAAAATGTGATACTTGCCAAAGATGTGGTGGAAGACAACCTAGAGCAGCAGCATCTCTAAAGCCAGTAATGATCACAGAGCCTTTCGAACAATGGGGAATAGACGTCATTGGATAAATAAAGCCAAATTCTTCCCTGCTGCACAAGTATATTCTAACTGCAACTGATTATTTCACTCGTTGGGTCGAGGCTATCCCATTGCACAAGATAAACGAGGATGAAGTCATCAGCTTCTTACAAGATCATATCATGACCAGGTTTGGAGTTCCAGTTTTGTTAGTTTTTGATAATGCTAAATACTTTTCATCCATTAAATTGACCGCTTTTTCTCATGAGAAAGGGATAACATTACATTATTCTGCTAACTACTATCCGCAAGGGAATGGCCTGGCTGAATCCTCCAATAAAAACCTCATTAGAATCCTGAAGAATACTGTCATAGAAAACCAGCGAAGTTGGCACTCAGCCTTACCCAACGCCCTGTGGGCTGACAGAGTCACTCCCAAGTCTGCCGTAGGAGTGTCACCCTATACCCTCGTGTACAGAAAGGAAGCCATCCTGCCTCCCAATATTCTACTACCTTCTTCCATACTAGCTTAAGAGTCTAGGGGGTCAGATGATGAGGTTCTGCAAATAAGAATATATAATCTCCTAAAAGCATAAGAAGCCAGATCCAAAGCTAGAGAACGCTTCAGACAACAGCAGGAGGTAGTCAAAAGATGGTTTGACAAACATAAAGCTGGGAAAAAGGACTTTGAAGTAGGAGACTTGGTCCTCAAGTGGGACCACCCCCATGATGAAAAAGGAAAGCATACCAAATTCCAGCAGTTATGGGTAGGCCCCTTTCAAATTGTAGCCAAACTTGGCCCTGCTACTTATAAGTTGCAAGATTTACAGGGATGGGAAGAGAACTTGCGAGTAAATGGTTTGGTTCTCAAGCCTTACTTTTCTTGAATTTTTTCTTTGATAGTTTCTGCCTTGTATATAAATAAGATGGGTAGTTGTTTTCGAGTCACGCTTTCTTTTAATTTAATTCTTAGTTTTGATTTTCAATAAGGGAACAAACTTGTGGTTGCCTGGAGGATACTAAGGTCTGTTGGGAATAGCAAATATGTTGAGTATCAGCCTGTGTCACCTTAAAGAATTCTTCCAACCTAATGGTTTTCTCGGATAAAATACGGTGTGCATTGAAGTCCTGCTTAACCCCTGTGAATTAAACCGGATTCAGAGAGTCTGGAGTACTATGTCGAGGCCCTATCCACGTCACATTTAAAATGTTCCAAGGAGCGACAGTAAAGGACCCATGGGAGGAAGCAAGATGAACAGCGTATTAAATATAAATGATCCCATGCCAAGAAACAAATGCCAAAAGGCAGCTAAAGAGTCAAACTTCTAGAAAAGTACCATAAATCAAAGCAAGTGCTAAAGAATAAGCACTAAATTGCCAAAAGATCCTCTCTGTCCGTGAGCTGGGACTTAAAATACACCACTCACACAAAAGGGCATGATGGGATAGAGGATACTGAATTAAAATTCAATAAGAAAGGCGCACAGAAGGACTCAGATGAAAGGAAAAAAGTCCAGAGGCACAAAAGTGTTAAAATGGCATGGGAATGAGGAACAAACGAATACTGCTGTTTGCTATGTGCTGCAACCCTATGGTGTCCACACTGTTAGCTACCTGAAAACAGAGGTAATAATGAAACTCATACTTTGACCTCGGCATAGTTATTTGGACTTGAGGGTCTCGGTTTTCCTTTTCCCCAAAGGACTAGCATCAATGATTAAGGTACACACTTCGGTGATATGAGAAATCTAGATAGCTGGAAGAATTCGATGGATGCATTTGTTGTGGAACAGTCTGCTACTCAAAGACAATAATCACCCAGAGATCTAGGTTCCCCAGGTAATCGCCAGTTGTTGCTACCGCAACGGTTCTCCACGAATTTATTTTACTTAAATTTCTAGGCCCCTCCTCATTATTTTTGTATGGCTTGATTGTTGAATTTTTGAGCTCCTTGAGCATGTTTTCTTTCGCTTCTCTGAAGATGGATGTCAGTAGTCTATGTGTGCTTTGTTCATCTTTGGTTTGAGTCGTGAATATGTGTTCTAAGAGAAGTAAATTCGTTGTTCTTCGGCGCATCTTGTGTGAAGAAAAACGACGTTGGTTACGGTCGACCCTTAGCACTGCTCAAATACTTGAGTTTCCCTGTAAGCGAGCCTCTTTTACTGCTGGATCGGGGGCTGCGAAGTTTCAACCCTTCCGCCGTTGTGGCTCCGAGACTTTTCTTTCATCCGATCTCCTAAACCGCCCGACACCCGATGTATGTTAACTATAAATCGTGGTTCCGTAGCTTCTGCTTGCCCGCCGTTGCGGCCAGGAGGAGATAGTCAGTTTTCGATCCGAGTCTCTTCCGACGTCCGACTTAGTTGCCCGTCCATTCCGCATGTCCTCTATATTTCCTCCTCCGCCATTGCGGCTGCTAAAGTCTTCCAGCTTCTGAAGCTAAAACCTTCCGGCATCCGACTTATGACACCTTCCGCCCACGTTCGCTTGGCTGCGACTTGAACTTCAGCCGACCTTGCAGTTGGTTGTTTCCCCAATTCCCGAGCTCGCTTCTCTCTGACTGCCGATTTTTTTTTCCGCCGGCGACCATAGAATATTGCCAGGCCCGCATATGGTTCACTCGGTCATTTCCTTGTGGATTGGTTAATTGATGATATTGGTTATTTAAGTCATGCTCTTAATTTGAATACAGGCAGTTACCAGGTGACTGGTCAATCTGCCACGACAAGAAGAAAGACTAACCCATTTGGGCAGAGGTATGATCGAAAAGAAGCAGATGGAGGGCGAAGTCCGGAGCTGTAAAGACGTGATCCCAGTAACGGATCAGTTACCAAGTTGTCATGATCACATGATGACAAAAGATCAGAATGTGAAGAGTTTGAGAAGTCGAAAGGCCATGCGTTTGGGAAACAAAACGCTCTGTAATTATAGTTTAAATAGAGGGACGAGGCACGGAGAAAGGGATTTTTCCCCTGGAAAACTTTGTATTTGTTTACTTGTAAGATGAACTACTTCGTTTTGCATAGGAACTGCAATTTTTGCCTGTCGGAGAGAGTAAAAAGCGAGATGTATCAATGCAAACTCAATGAATAATGTTGAAGAGGAACTATTTCGTTTTCAGCTGTATTTCATTTACTGTAAGAGTATTCGATATTCTGAATTTATGTTCTTGCTAAATGTTCTTCAGTAATTTCTGGATATGTTTCACTGTGGTTAATAGATGTTGTTATAAAATGATCGGCTATCTGGTTATTTGAATATTTGTAAGTGTTCATGTGCTGTAGAAGAACTAACAGCTACCTATGATTCTTCTTTATGTATGTGAAAATGTATTGCTCACATAAAATGATAACCTTGCTCCCTAGGGATAGAGTAGATAGTTAGCTTATTTCTTTTGTATTTGGTTTGGTTGCTCGCGAGCGCAAGGCGAGAGGTAAGAACCTGCGCATCACTTTGTGATCGCTCCCTGCAGGTTGATCACCCTGCATTTAGTTAGGCACTTGCATATCATTTCTTTAAGTCAAAATACAAAAACTCGGTGGACCGGGCCGCAACCGGTAAAGCCTTAGTTTTGTTCCTTGACCTACGGTAGCCGGACCGCATACCGGACGGATTCCCTATTTCAAACAGTCAACGGACTAGTTGGGAACGTTGATTGGGGAGAATCCCTTACTGTTGCCGCCTGCGAATTTCCAGGCCTCAACACAACTCTCAAATGCTTGATGGAAACTTTGTGGTATTTTTATAAACAAATTACTTAGAGCCTACACCCTCCTGGGTGTTCTCTGGCACCTCCCTTTTCTTTATTTCTCTTGTTTTTCCTTTCTTTCCTTTTTTGTTGAGCATGCTCCCCCATCCCTTGTTCCTATGACTTTTAATAGATTCTAACTAAATCTCTTCCAAGACTCGCCACTTGTGTTCATAAACATAGGTGAGAATTCAATTATTAACATAAACTTAGGTTGTATCAATTTACTGCATTGGCTTCCTAACTTCCTATATCCAAATATTCAAATTTTATTAGTAAAATAGAGCTTTCTACAAAATCGATGAGTTTTTACCACATGAGTAAATATATATAAATATATATAGTTACTTTCAATGTTATGAGGGGAATCACAGTCCTTCCCCCCTAAAATCTTGTCACTATCCTTGATGACTATTTAGTCTTATTAAATTCTTGAAATAGAAAAGGATAAGCTTCTCTCATGACAACCTTCCTTTCCTAGGTAGTTTCATGTGGAACATAATGCTCCCATTGAACTTTAACTTACATGATGGTTCACTTTTGAAGCATTGCCTCTCTCATGTTGAGAATTGAAACTGATTATGTCTAAAAATATCCCTCTAGTTCCACCTATACATTATTCCAATCAATGATATGAGTTTTATGAGCAATAATTTTTTTAATAAAGAGACATGAAAAACATCATGAGTTCTTATATGTGGAGGTGGATCCAGTTCATAAGATATTGACCACACTCTATCCAGTACTTCAAAGGGTCCCACGTATCTTGGTGCAATTTTAGCACATATTCATGTTCTTAAGGTGTTCCTTTCAATTTGATCCTTAGGATAGATGTTACCCTACATTGTACTCTTTAGATGTTCTTTTCTTGTCGACCTAACTTTTTTTATGTCTTGTGCATCCTTTACATTGTTCCTTAGTTGTTATACCATTTTTTCCATCTGTGCTAGCATGTTTGGTCATAAAGTCATCCTATTCTCAGGATTTCCCTAACTTGGGGTATTTTACACCTTCTACCATACAGCACTTCGAAGGGGCTCATTTTGACGGAGTCTTGATAATTGCTATTGTAGTCAAATTCAACTAAATAAATATAGTATTCCCACTTACCAAGTTGATTCATTACATACATATTTAGCATATCCTATAATACCTGATTTACGTGCTCTGTCTTTCCATCAATTTGTGGATGGTATGCTGTACTAAAATTCAACTTTGTATCCATACATGTGAATAATGATTTCTAAAAATTTGAGGTAAATTTTACATCTCGGTCAGTAATAACTATTTTTGGTATCCCATGAAGTCTTCAAATTTCCCTCATAAATATATCAACAATGTTTACAGCTTTGTAGGCCAACTTAACTGGTATAAAGTGTGATGCTTTGCTCAATCTGTCTACCACAACCATAATTGAGTTGTTTTTTCTAAAGGAAACATAGTGATAAAGTCCATGGTTGAAGTTTCCCAATTCCATTCCGGAATGGGTATAGGATGAAAAAATAAGGCTGGATGTTGGTGAACAACTTTAACCTCCTTACATTCAAGGAACCTCGCTACATATTTAGCTGCTTCTCTTTTCATATTGGTCTAGTAAAAATCTTTTTTCAAGGTTGTTATAAGTTTTTGGTACCCTGGGCGTCCTCCATAAGGACTAACATGTAACTCCCTACAAATTATTTGTTTCATATTCGGTTGATTAAGAAAATAAATTCAGTTTTTGAAACGCATAAATCCTTCTGCATCTATCTACTACACATTTTCAACAACATATTCAAGTCTGTTAGTACATTTTTCAAGCAAACTTCTATATTCATGGTCTTCAGTTGATACTATTTTCTAAAAAATTCTAAATTCTGACTCATAACCACTAATTAGTACAGTATGCAGTTCATGTTGTTGTCGCCTAAGATCATTTTCTACGATGTTTTATTTTCCTTTATTATGCCTAATTTCAAAGTCATATTCACTCAAGAATGTAATCCATCTAGCCTCACAAACGAATCTAATGTCTTTTGGTCAAATAAGTATTTTAGTCCAATGTTGTTAGTCAGCAACAAGAACTTCTTCCCTACCAAATAATGCCGTCATATTTTAAGAGCATGGATAATGGTTGTTAATTCCATGTCATCTGCAGCATAAGTGTTTTTTGTGATCCTTTAATTTTCTGGATTCATAACAAATTACATGACCATTTTGAGTTAAAACACCTCCTAAACCATCTTTACTTGCATCTATGCAAACTGCAAAATATTTGTTGGGATAATCAATTCTTAGTATAGGTGTTGTGAACAACTGATGTTTTAATTTATCAAAAGTATCATGACATTGTTGAAAAAATACAAAATTAACACCATTTTTTGTAAATTTGTTATAGCATTATCTATTCTCAAAAAATTATCTATAAATATATGATAATACCCTATTAATCCCATGAATGATATGATATCATGTACATCCTTCGGTACATTCCATTCTATAATAGTCTTAGTGTTAGCAAGATCGACTACTACACCCTTTTCTGAGATAGCATGTCCCAAATATTGTACTTCTCTTTTATAGAATTCACAATTACTAAGTTTTGCGTAAAGTTGGTGTTCTCTTAAGGTTTGTGAAACCATTCATAAATGTTCTTCGTGTTCCTTCTCATATTTGGAATAGATTAAAATATCATCGATGGACACTAATACAAATATGTCCAAATATTTGCTTAACAAATTTTTCATCACATTCATATAATTTGCAGGAGCATTAGTCAATCTGAAAGGCATGAAAAGAAATTCATAATGACCATACCTTGTTCGGAATGCAATTTTGTGAATGTCTTATTCTTTAATTCGTACCCGATGATAACCCAATCGTGACCCAATCTAAGATCATTTTTTCAGAAAATTCTGGCCCCTCTCACTTGATCAAACAAGTCATCAATTCTTGGTAATGGATATTTGTTTTTAATTGTCATTTTGTTTAGTTGTCAATAATCTATGCATAATCTAAGAGTGCCATCTTTCTTTTTAACAAACAAAACTAGTGCTCCCCACAGTGACACACTTGGTTGGACATATTTTTTGTCAAGCAACTCTTGCAATTGCATCCTTAGTTATGTAATCCATGGAATACTCATACGGTAAGAGCTCCTGACACAAGTGCAAATCTAGGAATTATATCTATGGTGAAGTCTAAACCGAGTCCTAGGAGGTAATGCCGATATCTCATTAAGAAACACATCCTAAACTTCTATAAGGATCGAAAATTTATCTATTATTGTTTTGGTTTTTCAGATTCAATTTCCATTAATTTAACAACTTACATTTGACACCCTTTTCTAACATACTTCTTGAGTTGTATTACTGATATTTGTCTTATGGACATCGACCTATAAATTCCTTTTATATAATGATGGTTACCCTCCTCATCAAGACAAACAAAACTTTTATTTAAATAGTCTATAACAACATTATGTAATTCCAACCAATCCATTCCAATCAAAATATCATATGATCCTAAGGGTAATTCATTTAAATTTACTGATGTATCCATTTCATTAAAACTCAACTCACATCCTTTTACCAACTCTGTAACTTTTTGTTTCACTCTTGTTGCTAGTTGAACCAACCATGCCTTTTTTTTCCTTTAAAAGTTTACATTTCTCAACTATTGTTGGTGCAATGTAACTCAAACTAGCTCATGAGTCTATAAGAATGGAGACATGTGTGTTCAGGATTTTACCTTCTACTTGCAGCATAGTTGATTGATGATCCACTTACTGGTCTTCAATGGAAAAATTAATTCTAGGCACATTTCTGGCTATGTCATTGACTATAGAAGCTTCTTTCATAATGTTTAAAGGTGTTTTCTTCCAGTTAGGATTATGAGGACAATTTATGTATAGATGGGGCCCATTGCAACCAGAACATTCAATTTATTTTGTATTAGTATTCAATCCACTATTAAGGATCCATGTACTTTTTGCTCCACTATTTGTAGCTAAATTTGGTCTGTTATAACTTTTTGTTCCTTTCCTAAAAGGATAAGACTTAAATCGTTTCCTTTGTTGCTCCATCTTTTCTTTTCTTTTTTTATTTCCAGGTAAGAAAGTTTTTCTTTCCTAACAGTCTTCGGCATGCCAAATTCAATTTTATCTTTATAGGCCAGGGGTTAGAAACTAATAAACCACCATACTTTAGATTTTTCATCCTTCAGATATGGTGCGTAACGTTATAAGTTAACAAATTTAGTTACAAACTCTTCCATAGCTAATTGTCCCAATTTCAAGTCATTAAACTACATGACCTTCTTGTCATAATATCGTTCTCACATGTACTTCCTCTTGAACATTTTTTTAAAAAGTGTCCAACTTAAATCTCTACTACGTATATTATTTACATTTTCAGCTTCCTGCCACCACATTGAAACTTTCCCACTCAACTGAAAAATAGCTAGACGTGCTTTCAGGTTATCATCGTAACTGTATACTTGGAAGTATCTTTGTATGTTTAACAGCCACACTTTAGCAACCTTTGCAAATTCACCTTCAAATTTAGGGTGGTCTTAATTTCTTAAATCCCCCCTATAATTATACTGGTTTTCCTTTTGTTTTCTTATGCCTAGGTTCATCACTATCTTCTTATTCCCTGTGTGAGAATTGAGATTTATCTGCAGTTTCTTCACTGATAGAATCTTTTACTTTTTCCCTTTTTCCTTTCCTTGCACTGCAAGAATTATGATTACTATTTTTCTGTGGTGCTCTATATGTTAAACTCTTTAGGATTAATTCATTTATTTACTCTTGTTTGAATCTAGCATTCATCAATTTGGCATTGTCGTCTTTAAGACTATGTAAGTCAACCTTCAAACTTCTCATTGTCCCAAACATTTTTTACTGCGCTTCAACATTATGGTTTGCTTCAAGTTCCACATAAATGCTCGCATCTTCTAGTACCGACATCCCTTCTATAGTTTGTCTTGGTTCAGCCATTGATTTGTCTTCTATCTCTGTGTCCATCAATAACAGTTTGTTACTATTCAAGAATGTTTACATATGTCTCTTCATATGTAACTTATCATTAAAATTAACACACATACATATACGTTGACCCATTGGGTCTAAGTGTTGTTAAGCTGACTCTAATACCATCTGTAACAGACCAAAACTCATATCCATTGTATTTTATCGTAAAAAACATAAATTATAAAGGTTCTCCTATCTAGCCATCTCTACTACACCATGGAAACAATATATTACTCCTTACCTCTCTAGTATGTGATAAAAGGTTAAATCTCAAACCTCAGGATTTCCATGTTGACTGAATTTTGGTGAGAGGATAATTGTTACCAAGACAACTTAGAGCTTCTATGATAATGTTATAGGACTCACATTCATGGCTTACTTATCTCATTGAGCTAACAAATTTTTATACATGTGTAGCTACCGAGATAATACACACTCCTAGTAGTTGCAACTTAACTAGGAGAGGGTCAACACTGGTTTTCGAAATCACCAGGTTTTATAGTTGACATTTACTATGCCCAAAAACTCAATGATGTGGAGTGTAATACACCCACACGTAAGTTCTTTCGAGTTGGACTGTATTATTTACTTTTTTTACTTATCTCGGAGTTGAAGAATTGAAGGGTTTTTATACTCATGTAAATAGTGTCTCATACTCTTATTTCATCTAGTAAGGGTTGGCCCGCTTGGGAGTCAATGTAAAGTCCATGTATAAGCTCTTTTCAACCCTTCTAGCTTCATATAGGGTTGAATATACATGCATTTTAATCTTCATTAAATGTATGAATCTCAATCCTTCCAGTTCAATGTTTATTATGTATTCTCAGGATACTATTATTTTTAAAGAGGACTAGAAGGTATTGTATGGCCTTCATTTTGTTTTTATCTGTATATACAATTTGTTTACTTATGCTAGAATGCTCCTACTTAATTAATCTATCGTATCTTGTTTTCTACTACAGATTGGTTTGCATGCCCAATTGTACCAGCAAACTAGCTTGGAAAAACATGCGTTATTTCAGTATTTTCTCTTCTCGATCCTCTTTCATGGTTGTAGTGGAAAAAGTTGAAGGATGGAGAGTTTACAGACATTCCAAATCTTGGAAGATCCTTTACATTTTTATCTATTGGAGGTTTTTGTAACATCTTCCTACATACACAAGCTAGTATGAAGAAGGCTTATGGGTTTAAGGGTTATACCCTTTCTTTTGGTAACACTTTTTGACCCAATATTAGTGTATCAATATCTATATATAAGAAGAAAATGTTTTCTCCCTTATAATGATTTTGTGAAATAAGAGTTTTTCTCTAACCGTACCTTTGTGGGTTCGTGGAATTCTTATAAAGCTTATGCTTTTTGACCCTGCGCAACTTTAAATTTCTTCATGAATTATTAGTTTTGGTCCTTCTGGCGATGGAAATAAATGTATTTATGTTTAAACCTGTATAAAACTATGACAATCTCTTAACAAATGTTTATGATGCTTATACTTATTGTTCATTGCGTTTAAAATAATTATGTGTTACTAGAAGTAATATCTTTTTATTTGAATGCTTCTTAAAATAGGGATCATATCTACTTGATTGTAAGCTTCGATTCCTATTTTGAGAAACTCTATGAAATTTATTATTCTTTTCTTGAATAAAAACAAATATTTATGTTTTGGTAAACTTCCTTCAGTTTTCAATCGCTAGTAAATCTACTTACTTGTCAACAATACACATAAACCTCATTTCCTAGTTTGCTTGTTTTTATAACAAACATTAAGGTTTGGCTTTGATCAGTAAACTGTTAAGGTTTGTATAAAAGTTCTATGAGTTGTATGTTTTACTTTAGTCCTTTTAATTCACTCTATGCTTAGTTCCTTTCTTATAATCCAATATTATAAGGAAAAACCCTCCATAGGGTAGATTTTCTTTTTCACCAGGATAAGTGTACAATATGACATCCAAATGCAAATAATTTAAAGAAATGTATAAGTAGTCCAAATAAATATTTAAATCCTTTAACCATATAAGAAATTGTGACCAATATTGGCTAACTAACTTTGTAATATCCCAAATACTAATATTTTCCATTTCTATTCAAAGTACCAAAATATTCGTGCATGCAAACTGCCATGCAAAATTTCCCTATTTTATAGCTGAAATTAGGGTTAGGGTTTGTAGGATAGAATGAACACTTACCACTGATAAGCCGGCTGAATATGCTCCAGAGAGAATACGCATGCAAGGTGAGCTGGGTTGACGAAGAAATGACCCTGTTTCCCACTGTAATACCCCGGTAGGCTAAATCAGACAAGTGTGACGTTTATGCTGAAGGGATGGCCAGTTTCAGCTGGAAATAGGTCGAAAGGTAGGTGTGCTCATGCCGGAGAGGATGGCTGGAGCATGCAAGAGTTTTGACCTCTCCAGATTCCCTAGCGAATTGGTCTACCAATCAGCTGCTCACGCCCCCACAACCCTATAATCTATTGCTAGCTCCCCTAAATGGACAAACTGATGATTGATAATCACTCAATGCAGTTGAGTGATCCTATCAGTGAGGATACATGCCACATGCAGAATAAATATGGTGATCCAAAGTCCTAGTGAATCACTGGGGTTTCCCAGCTAAATGCCCTAGCTGTAGAGATGAACCTACAAATAACCTTTGAACATATATTGGAACACTGGATAATGATGAATGCAATAGACACAGTGACAAACCTGGATGGTTTATCCTAAAGGAGACTAGGGCAGATATCTCACTGCTGAAATCCCGTTAGCTGAAGACGTTATCTCCAACCCCAACTGTTGTGGACGCACACTGTGCTGCTACTCAAGAGCTCCAAAATCAATAATAATCCAAAATTAAAGTCTCCATTCACTTTATCTTTCTTTTATAACTTTCAACTGTGAAAACCCTAACTTTTGACCTAATTAGGTCACTTTGACTTCTAATTTGGAGTTGACTTGCATGCATGCGCATGGAGACTTAATTGGGTGCATGCATCATTAAATAATGCTTAGATGTCATGCATGTCACTTTTAGGGTTTGCATGCATATCACTTTTAGGGTTCGCATGCATGTCATTTTTAGGGTTTGCATGCATGTCACTTTTGGGAACATTACAGTCCTCCCTCGCCAAAGATTGCTTGTCCTCAAGCAATGCCAATCAACTGAATCAACTGAATCCGGGGATGATCCTAGGGTCCCAAATTATCCTAGGAGATCTATAGCACCCTCTAGAAATCACTAAACTGTCAGTCACTGTAATCCCAGGGTCCCAAATCAATCTGAGAATTGTAGAGGTCAAAATGTATCCACCGCTACCCTGCGTAGTATCGACACAAGGAGCATCATGTAGACTCCCAAGTAACACTATCAGTAAACACTGTATCCATCCCTCATAAGGTCTTCCACATGGATCCTAATGCAAACTTGTGCATATTTCATCCCAAATATCTGAAGGCTCTTGTGGGACTATACCCTTAGCTAGGAATTTCTTCCCGAGAATCACCCACTCAATAGGACACCAACTCTTAATCTCTCTCCAATCCAACCCCCGAAAAGTACCTTGTCCATAAGCACCATCACAAGGAATAATCCTACCAAGCTAACATTCTACCCTTCTAATTTCAATTGGAATGCTCATATAATACTGGTCAATTTCTTGATCTTGGCCAACCTATAAAAACCATCCACCATTATGCGAATGTGGACTCAAGCTACTGCAAGCCCTCTCTATGTACTCCTTAAGAGGACTGCTTTGAAATGCAATAGTATGTTTCTTCTGCTGCCCCATCAAGGAATCCAACTACTCTTCAATACTAGATAGCCTGACCTCTAACTTGGTACATACAACTCGAAGAACTCTAAGCTCAACATCTCGCTGTACTATGGTGTCTCAAAGTATCTTGGTCCTCTCTTTCATCGCTAGAATTCTTTCTTTAACCTATTCAATTTTCTTTCGGTGACTATCATCTAGAAGCTCTATCTCATGCATGTATAAACTCTCCCTAACCTCCATGTGTGACTACTCACTGTCTTGACTACTATGCTCATTGCCTTGCACCTCATGTATTTCACCTGTCATAACTGTTTGGATTCTTGTTGTAGGTGATGAAGAGTGTACCAACTCCAACTCATCACATAGTTTGTCCACAATCTGACTAGCAAATGTGCTTGTGTTTCTAGACTCATAGGATGGCTCTAATGATATCTTCTCATGCACATCCTCATCATGTACTATTAACTCCCAATGAAGCTCACCAACAACTTGTACTTCATGCTCATCTTTCTTCACTCCCCCAACTAGGCCTTAAGGAGATCCTCATCCAAATGCAAAGTATCCAATTTAATGGCATCTGTCTCAATCATGGCATTGAGTTGGACATATGTATCTAACTTATGCATCCAATTCTGGGCTAGGAAACCCTGGGTACCCTGAAAGGTAGGAATCGTCAGTTTTTGTACAGTGCGTTGTAACTCATAGTTCTAGGTGAATGGCCTATTGTAAGCTATGGGTTTGTTCCTACTTTTAAAGTGGCAGAAGTTAGTGAAGGTCATGGCTGAATGGAATTCATCTCCTAAAGCTCTATACTCTCTTAGATAGGCACTCATAGATTCTTCTGGTTCTACTTGTGCTAAAGGCACTGGAGATGGACTATCTAAGAATTGAGGCATGGTAGGTCGAGAAGGTTTCTTTTATATGTGGGGATGGCTCTTTATGTTGGTATATAAGTGTTCCCCACTACTACTGGTGGATACCCTATCGCTATTGGGAAACAAGGGACTGTGTGGGGTGGGCCCATTTTTCTCTGTCATTTGCCTGAAGGTACTCATCATTTCTTTTTGCTCATTTGTGAGTTATTTTATGGCTAATATGAGACTATTGAAATTTAATTTATCATCATCGACCATTGTTTCTTTTCCCTTTCCAAACGGATACTCTATGTCCCCCATCTCCTCTTCTCCTCTATCACTATTTCTAAACCTGTCTCTGGTAAGTAATGTTGTATGGGTCTTCGAATTCATTTATATTTTTCCATGCCCACATCTAGCAAGGAAAATAGATCTGATACCACTATAATATCCCAAATACTGATATTTTCTATTTCTATTCAAAGTATCAAAATAGTCGGGCATGCAAACTGCCATGCAAAATTTCCCTATTTTAGAGCTGAAATTAGGGTTAGGTTTTGCAGGATAGAATGAACACTTACCACTAATAATCCATCTAAATATGATCTAGAGAGTACGCATGCAAGGTGAGCTGAGTTGATGAAGAAATGACCCTGTTTCCCACTGTAATACCCCGGTAGGATGAATCAGACAAGTGCGAATTTTTTTCTAAAGGGATGGTTAGTTTCAGCTGGACATAGGTCAAAAGGTAGGTGTTCCCATGTCGGAGAGGATGGCTGGAGCATGCAAGAGTTTTGACCTCTCCAGATGCCCTAGCGAATTGGTCTACCAATCTGCTTCTCACAACCCTATAATCTGCTGCTAGCTACCCCAAATGGACAAACTGATGGCTGATAATCACTCAATGCAGTTGAGTGATCCTATCAATGAGGATGTAGGCCACATGCGGAAGAAATATGGTGATCCAGAGTCTGGTGAATGACTAGGGTTTCCCAGCTAAATGCCCCAGTTGTACAGATGAACCTGCAAATAACCTTTGAACATATACTGGAACACTGGATAATGATGAATGCGATAGACACAGTGACAAACCTGGATGGTTTATCAATAAGGAGACTAGGGCAGATATCTCACTGCCGAAATCCCGTTAGCTGAAGACGTCGTCTCCAACCCCAACTGTTGTGGCCGCACACTGTGTTGCTACTCAAGAGCTCCAAAATCAATAATAATCCAAAAGTAAAGTCTCCATTCACTTTATCTTTCTTTTATAACTTTCAACTGCGAAAACCCTAACTTTTGACCTAATTACGTCAATTTAACTTCTAATTTGCAGTTGACTTGCATGCATGCACATGGAGACTTAATTGGGTGCATGCATCATTAAATAATGCTTAGATGTCATGCATGTCACTTTTAGGGTTTGCATGCATATCACTTTTAGGGTTTGCATGCATGTAATTTTTAGGATTTGCATGCATCTCACTTTTGGGAACATTACAAACTTTCAATGTAAACTCTTCAAATGACCAGATCCACACATATAGTCTTTAACATTTTGTTGAATATGAAAATAACTTGAGCTCAATCACACACTAACCAACAATAATAAAAGGTAAAATAACTCACACTCAATAATAAATTGAAGTTCATGTTTTATGATTCAAAAATATCTAAGTGTCCTTATTGGAATTGAAAATTAAATAGCCACCCTCCACTCGGCCTTATGAACGTTGAAACCTTTCAGTCTACAAGGATTCCACCCCCTTCCCCATAAACCGAGTTTATGGTTCACTCTCTCATCAAGTCTCCACTAGTCTTTTGGTGAGAGTTAGCTACTGTTGAGCCCAACGCTTCATTCATGTGCTCTTTAGCAAGCCTGCTTCAAATCCTAGAACCTCTCAGATGCTCGCTGACAACTTTGTGGTATTTTTATCAACAAATTACTTAGAGCCTACGCCCTCCTAGGTGCTCTCTGACACCTCCCTTTTCTTTATTTCTTTTTTTTTCGTTTTTTTTCTTGACCATGCTCCCTCATCCCTTTTTCCTAGGATATTTAATATCTCGTAACTAATGCTCTTACAAGGTTGGCCACTTGTCTTTGCAAAGATAGCTGAAAATTCAATTATTAACATATACTTAGGTTCTCTCAATTTACTCTATGGCTTCCTAACTTGTGTATCCAAATATGTATACTTTATTATTAAAATAAAACTTTTTATAAAATCTATACGTTTTTACCATATTATATATATATACTTTTTCTATGTTACAAAGGGCATCGCAATTATCACTTAGTATTAATAAATAATATATATTAATATTTAGGTTTAGATTCTAGAATAAAGTAGATATAATAGTTATTCATATTTAGGTTTTGATACTAGAATAAATATAATAATTATTAATATTTAGGTTTCTATACTATAATAAAGTCGATAACATGAAGTACTGAATGGAAGATGAGAAATAATTTTATAATAATGTAATATGTTTGTAAAATGAAAAATAATATATTTATAAATAAAACGAATTCTTAAAAATAAAGGTTTTAGAAGTTAGATTTTTTTTTTTAAATTATACATATAATGTTTATTTTAAAAGGTAATATTTAAAAAATAAATAAATAAAAAAAATTGTTAGTGATTTATATTTATATTAATTTGTTATTTTATTAATTTTATTACATCGATTTGTTAAATTAAATTTTCAAAATATTAATTCTTAACTTCAAAATATATAATGAAAAAAATTTAACATAAAGTTTATCTAAATAAATAATTAAATAAGGCATTTCAAATAAAACAAACAAAATGTAAGAAATGTTATGAATATTGTAATAATAAATATATTATAAACTAAATGATATGTACAAATTAATTAAATGATAATCATTATAGGAGAAGATGAATTTGAGACAACTTTGTGTATTTTATATGTTTAATAAATTTGTACTTATATAAATTTACATTACTTTATGATGTAGCTTGGGTGATTGGGAAGAATTATTGTTACCCTCTCTTCCTATGTTTAATTTTCCTAACTGACATGTTTAATTCTCCTAAATTACATGATTCTCTTGTTGATCCCCTATATAATGATTAAGGATATTTTTTAATGGCCATATCTTGATTCTCCAAAAATAATAGTATAACAATGTTTCATTTCTTCTTATGAGAAAAACCAGCATAATAGGCATTTTGCTTTTATATTTTGTATATTGGTTAAATGAATTTTGTTTAAAAAAAAAATCAAAATATTTATTTTATATTTTGTACATTGATTAAGTAGATTTCCTTAAAAAAATGAAAAAAAAAATGTTTCTTAACCTCACTAAAACGATGATTACAAGATATTCACTTTTTATAATTACCCATAAGTATACTTGCAATTATCTTCTACAGCAACTCCACGTTTCATGTTTTATTTCCCATTTCATGTAGTATATTCCTAACCATGAAGATTAGTATCCACTTTAAGCTCCTCTTCCATGGTTTATACAACTTCCATTTTATATATATATATTTAATCCACGTGTTTAATTATGCTTATACTAATACTTTATCCAACTTCGATGAGAATATATAAATATATATATATATATATATATATATAATTCAGGCGTTTAATTATGCTTATAGAAATACTTGGTGGGAACGACAGCGTTTTAACTAGCAATATGCATTATAAGGTCAAGATTTAATTACATATTAATATTCTTAGTGATCTCTACTCAATTGAGAGTGGAAATTCTAGATTTTAACTTGCTTTCAAGTATTAGTGAATATTCTACATCTTAATTTGTTTGTAAGTATTCGGTAAGAAACAAGAGCTACTGGTGGCAATGGCCTCGATACTACTACTAGCTATTGCAAGAGAAGATAGTCATTAAGAGCAAAAAGGATTCTCATTGAAGCATGCATGCGGGTTAAGCTTAATTAACTTTGTATTAATCAAACAACACGGTAGGTTTTATTATTACCACTAGCACACCTATATAATTATCAATAATTAACTAGAATATTGGCAGAAAAGAAAAAGTGAGATGAACAATAAACAAAACAAAGACAACCACTACAAGACTGTGCAACCATAGTGTCCACTCTTCATGTCGCTATAATTATAAATGTGAGTGTTTGGAAGGTGCTTCGTTGATGTAACGAAAGTGAATCAATAACCTCCCAAAAGAAAATGACAAACGAAAAAAAAAATTAAAGTGCGCCTCAGCGGGAAGATATTTGAGAATGGTAACAAGTTACACACAAGCTCTTGTATGATAGAATATTGTTTATCAAAACTTCAAATCTAGCTTTAATTGGAAAGTTTAATTGTGCAAGTTGTTCATAATTGTTGTTGTCAACAGATTTTTCTCCTGTACATGGATTCATGTGGAACAATTTTCCAACAATAGTAATAAATTGTTGAAGTTAAAAGAAAAAGTTGGAATTCGGATATATATCATGACACGTATGGATGGTGATATTAATAGCTAATATAGGTAAAACTCGACAAAGTGGAATAAAAGCTAACAAAGCTAAGCTAAGCTATCAATAAAACCTCCACTGCAATTTATGAATGGAAGATAAGAGAAACTGTCATACACACATATGAGAAATCAGTTAAAGGATTAACTGAAAGCACTTGCAGTTGAATTAACAAAGCATTATTTACCAGGCTTCATGCCGTCAGATTAACCTGGACTGTATATAGAAGCCTGTATTATTTTTTATTATGTTAATATGCTTATTATAGATAGCATATGAATGTGGAAAAACCATGCTCAATTTTTCAATCAATTCTTTTTAATTAAAAAAAAACTATTATATACATTGCTCAGGACACCGCCATTTATCGGTTAACAAAAGAATAAAAAAGAATATACATCACCGAAATTGCATTGACATGATCGAAACTTATCATACTTTTATCATTAATAAGAAACAATATATTAATTTGTATATAAAAAGCTTTATAGATTTACAAATCATAAGACAATACATCAATAAAATATATATGGTTTTAATTTATATATTTCACATTTATCATTATTCTCTTTAAAACCAAACCGGTTGTGATGGCGGAGATCCGGGTCGTCCTATCGTGTAGATCTAGGTCTTCCTGAGTGAAGAGTGAAATGTGTAAATAAAATATATTATATACAGATGTTCAATTTTCAGTTTAGTTTTGTAATATAATTTAATCATATACTCTTTGATATTTAACATTTAATTGTTTCCAATAATTAAATAATTAAATGATATATATTTTGGTTTTTAACATTTATTTGTTTTCTTTAACTCTAAGAAAAGTGAAAGAGGAAAGGCAAGCATATGGGAGAATAGATGTTAGAAGTGTGTGCAAACATACATTTTGTTTTTAGTTTAAGATTAAATTCAAATTGAAATGGTGATTGTTATTGACTTTTTTTCATTTGCAAGTGATGTAGATGTGTCACTAATATATGATTAAATTTTTTTATTTTTTCTAAGCATTGAGAAGAATCAACATCTCTACTATGTTGCCTTGTATTATGAATTGTTGTAGATGATTGTAATAACAATAAATTTGAAGCATACATTTGATGATTTGGGATGAATCTCATAAATGCTAAACCTAGTGAAGGCCCCCACTCTGTGGTAGTTGAGTACTTATTGCCCCACATTAATGTTTTTCCATCAATCTTTTTTATAAGAACTTGATGTTGAATTCTATTGTCATTAAGTTTTTCAATGCACCTTTCTTTGCCATACGATCCAAAAATAAATCTTCGCATATGAACAGTTTCTTCCAATTTTTGTACAATAGGGTCTGGATGGTATTACAATAGGGTCTGGATGGTATGCTTTCCTTACAATTTCAATCAATGATGGTATGATCCTGACTTTTTTCCTCCTCAACCTCCTTGCAAAATGGTTCAACATTTGATCAATAAGATCGTGTGTATGCCCAACAAGAAGGAAACCAGCTTTTACCTTTTTAAAAATTCCCAATCAACAAGCATGTTCAAATAAGAAAACATGACCTGAGTTTTGTTTTCTCAGCTTTTGTTGTCCAATTGAAGATATAGAACTTCATAGAGATCACGAGGTCAATGACAAAGGACGTGATGAATTATGGTGATGGGCAAACTTGCATCATTGTGAATATTTGGAGTTGTAAAGTAAACCCCTGGAAACATTTCATCATTAAAAAACATGCACCCAACCAAGTGAAACCGATTAAAATTCCCCCCCTTTAAATACTTTGGCACGCAGAAAAAATGTGGCAAGAGTGTTTTTTTTATGATCCATGCCATTAATTATCAAAACCCATATACTTTTGTGGAGCATCATAAAACTCCATGCGATGTTCGTACAACTTTTGTCGTTCGTTTGATTGTTGATTATGATGTTTTGGAGTGAATTGATTATGGAATCTACAAACAACATAAAAAAATTTGATAACTAGTTTTCATAATTGACATTTAGCTAAAAAATAAACAATTTTGTAAACATACCTATTTCTATCTCTTCTAATCAATCCATTTTTTCTTTAAGAGAAGCACATCTACTGCAGATCCACATCCTTGACCTCTTTGGAATGTTGAAGTTGTTGATATTCTTTTTCCATACTCTTGTGAAGTATGCATATCTAATGAAATTTCCATTTCCTTGACCACCTTGAACATAATCCTTGTATAAGTTGTATATTTCTTTCCTTGTGAAATTATCTGGAATGTGTATTATTTCTCTATTCGTCATACTCTCTCCATGCTTGGACAAAACATCATGCATCCATGATATTCCAATGTGTGTTGATGGTCCAGTGATTCATCCCTGATAATCGTTAGAGTAAAATGTTGGATCATTTTCTAGTCTTGTTCGGATTCTTGATAATATAAGATTACCAATTGAGTGATCCTTTTGAATTCCTTTCTACAAAGAAGAATATTTCCAATGTGATAATCATAAATTGTCCTTGTAGAAATCATACACCCCAATAAATATAAATTTTGCATACTTTTGTTCATTGTTAAATACGCGTTCCTTTTCTCTAAGGAATAATTCTAGTCTATACCCTTAAAACAATTGTTGTGGAAAGACTCAATCGAAATCAAATGAGTAATGGAACTTGGACTTGTGAGAAATTCTTTCCTAGACCTTGTATAACTCAAATGATTTGGATTGACATAAAAAGATATAGTCCTACACTTAATCCTACTCATTGTTGGATTATGTCTTTGCCTTTCCTGGACTATTATATCCGCAACAACAACCTTATTAGAATGAATGTTTACATTGTGAGGAATATGACCCCCTCATTGAAAATATGATCAATAAATTCAATATGAAACTGGGTGCCATGATCAGTAATAAGTTGATCACTTATGGATAGATGAAGGTGTCCATCAACACTAAATTATTCACTGAAAGGGAACTCTTGAGATTCAACATTGACATCATTGGTGCCTGTAACATCCTTACTTGGAGGAGAGTCATTGTCTTCATCATTGGTGGCTTCATCCTCAACATAATCATCATTGATGCCATTGAAATCCTCACTTGGAGGAATATCATAGTTGGTTCCATTGAAATATTCACTTGGAGGAAATTCATCATTGGTGCCATTGAAATCCTTGCTTGGAGGAAAGTCATCATTAGTGCCAAGAAAATCTGCGCTTGGAGGAAAATCATCATTAGTACCATTCACATCCTCGCTTGGAGGTAACTCATCATCGGTGCCATTGAAATCCTCGCTTGGAGGAAACTCATCATCACTACCATTGACATCCTTTCTTAGTGGTAACTCGTCATCAGTGCCATAGAAATCCTCGCTTGGAGGAAATTCATCATCAGTTCCATTGAAATCCTCACTTGGAGGAAAATCATCTTCACCATTATTGATGTCTTCGTCCTCACAAAAATCATCATCTGTCCTATTAACAATAGGAAATAGGTCAAGTTAACAATACATTTTTTAAATAAGGTCTTGCATTTCTAATTTCTACATAAATTAAATTCTACATAGGTTGAGTAAACAATACATAAATGCATTTTCTTATTTATGTACTACTCATGTACTTGCTTGTATGAGATTCGATATGTGATCATAGTTTGTGGAAATATGTGTCTGATCATCTTCAAAATGGTCTATTTCATTAACCCCGTTAAAATCGGTGCCAAGTGTAACTCGATCCCATGTATCAATGCTATCTGTATACTCACAATCATCCCATTCATCGATGCTATAGGAACTTCAAAAGAAAGCCTTCAATATTGTCCAAATTTGTAGGGATGAGTTGTCTAAGCTTCTAATTAAATGAAACTATCGAGTTCCATGCACTATGTTCACCCGATATATTTGGGATTGGTCCACATCTGTCACCTCCCAAAATATTATCCGCATCACTAGGTGTCACCCTTGTTGCTTGTTCTCCCATGACAGATGTAGACCATTTAACTATAGATGCAGCGTCTTGAAGGTGAGCACCTGTAAACTTCATCGCTTCCCTTCAAAGGGAAGTTTGTATGCATGCACTAGCACCATCATGCTCTCCTTTTCCACAACCAGTTTCAAAGTAGTTCCATACATGTGGCACCTTGTATTTTATGTGCAACAAACACAACCATTCAAATACATGTGCTTTCTTGATCTATCCAACACAACCATCTGACCAAATGAAATGACGATAAAATGGTATATCCATAGCTATCACATGATCATAGAATAATTTAAAGCAATGTTGCATGTAATGCATGTCATGGGTTCGGTCATCACTTATATAGAAGTGACTTTTTTTCAGTACCAGACGTTTCTCTTCATTGCTATGTGGCCCATGTCAATACGTGATATGCACCATTATGCTCACCTACTCTGAGTGATAGTATTGACTTTGTATTTCATTTTGTGGTTGTAGGGTGTAATTTTATGCAAATTCAACCATTGATAGTATTGTTCCGAGAGGGAAGGTGTCCCGACATATTCTAAATTGCTCATCTTTCCACCATTCCATATCGACATGTTGAATGTACTATTGGATCTTTCCACGAAACTCTGAAATAAAATCACATACTTGCACTTGGTGTAAAAAAATAAAACGTGTTATAAAACAACATAAAAAGATGTGCACATGAATATTAATATGTCAATATTCAACAATTTACTTGTGAAGTCACCAATTTAATCTTCCTGCTTTAGTTCCCATCATGTAGCCGATATGTCTCATACTGATAGTTCTAGTTCTCGACAATTGCATACTCGAATGCTTGATATTCACTTTCATGGATGCAATTATACCATAATGATATCACACCAAAACTGTTGCAAGAACCGTCTACAAATTGTTTTAAGTAATGTGTCTGCCCATCTTGCCTCAAACATATTATGCTATGGATGGAATCTCTGGATGACATTGGCGGTACTGTACTTGAGCATTCTTGCACACGGTTAGGATGCAAAAAATGACGTATATGTGCAAATGTATGGTAATATAGGTCAAAATCTATGTGGTATCTACAACAACAAGTGTTCCGGATGGTATTGATTCTAACATACCAAGGCTTTCATTTTTCAAGAGATATTTTCCCAAGCCTTAGATCTACGTGGGAAACTTTAAACATATCGAACAGTTGAGTTTGTGTCATGTCAAGATAATGTTTAAAATGAGGTTCATTGTTTCTAGAACCTCTACAATGTTTTAACACATCCTTCGTGTTAGAATAAGGCCTAGTGTTATCGTGCCAAAACGTGTGCACTAGGCCCTTCACTACTTCGACTAAATTCATGTCTTTACGGAGAAACCTACCGCTAAATGCCCATAATGTTTCCATTTGTCCCTCTAGATCAAGTCTGTCTCTTCTTACTAATTTTTTTTTAAGTGTCTTTCGATGTAAAGGCACAATTTGTGATGTGCATTTAAGTAAATGACGTTATCTTATGGATCTACATACAATTGATTCAGCCAATACACGACGAGCCACATTACAGTCCTGGGAACAAGTTTTTTTACCAATCCATGTGAATGCAGCAGCAAGAGATTTAACAATGTGATTACTTGATTCGATATTCTTCATTGTTCTTATGCCTAAATTTCTTATGATAGTTTCCATATTTATAGATTTAAGCAAAGCTAAAAAAAATTGGCATTTACTGGCTTCGGATTTGTTATCAAAATATTGTTTCATTATTTGAGAACAATGACGAAGGATAGTGCATTTATCCACCTTACCTTCCATGGAATTCAATTATCTCTTGTCCACTTGTATGCGATTAGGAGTTCTCTTTTGTTTTGAAGCAAAATTTCTTACCGTTTGAAACGCTGGAGTGATGCTTACATCCACTACAAGCTAACAACTTCGATTAGGAGATTGAACCACCTGCCATGGTTGTTGTTGAGTCACATTTGCATTGGGAGTAACATAATTATTGAACTCTTCACCATATTGTTTGTTTATTAATGGATCAATAATATCATCTTCCGTATAACCAGCTTCCTTAATGTTGCATTATCTTCCTCAGCCTATACGTCAGGCATTTGTTGAAGGGGAATGGGAACTATTTCCTCATTTAATGAATGCTGACAATTTCTTGAATCTTCCCTCTTTTTCTCTTTTTTACTTTCAACTTCTTCCGGTGTAAGCACCTTCCTTGCTGACTTTCGACCTCTATTACGTAGATTCCCCATTGAAATCCAACCAAACTTGTATAAAACCTATGGAATTATGTAAGTAATGATTAAATTGCAGGTTGAATAGNTTCCAGTGTAAGCACCTTCCTCGCTGACTTTCGACCTCTATTACGTAGATTCCCCATTGAAATCCAACCAAACTTGTATAAAACCTATGGAATTATGTAAGTAATGATTAAATTGTAGGTTGAATAGTTCTCTGTGTGCGGGTTCAGAAGAAATATGTCTTTTTCTACAATAAACCTGACCCACAGCACGCAACCCAACTTTTTTTATATAACACATTTCACATATGTGATATAACGCACCTTTGTTTTATCACATATGTGATATGGATACAATGCTTTTTAATTAATGGGCAGTTTTTTTACGTGATCTCCAAAACGCATATGAAATATATCTCATATGCAATNCTTTTTTATCACATATGTGATATGGATACAATGATTTTTAATTAATGGGCAGTTTTTTTACGTGATCTCCAAAACGCATATGAAATATATCTCATATGCAATTTAGTGCATATGCGATATATCGCATATGTGATTTAGTGCATATCAAATATGCAACTTGGCATTACATAGGGTGGATCATGGCCCAACATTACATTGGTTATGAGCGGGGGGGAGTAAAAGGACGAAGAGGAAGGTGTGGAGGGAATCATGGGAGGGAGGGATGGGTACGATGATGATGACTATGATGATGATGATGATGAGGATGACGATGACGATGACGATGAAGATGACGATGACGATGACGATGACTATGATGATGATGATGATCACAAATAGTATGACTATGATAACAATGATTATGATGATGATTACGATGATTATGAGGATGATGATGACTATGATGGTGATTATAACAGTGATTATAATGATGATGATGATGATGATGATGACAGTGATGACGATGAAGATGATGACTATGATGCTGATGATGAGGATGAGGATGAGGATGAGGATGATGATGAGGAATGTTGGAATATATTAAACCCACTCATAACTTAGGATAAAAAAATTAATCATTAATTGATTAATTATTCACCAGCTAACTTAATTAGTTAGCATCCACTTGCACCTTAAAGCCAATACATGCCATCTATATCCTAGGAATGATTTATTTCTAATTCTAGGTTGATATTTACCACCTTTTGACCATCCAGAATTAGTATACCGGACTTTATAGTAGATTCTACTTTTCCTCTTTTCTATGGACAAGATAAAAGCTAGTCAACTGGGAAACTGATAGCTTTTGTTTCGAACCCATCCTCCATTAGATTTTCTCCATTTTCTAGTATTAGCATGTTTTTTCCATCTCCTTGAAAACTCAATCATTCTTTTTCCAACTCGTGAGGTCCTTGATAGATTTGGGAAGTGCTTTAGCCACATATGGGGGTTTTCTATATTTTGGTAAGTCAACCTTTTTGAGCTTTATGAGTTGTTTCCATACAATTCAATTTTCCTATGAGGGATATACTATTTATGTACACTATTATGCATCATTATTCAATGGAAGGATACACACCAATATTCATCTCTTCATTCATGTGATTCGGTCTCTTTTCTTCTCTCCATTTTTTCTGTGTATGCTTGTAAGAATTATTAGTAGCAAGATCTATTTCTTGTGCTTCTTCTTAGCATCATTGCTCATAGCATTGATATTTTATTTCTACATGCTATCCTAGCTATAGGGAGCACAACCTTTCTATATTCTACAGCAGCAAGGTTGATCAAGTTCTACAGAGTTGAGAAGCGCATCTAGTCTCCTATCCCTCTCTGAGGAAGAGCTTGTCTAGCTTACAAGATTTTCTCCTAGTTTGTTTTGCAGGTTGCAGAGAGTGTCTACTAGAGCATATCAACAACTTCTATATGGATTCAAAAGTTCCTCTACTATATCCTTTCAACTATGTTTATTGGAGGCCAAAGATGAGTGCATACTTGAAGAGGCAATGTCACTTTGATGTCTCCATTGGTGCATTGAGCGAACCTGAGTCTTATGAAGAGAATATTGCTTGGCTTAATAATTGTGATATATCTTATGGAATTATGTGTTTTGGAATGTCTCCAAATATATATCATCTCATAGATTATGCTGAGTATCCATTTGAGATATGGAAAATTTTGGACAAAGCTTTTGGTTTGCAGGAAATTGAAGATGAAGCATGGAGCGAACCCAACATCTCCTCTTGTTCTCTCTCTCAATATTTCTTGGCCTATACATTATATGATGAAGTTGATCATGATGAAGAAGTTTCTCATACAGTTCATGTTGTTTCTGCCCTATTTGATTCGAATGCTTCTTCCTTCAATCAAGAAGCAAATATTGAAGAGCCATCTTTTTCTGTGTTTCTTGAAGGTGATTTTTCTTCTTGTGATACTAATGATGAAAAAGAAGTAACATATGCTTCTGCTGCTGATATTGATTATGATCCAATAACCCATTCATTGTTCTCTAAATCTCCTATCGTAGATTCTCAGATCTATGTGCCAGATCCTTCACACTTTTTGCATACCTCTCTCCTTGATGGTGCGCAACCCAGTGATTTCCAAGATGTTTGCTTAGCCAAATCAAGCCTTATTTGTTTCATACCACTTATCTTACTTGATCTCATGTGCTTCATAATCTCCTCCTTTGTTCTTGGCATCAATACTCAAATACTTCTTGAATATTGTGAACATCTCATTCTTTCCTTCTTTCATACAGAGGATTCATTACTAGTGTATTCCCATGAGTATACTGATATGTTTATATGTGATCCTTTGGATTCTGATTTAGAAGCATATTTTCATGTTGATACACATATAATACCACCATCCATACCATATACCATAGCTATGAATAATCCAAACACTATACAAATCCCAATCTCACTAGTTGATTCCTCATTGGTCTCTTATGCAGTGATATTTATCTTACATGGTTTGAAGTCTTTCCTATCTTTCAGTGGCTAGTTATCCATGACCTTAGTAATATTTGGACTGATATTAAACATTTTTGGATCTGTTCTAAACACTTATTGTTAATATATTATGCCCATCCATCATTCATATTTTTACACCTATAAGTTTTCCCCAATTGCTCATAATTTTCCTAGTCTAACCCTGTATCCTCATGGAGCCACTGAAGCCTTTGTCCTTGCTGTTCCATATGCTAATATTTATTATATATCAGAGTTTTATCAGCCTCATATCAGATCTATACAAGTGCTACATCAGATTGGAATATTGACATGTGATTCACATCACAATTTTGCAGCTATTCAAGGAATTGGGTGTGAAATAAATTGTCTTAATTTTTGTACTCTTTGGGAAGGAGTATGCACAAATATCTTTTCCATTTCAGATTATGTTTGCAGATCAGAGTTTGACAGTAGCAAGAAGCATTCAGATAATTATTCTACTTCATCAGATGATGAGATACAAGGAGTCTCTCCTCTTCCTTCTTGCAGGTTCTACACTCCAGCTCATGATCATGGTGTTCATGATTTCTTCAACATGTCCTTCATCCAGAAGTAGTTCAGTCAGCTCATTAAAGTGAAGATGAATATATTTTGAAGACATATTTCAAATTTTGTCCCTTTTTCTATCTTGAAGGAGGATTTTACCCATGTGGTTTTGCCTCTTTCCTCACTTTTCTGGACATAATAATTGTTAAAGGGTGACCATAGCCGTGTTGATGGGCCCTATATGAATCCATATTTTTTTCCATACCATCATAAAGTCAGAATTATAGGGGGGTGTTGGAATATATTAAACCCATTCATAACTTAGAATTAAATAATTAATCATTATTTGATTAATTATTCACCCACTAGCTTAATTAGTTGGCATCCACTTGCACCTTAAAGTCAATACATGCCATCTATATCCTANCTCTAATTATAGGTTGATCTTGACCACCTTTTGACCATCCAGAATTAGTATACAGGACTTTACAACAGATTTTTCTTTATTCTGCTTTTCTTGCTTTTCTACGGATAAGATAAAAGCTAGTCAGCTAGGAAAGTGACAGCTTTTGTTTCCAACCCATCCTCCATTAGTTTTTTTCCATTTTCTAGGATTAGCATGTTTTTTCCGTTTCCTTGAAAATTCACTCATGCTTTTTCCAACTCGTGAGGTCCTTGATAGATTTGGGAAGTGCGTTAGCCACCTATGGGGGTTTGCTATATTATGGTAAGTCAACCTTTTTGAGCTTTAGGAGTTGTTTCCATACAATTCGATTTTCCTATGAGGGATTTACTATTTATGTACACTATTATTCATCATTATTCAATGGAAGGATACACACCAATACTCTCTTTTTTTCTCTCTATGTTTTCTGTGTATGCTTGTGAGAATTCTTAGTAGCAAGATATATTTCATGTGTTTCTTCTTAGCATCATTGCTCATAGCATTTATCTATTATTTCTATAAGGAGGAGGAGGAGGATGACTATGATGATGAAAATGAGGATGAGAGTAATGATGATGATGATGAAGATGAGGAAGATGATGCTGATGATGATGACGACGATGATGATGACAATGACGATGAGCAATGATGGTGATGATGATGATGATGATGATGATGATGATGATGATGATGATGATGATGATGACGATGATGACTATGATGATGAATAATTATGGTGATGATGATGAGGAGGAGGAGGATGACTATGATGATGATGATGATGAGGATGAGGATGAGGGTGATGACGATGATGATGAGGATGATGATGATGATGATGATGATTATGATGACAATGACGGTGATGATGAACACTGATGGTGATGATGATGACAATGAGGATGAGGGTTATGATGATTATGATGATGAGGATGATGAGGATTATGATGGTAATGATGATGAGGAGGATTATGATGATGATAAAAAATGATGGTGATGATGAGGAGGAGGATGATGACTATGATGATGAGGATGAGGGTGAGGAGGAGGAGGATGACGATGACGATGATGATGAAAAATGATGGTGATGAGCAGGAGGAGGAGGAGGATGACTATGATGGTGATGATGAGGATGAGGGTGATGGTGATGATGAGGATGCTGATGATGATGATGATGACGATGACAATGATGATGAACAATGATGGTGATGATGATGAGGAGGAGGAGGAGGAGGAGGAGGGTGATGGGGATGATGACGATGATGATGATGAATACACTAGTACTAAATGAGAAATTAATGACTAAAAAAATGACTAAAATCCAGCTATAAATGACTATTTTTGAGTTGGCGACTAATAGTAGCAAATTTCCACTATCTTATGGCTAGTCGTATTTCACTTAGTCATTAATAGCTTGACTAATTAGTCATTGATTTAATCATTGATAGTAAATGATTTAGTCATTGATTTAGTCACTGATTACATCAATTAATGACCAAATATACGACTAAATAAACTACTAGAT
Source organism: Pseudotsuga menziesii (assembly GCA_001517045.1). NCBI lineage: Eukaryota > Viridiplantae > Streptophyta > Pinopsida > Pinales > Pinaceae > Pseudotsuga > Pseudotsuga menziesii. The sequence goes on from LPNX010211493.1 coordinate 82,259, forward strand.
GATAACATATTAATGACTAAGCTAAATATGACTAGATACAGGAATGAGCTACTAATAGTCGTATATATGTGAATTTAGTCGTTTTCGTAGACACAAATTTATGATAGGGTACAGAGGAATCGAACCACCAACCTATTGCCTATAATTAGGCAGGTGCTCTACCATTGAGCTAGCACCTTTTAAGAAGTAGTTATTGCTTGATACTGATGATATTCAAATAAATTTTGCATCATTAAAGGATACAAAATAATGATTATCAAGTTACTATAGATCCATAATGGCTTACCCTGTACTAGTCCTTCTTGCACTTAATAAATGAATTTGAAAGACTTGAAAGACTATTACAAGGTAATTCATTATGTATATATAGTAACTTGATAATCATTATTTTATATGATTGAATGATGCAAAATGAAAAATTCCCAGAAATTTATAGGAATGACAAGCATACACCCAATGTTAAACTATCTACCAAGTCATCTAGAGTCATGCCAAGATATCTAAATTTGACTGGAACCTAGTTAACCAAGAAACTAAACAAGATAATCATACCTTTGTATTTAGACTCTAATAACAAAATATAAATGTTTCTAAATTGTTGTTTGCATCATGAATAAGACTATCTGACACCTAAAAACGAGAGTAGTTGATCAATATTCCTTCCTCTTCTTTACAACTTTTGGAACACAACATGAACAAACCAGATAGATCAAAAGAGTGTGATGCACATTGAAAACCTTTATTAACCCTTCTATATTTGTGTCACATTATACACAAGGGGAACAATATTCATATTTAGTGTTGAATGATATCTCAAACATCTGCAACAACCATTATCCATGTTTCTCTTGTTCACAGTATTTTAAAAATGGCTTGCTTCGAGAGGATTATACCATCATAGGAAGATATATGTGTATGGGATTATTAAGAAGGAATATAGGATTATCCTAGTTTAATTTATGTTTACCATAGTAGCAAGATTTTTCCATATTGTCCTCTGCTTTATGGAAATTCAGCAGTAGTACAAAGTTCAGCAATTTCTTGTGCAGTATGGATATGTACAATCAACTTACTTTTAATTGTATTTGGTAAAATCCTTAAAGTATTTGATACCCATGAACTCATAAACCCCAACTAGAAACCTCAAAAATGTTTAAAAAAATCATAGACATCTACAAATAAACTAATAGCAAATTTTGAAGACATGAATTATTTTTTTTGACTTATTGATCATTATTGAGGTTGAATTTCTTCTAAAATTTGAAACAAATTGGAATATTTATTCAACAAGAATCATACAATTGGAAACCTAGAGAGTTCCAAAGGATAGATAGCAAGCCAGTGCCTAGTCCACCCCCATCGCCATCGACTATTAGAATACAATGTTCTTGACTTCATCCACTTCATGTTCACTCTTCACCGTGCCTTGGATATGGTTATATACATGTTTTGGAGGTGGGCTTACTACTTGTATTTTTTCTTTTTACTTTATTTTGTCATAGATATAGTTATGGTTTTTTATAGGAGCTACATTTGCACTCCCACATTGTACTTATATTGATTGTGTCCTTTTAGTCCCATTGACCTATTTTTGTGGTAAAGTCGAATCACCACCATTTCCCATAAATAATTCAAGGGAAGGATTCACATTGTCATGGAGTGAATTTTGCAAAAGAAATTATGAGGTCTAGATGAACTAGTAGGAATGGAATATGACTACTATCAACCTTTGCACCCTCTGGTAAAACTTCCTGATAATTTAACATTAATGATCCACATGGACCAAGATTACCTGAACCCACAAATGTCGATGTAGCTAACGAACCAATGTTTAGTTCATCCCCATTATCCTCTTCTGAATCAATTAGAACTACAACTTTAGACCCTTTATGGGCCTCTGAATGAACAATCCTGCCATATTTACATGGAGGACAGGAATTTCCTAAAGATGTAGAATCAAACCCAACATCATTATTTCTAAAAATTCTAGGTTCCAACTTGCTTCTTGGTTAACACTCGCATATTCATCAAATCTGTTGCTAGCAGTTGCACTATTGATGCTATGAAGCATGGAATTTAATTTATGATTATCAATTTATCTAGACATATTGTTTTCTTCATAATTTTGAATACCTGCACCACTCACTTTCCAACAACCATCTTGATTTCTCTTGATTCCAATTTTCAATGTCATACGCCCTTCTAATAAGACATCCTCCTGCTTTACCTTTTTCTAAGGGTCCTGCTTCACTTGTTTCAAAATTACATTATGATTCTTGATATCTTGATTTTTCATATTGATGGATCCATCAAGCAATATCCAATCCTCATATTTTGGACACCAACAGCCATCCGGTTTAACTTCAACTTCAGTTACATCCTCGAGTTAGTTTTTTATCTGCATCCAGGAATCATGGTATGCATGTTAATGAGCATCTAAAAGTTGATTTTAAATCCACATCTAGCAACATAAGGATTAATATTTTGATTTCCAACTCAACTGTACAAGGAGATAGAGAATATGCTTACATGTGATGTAATGCAATTGAAATATGGATCAATTATAATATCCTCCAATGAATAATCCTTCATACATATTGGACATTGCCACTACATTAAGAATCAAACTTAGTTTGATAGAATTACTATTTTCACCGCTTAGCATGTTTGTGTTGTAATGATGTATAAAATCTGCAGAAGATAGTGTTAGCATTACATTTGCAGTTTTTAGTAATTCCTAACCTTCCGTGAACGTTGGTTGAGTTCTACAAAAGTGTTGAGGTCAAAACACCCAATATGAATGCAAGGTTTGAACCTTCCAAAAAAATTTATACGTGATCCACTTAACTGTCATTCACCCAAATCCATATGAAAATTATGGAAATTCTATCTATCAACATAAAAAGAGAAACACAAAATACAATGCAACACCCTCACATGCATAATTACAAGATGTCAAAAGCATCAAGTGACAGTTACATTCAAAATGGTTGCTAGAGCTAGTTCTTAGAAGAAATGTAATTTGCACTAGAAAGTTGTAATTTATGATACAATATACGAATGTTCACTGAAAGATTGCAAAGAAACAGAGCTGATACAGAGAAAGGAACATGCACCATGAGTTTCTAATCTCTCCCTTAGAATTATTCTTTAGTTTCTACATGGTCTTTCAATGCTTCTAAAATCATTTTATGTTTTCCTAATCTGCAGTAACTCTTCCATTGCAACACTTTAAATTTCAAACCTCTCATGGGTATATGATCTAATGCAGGATTTGATTCTATAAGGCGCAATTACTAAATCACAACCAAGAACTACTAGATACATAATAAAGCACAGCATGGGATATAAGAAATGTAAAAGAGGATATTCATAAAAAATATCAATAAAATCAAAGTTACAATCTCAATGTGTTCACACCGAAAGTTCCATATCAATCTAGTACTCAACATCTAAATCATTTTACTTACAGGGAAACAGAAATTCATTGAAACAAATTCTGCTGCCACTTTTAAATCACTATCACTATCAACTGAATTCCCTTGAGATGCACCACCCTCACCACAATGCTTAACATGAGCAAGGGATTCTTCAAATAGTTCTCCTTCTGATTGACTTGTCATCAAGCTCAATACCTACAAGAGTTGTAAACTTGTAATCATATTGGAGAAATACTACTAGAAATATCAAGTCAAGAGTATGATAAAACATAGTAACATAATCTATATTTTACCAAAACACACCTAAATTTCTTTTAGAGGTCACTTATGGCTGTGGGAAGCAACTGATGTTTAAAGGTTTTTATATTTCAGTTTCACATAGAAGAATGTAGGTCACAAAATGGAATTTCCTACCAGAGTACACAAGCACATGGATTTCCCATGTACAAAATTTTCTTTGTTTAAAAGTGGAAGTTTGACATAAAATGTTTCCCCAATGCCAAATATAATAAATACATTCATGTAAATTTTAACCTTAATATTTATACAATGGAATTAGGAAGACTTAAAGAAAATATAAAACAATTATATGGTTTCAAAATAACTGGAAGTTAATCCAAAAGGCACAGCTCATAATTTTTGTTACCGGATACTTACCCCCTCCCTCTTGGATATTGTTGGATATGTATTTAATTGGGTTCCTTCTTGGATACATTTCAGATTCATATTTGGAAATGATACAACATTGATATTGAAGAGATATGAATGGGATCCATTCTTGATACATATGGGATAGATTCCTCAATCCTATGTTCTAGTCTACAACCATTAATCATATGGTATCCACACAATGCCAGAAGAAATTGAACATCTATGACAATGTAGCACTTAATACGTTTTAATGAGGGAAAAGGTAAGGTAGTACCTGAGAGGAGTTAAAATTACCGCATTGCGAGCAGCAACTACTTTTCTTTTGCTAGATCTCTTCAGATTAGTCCCTTGAGTTTCTTTCACATTGTCACCTGCAACTGCATTCTGCGCACAACGATAAAAACACTCTAAAAAAAGTCCAAGATATTAAAATTATGAAATAGGAAATAACAGGAACATTGGTATAACTTACAAAAGTCATATCATCCATATTATCCAGTATGAACTTTGTAGACATCTCAGTCTGATTCAGAAGTTCATCCAATTTTCTAAACATGGAATCACTCAATTTTATATTTTCACAATTGATTGATACTTCCATTTCTGCACCCTGGCGTTTCAAACATACTTCTACAAGTCTTTTCTCCTCTTCAACCATTTCCTTTGTAATTACTAGGATTTGGCCATTCTATAACTCGAGTGGTATCTCATTACCCTCTCCTATGAGGCATGCTTCAAACCCAGAAGACCTTTGTTGTATATTAGAGTAACAATATCAAAACCCCAGTAGACAAGAAGAGAAAAATGAACCCAAATGTATAGGAAGAGATACTACCTTGCATGGGATTTGAGGAACCACAAAAAGATATATAGTCTCATCAAACAGTGAGTTCGGATTTACCTCTTCCAAAACAGATATCAATGCCTTTGCATCTCCTCCATTTACACTATTTTCTTCTTCGATTGTTTTCTCCTCTTCAGCCATTTCCTTTGAAATTTGGCCATTCACTAAATTGAGTGGTACCTCATTATCATTTCTTCAGAGGCACACTTCAAATCTGGTAGATGTTTTCTGTTTATCAGAATATTAATGTCAAAACACAATGTTAATTGTATGCATAAAAATTAAGAACCAACAAATAACTTGACATGACTATTCAAATAGAGCATATGTAAAAAAAAAGACCTGAAAACCCCCTATTGTAGAGATAAATGGGTGAATAGATTTTACAAAAGGGAAAAACAAACCCAAATGATTGCAAAGAGATACAACCTTGCATGGTACTTAAGGAACCACAAAAAATTATCTAACCTCATTAAACAATAATGATTGGATTACCTCCTCTTCTAAAACAGAAACCAGTGATTCCGTGTCTCCTCCATTCATAGGCCTCGCCACCTTATCCTCCATTTCTTAGTTTTGCTCAATATTCAGAGACATTAGAGTAGAATAATGAAGTTCTTAATCATTATCAAACACAATATTTATCAAAGCATACATTACTCTACTACAAGATATCAACTAATTTTAAGGATAAAATGCAGATTCATGTCATAATATCTCGCTAATGCTTTAATTGTTTCCTAATTGTATTCCTTGGGTTTCACAATTAAAGACTTCTGTAATATATGAATTCCATATGCATTACAGTCCAAATGTTCTTTATTGTTCACAATATTCCCTTTTGCAATGTAAGCGTCTCCAATGAACTTGGTGTTGGGATTACTGAGGCTGCATGCTTTTCAGTTTTTGTTTTAGTGGCTACATATTCAGTCATCAGCATAATCTTTGCAATATTTTTTATTCTTTGCAAAAATTTCTTGGGTTATCTCTTCACAAGTATCCCAAGTGTCATTCAAAGAGTCTCAGATTTGGTTCCATTTCTTACTCCATCTATCCTTCTTAATGGAATACAGGAAGTTGTCTCAGGTAAGTACTTAACATCTCCACTACTGATGAAATTTTTTATTTTAACTAACTATTTGTTCCCTGGTTCATTAAATAGCCATGCACATTAGAGGGAAATTACAGAACAAAATGTAAGCTAACATTTAAACCCATATTTGATCAGGTGTGGATATAGGATCTAGTTCACAATACTATGTTGCTAATGTGAACTTAATATCTTGTTATATGGTTGGATTGCTACTAGGAATACTCATATGTTTCAAGTTCATATTGGGGATAACTATAAGTATTCATGGTCCCTTACTATAGATGAATTTAGTCATTTGTAATTTCTCTAGATTGTTTGGTCTATGAGACTAGTTACTTGACTGATATTTTTTATTTTTGACAAAGGTTTTATATATTCATGATTGGATTGTTTTTAAGCATTTTTCCTATGTTTGCAATTGCTATGGTGAGATAGTTGGAATGCATCAAAACTCAAATCAAGAACATTAAACACCAATTTACATAACTGTAGTTTGAATACCTCTACAGTTTTGTACAGAAGACTGCTGAAACTTTTAATTCTGACTTTGTCCTTTAATCATATTGATTTTCCCATCAATACTTCTCTTTCTTCAATAAGATTTAAGAGTTCTAGTTTGGAGGCTGAAGGAAAGAATCTCATGATGTGTCTAGTCTGAAATGGGTTATCAACTTGATCTATGCAAGAAATGGGTACTCCTAACACTATGGGAATTCAATCGGCCCTTGAGAGAAACATTGTGTTGGGGCCTGGAAATTCGCAGGCGACAACAGTAAGGGATTCTCCCCATTAAACGTTCCCAACTAGCCCGTTGACTGTTTGGTATAGGGAATCCATCCGGTTTACGGTCCGGCTACCGTAGGTCAAAGTAACAAAACAAAGGCTGTACCGGTTGCGGCCTGTCCCATCAAGTTTTTTGCTATTTTTTGACTTAATGTATGATATGCAAGTGCCTAACTAACAATGCAAGGTGCCGTAGATGCGGGGAACAGCCACAATTTGATGCGCAGCTTCTTACCTCTCGTCTTAAGGTCCACAGGCATCCAAAACACATACAACATAACACAAATAAACTAACTACCTAAACTATCCCTAGGGAGAAGAGTTATCATTCATTGGTGAGTAATACATTTTGTACGTGCATCATGAAGAGTTACAGATAGATGGTACTTCATTCAAGACACATGAACGATTATAGATATTTAAACAACCAGATAGTCGATTATTTTATGAACAACATTTATTACTCACAGTGGAAGATATCCCAAAAAATACTGAAGAACACTCAACAAGAACATAGGTTCAGGAAGTTAAATACTCTCACAGTAAATGAAACACGGCTGAAAACGAAATAGTTTCTCTTCAACATTATTCATTTAGTAGCATTGATACATTCCACATTTCTCTCTCCAGCAGGAAAAAGAGTTTACAATTTTTTTCAGGGAAAAAGCCCTTTCTCCATCCTATCTTTACAATATCTAAACTATTTTTGTAGATCGTTTGGGCTGCCTCCCAATGTGTCACTTTCCAGTCTCTCGAACGTTTTCTATTCCTCATCAGGCTACTAACATTTTATCTTCTCTTCGTATGCTCGAGATTAGTTGAATAACTGACGGCCCTTTCCGATCTGAGTTTTTTGTTGCCCTCGATCTTGTCTTTTCCTTCTATGTCTTCTTTACGACCTGGTCAGCTTTGACTTGATCATGCTATGCCTTCACACCGTGGTCGCCACAAGAGTCCACCGAAGTTCACCTGCAATCAATTACTGGCATCATTTGTTGGACTAGTGTGCTTTAAACATTAAAATTACCATCTAAAATGGCTAAGCCACAAGAAAACGGCCAGGTGCATCCTTAGATATGGAAAGAGTCTTGACTGAGTTTTGGGCGGGAAAGCTCTAAATCGGCAGTCGAAAAGCTTAGACGTCGGAAGAAAACGGGATTTCCTAGCCGCAACAGAAAAATGGGCTAAAATTGTACCAAACACGAGTGAAAGAAACCTCAATCGAAAGTCGGATGGATTTCTGCTTCAGAAGCAAATGACCCTCCCAGCCGCAACAGTGGAAGAGTAAAGAGCTCACGCATGTGACGGTAGGGCGGGGAGACCCAATCGGAAATTGGAAGGGTACTGACATCAGAAGACTAACAACTTCCCTAGCCGTAACGACAGAAGGGTGACAACTAAGACACGTGGCCTTCGGGTAGGAAAAAATCTACATCGGACGTCGGGGCACTTTGCGTTTCGGACGCTAAAACTGCTTGGGCGGTTGCAACAGTGGAAGGGAGAAGGATTGGAGCTTCTGATTCAATATAAAAAGATGCCCGGTTCAAGAAAACTTGAGCGTTTTGAACAGTTAAGGATCAGCAATAGCTAAAGTCGTTCTTTCTGCGAACTGGCGGCCTTAAAGGACAAATATTTGACTTCTCCAAATTCACACCCTCGATCCAACATGAAAATCAAACCTAAATGATCTCTGAAAACGAGCCGCGGTCTGATATTCAGAATCAAAGCAAGACCTCATGAGATCAAACAACTTTAAATGATAAGGAGTGGCCCAAAATTTAAGAAATTTGGGGAGAAATGTTGCAGCTGCAACAAATGGTGATTATCTGGTGAACCTAGATCTCTGGGTGATTAATATTTGAGTGATAGACTGTTTAACAACAAAAGCATCATATTGAATTCTTCCAGCAATATGGATTTCTCAAATGACCGAAGTGTGTACCTTTAATCATTGATGACAGTCCGATTATGGAGAGTGGAAACCAGAATCGTTAAGTCCAGATAACTATGCTGAGGCCAGAGGATGAGTTTCATTATTACCTTGTCTTCAGGTGGTTAAGAGATTTGGACACCATAGGATTGTAGCATATGGTAAACAGAAATATTCATTTGTTCCTCATTCCCATGCCATTTTAACACTTTTTCTTGTGCTTTTGGACTTTCGTCCCTTTTCATATGAGTTTGCTTACATGCCTTCCTTACTGAATTTTAATTCAGGATCCTCTATCCCATAGTGTCCTTTTGTGTAAGTGGTGTACTTCAAGTTTAAGCTCACGGACGGAGAGGATCTTTTGGCAATTAAGTACTTGTGATTCAGCATCTACTTTGATGTACGATGCTTTTCATAGGAGTTCTTTGCTCCTTATCTGCCTTTCTGGAATTCGTTTCTTGGCATGGGATCATTTATATCTAATATACCATTCACCTTGCTTCTTTACATGGATCCTCTGCTGTTGTCCCCTAGACATTTTAAGTGTGACGTGGATGGAGCCTCAACACAGTATTCCGGACTCTTTGAATCCAGTTTATTTAACAGGATTAAGCAGGACTTCAATGCACATAGAACTATTCGAGAAAACTACTAAAATGGAAGAAGTTCTTTCATATAACAGCAACACACAGTCTGATACCCAAATTTTTATCAAACCCAGAAACTTTGGATATATCCCATGCAACCGTAGGTTTGCTCCCTTTATTGAAATCAACAAACAAGCTAAAAAAAAAACAAACTCAAAAGACATCCAGATGATTTATTTATATACAAGACAGAAGCATTCAAACAAACTTAGGAAAAATAAGGCTTGAGAACCAAACCATTTACTGTTAGGTTCTCCTCCCACCCCTGCAGATCTTGCAACTTGTAAGTAGAAGGACCAATCTTGGCTGCAATCTGAAAAGGGCCTACCCACAACTGCTGGAATTTGGTATGCTTTCCCTTCTCATCATGGGGGTGATCCCATTTGAGGACTAAGTCTCCTACTTCAAAATCCTTTGTTCCAGCTTTATGCTTGTCAAACCATCTCTTAACTGACTCGTGTTGTTGCTTAAAGTGCTCTTTAGCTTTAGACTTAGCCTCCTCTGCTTTCAGTAGATTATATATCCTTATCTGTAAAACTTCATCATCAGACCCTCTAGACTCTTGAGCTAGCATGGAAGACGGTAGCATAATATTGGGAGGAAGGATGGCTTCTTTACCATAGATGAGGGTATATGGAGACACTCCAACTGCAGACTTGGGGGTGACCCTATCAGCCCAAAGGGAATTTGGTAATGCAGAGTGCCAACTCCTCTGGTTTTCTACCATAGTCTTCTTTAAAATTCTAATCAAATTTTTGTTAGAGGATTCAGCCAGGCCATTTCCTTGTGGATAGCAATTAGCAGAATAATGCAATTTTATCCCTTTATCATGAGCAAAAGCAGTCAATTTAATTGATGAAAAATACTTGGCGCTATCAAAAACTAACGAAACTGGAACTCCAAACCTGGTCATGATGTGGTCTTGTACGAAACTGATGACTTCGTCTTCATTTATCTTGCACAGTGGAATAGCTTCAACCCAGCAAGTGAAATAATCCGTAGCGGTCAGAATGTACTTTTGCTGCAGAGAGGAATTTGGTTTGATTTCTCCAATAATATCCATTCCCCATTGCTCGAAAGGTTCTATGATCATCACAGGCTTTAGGGGTGCTGCTACTTTAGGCTGTCTCCCACCACACCTTTGGCAAATATCACATTTCCTAACATGTGCGTGTGCATCCTTGAAGAGTGTAGGCCAATAGTAACCATCTCTGAGGATTTTATGGGCTGTAGTGTCTCCTGAATAATGTCCCCCAGCAAAACCGTCATGTAATTCTGACATTACTTTCTTCACATCTTCTTTTTCTAGACATCTGAGGAGAACCCCGTCATAATTCTTTCTAAATAATACTCCTTCAACAAGTTGATAGGAGGCCGATTTAAGACGCAGAGCTCTTCTTTGTTTGGAATTCCAATGTTCTGGCAATAGCCTTGATTGCAGGTAATGCACGAGGTCTCTATACTAAGACTCAAGCGTTGTAAACAAAGGACATACATCCATTACATGTAATTCAGCCTCATCCTCCCATGCTTGTTCTTCGTTGTCCCTGCTTTCAGTCATCAATTTGCACAACCCTTGGCCTTTCACTAAAGAGGCTGGCTTGAATTCAAGGTCGTGTTCTTGAAGAGCTGTTACCCAATTGCCCCTTCTTTCTCCTAACTCTTTCTGTATGAGAAGGGATCTTACAGCCGGGTAGGGGACTATTACCTTGGTTCGATTTTTTAATATATAAGGCCTGAATTCCTTTACTGCCTTAAATACTACGTAAGCTTGCTTGTCAATGGCTGGGTAATTTAATTTAGCCCCTTATAGACCAGTACTCATGAAGGATATTGGGAATTCATCCCCCCCACTCTTCCTTTTGGGTGAGCACAGCTGCCAATGAATCATTGGATGCGAATGTATATAGAATAAAGTCTTTATCGAAATATGGAAGTTTCAAGGAAGGTGCGTGTGCAACAACAGTTTTAATTTTGTTGAACGCATTCTTCTCAAGTTCAGTCCACTTGAATTGTGCATTCTACTTGACCATCTGCTACAGCGGCTTAACAGTCTGGGTGAAATCAGGCACAAACCTTCGTATGAAATTTATGGTTCCCATGAAGGATTGCATCCCTTTTTTATTATGGGGTAAGGGGATTTGTTCAATGGCCTTAATTCTTTTTGGGTTGATGGAGATCCCTTCCTTTGAAACTATGTGGCCCAACAATTTTCCTTCCATGACAGCGAATACACATTTCTTAGGATTGAGTGAAACGCCATACTTATGACAGTGTTCGAAAATTTGCCTCAAGTGAAATGCATGTTCTCCCTTTTTCTTCAAGAATATTGTAATATCATCAAGGTCTACTACAGTGCTTTGGCCAATCAGCCCACGGAAAGCTATGTCCATAGCCCTTTGAAATGTTGCCCCAACATTTATAAGCCCAAAAGGCATCCTCTTGTAGGCAAAGGTTCCCCACTTGGTTCTGAACGTTGTCTTTAATCTATCCTCTTCGGCTACCAGCACTTGATTGTAGCCAGAGAAGCCATCTAATAACGAAAAACAATTCAGAACTTGAAACCATTTGTAGCAGCTGCTCCATGGGTGGCACAGGATAGTTATCTTTGTCTGATGCACGGTTTAGGTTCCTAAAATCCACGCAGAGTCTGATTTGTTTATACTTTTTCCTTACTGGTACCAGATTTGACACCCACTTAGAGTGTCTAACTTTGAAGATGATTCGAGCATCCAATAGTTTATTCACTTTGCTCTGGATCAACAGTTCCAATTTTGGATGCATTTTCCTTAGTGGTTGCTGATATGGCTTGACGCCTACTCTAATGGGGATGACGTGTTTGATGATACTAGTATCATACATTTTCAAGTCTTCGTACGTCCAGGCAAAAACGTCTTTGTATTGTTTAAATAGACTAATAAATTTGTCTCTTTCTATTGACGAACAGCTTTTGCCGAGATTAAGGAACTTAAGAGTCGTTTCAGTCCCCAAATTTATCAGTTCGAACTGTAGCGATGAGCTATGTGTCTTTACGTTGGGTGGTCTTCTGAATTTTTCATTTAAATCGAACATTTTTTCCAACGTTCTTACTCCTTTAGGAATGAAATTATCGTATTTCATCTCAGCCTGATGCTCTTCATCGTCTATGATCGCTCCTTTAAACACCTCATCGTTCGTTAAACATTCTATGATCTGCTGGTCATCATCGAACACTCGTAGGTTCTTAATCATATCAAGTACAGAGGGCCTGAAAAGCAGTTCAACAGAACATCGATTATTAGTGGGTACGAGTCTAGCGGCTGATGTGGCCAACAGATCAGTAGCTGCGTTTTTTATTCTTGGAATTGAAATAATCTCTGTTGCCAAATTTCTGTGGTGATAGGTTTTTGTTGATGTAATCGGAGAAACCACAGTATCGAAATGACCAAGTCGACGTTTCAAATCCATATTAGGATCCATCATCAGGACAAGTCGAAATAATGTTAAATGCATTAAAATATTTCAGCAAATCCCATACCTCATTCTGGTAAGCTTTTAAGTGGGGAGAGATACAATGTATTCAATTCCGAATTTGTTTTACAATAATTTCAGAATCCCCAAATACTTTTAGATTACTTACCTTCATTTCAATTGCCTTCTTTAGTCCCTGCACTAGTGCTTCGTACTCAGCTATATTATTAGTACACTCAAACTCTAATCTACATGAAAGGAAATGTTTATTCTTCTGTGGGTCAATCAGGACACAACCAGCCCCTGACCCTTCTAACGTCTTAGAGCCATTGAAAAACAAAATCCAAAAATCGTTAACTAATGGAAATGAATCTACCCCTACTGCTAAGTCTACTATTTTACAGTCAATCTCATCAGCCTGTGAGAATCGAAGGAGATCAAGCTGGGTATCAGATGTGTTGCTGGCTTCTTTTGCTTGGTAATTACCTGGTTCCAACTCAATAAAATAGTTTCCCAAGACAGAATCCACAGGTTCATTCTTCTCTTCAAGTTAGGTAACATTGTACTTCATGTGGGGCTCCCTCAAAATTTTAATCTGGTTCAGACTACCTTTGTATGGCAACCACATATGTGACCAATCAGAAGCGAAATATCCATTAAGTTTGGTCGACCAATCATTGCTCAGGATGAGGCCGTACGCATCTGGTATATCAGCCACCATGATATTAATGACCTGGCATACTTTATCATTTGAAGCCAGATGGACTAGGGCATCTTCCATCTCACCGATTACCTTCACATCTGTCCTGTCCAACTGAACTACTCTCCACGGGGATGGCTTAGGCTGCCCATTGATTCTTTTACAGACAGATATCGGCATGACATTAATAGTTGCCCCTAAATATACCAAGCAGTTATGTACATTGTAGTTAAAGATTTCAAAAGTAAGGAGGAAAGGTGGATACTTGTGCTTGGACTTACCTCCACTGTTGTTTTCCCCAATCTCTTCTTCTTAAACTGGTTGATTGTTAGTGGGCATCTTCTCATCTGATGTTTCAAGGGCTCTCAACAGCCTTTCTTTTTGCTGTGGCACTTTGCACATCTCGAATAGTGGAACATTCGCCTTCATCTTCTTTAAATCGTCCACAATGTCATAATCCATTCATTGTTCCATGGGATGAGGCCTATCAGCACTCTCCTTACCTTCATTTGGCCCGGACGTTGTATCATTCTATCCAAGACTTTGGCTGGTAATAGTGAATTCTGGAACTGTATCAGCCACATACTTGTCTTGAAACCTCTTCTTAACATTTCTCTGCAGCCTCTTAATCTTTGGAAGTATAAGACTGTCTTCCTTAACCATCCCTTGGCTCCTTGTGGCTACGTTGGTCTCCATAACGTTTTTACACCCCTAAGTCTTTTCTTCTTTAGCATCAAATAGTGAGACAGAATTCCATAAAGCCATGGTTTCCTCTCCGTTCTCTTTAGTAGACGTAGAGGTATAATTTTCCTTCCCTTCTTCATTTCCCTCTTCTATCAATCTAGAATCTAACAGCTAATTCATGACCAACATCATCGAATTTATCCACTGTGGGCAATTCTTCTCAGAATGTGGATGTTGGTGGAATGTGCAAAAATTATCCAAGCCTACCTCTGTTAAATTCATAGACGCAGTATTATGTAGAGGAGGTTCAGACTGGTGGTTATCTTCTCTTTTCTTATAATATGGCTTATAAAACTTTTGTGCTTCCTTTTCTTTCTCCATATCTATGATTTTATTGGAGAGCTTCTGCATCATCTTGGCCATATTTTCCAACTCTGGAGACTTTTCTTCTTTAGGCTTAGTAAACAATAAGGATTTTCTTCCTATACCTTTTTCTCCAGACTGTTCTGGATAGTCTTCAATGCTCTCTCTTTCAGCTTCCACCACTTCTACCTCTTCATAGGTTTCTGTCAGAGTAGGCTTGGCCCTACCTTTGGCAAACATGGCCAAATCAGCGCCTAAAGCTGAAGTATAGTATTCAATAAGAACTTTTTCTGACGGCTTATCTCTTTCAGAGAAATTCTTTAGATATGCTGCAAACCTTTGCGTGAAACTGTGCACTTTTTCTTTTCTTTCTTTCTTCAACGTGCACAGCCCTTTCATGAGAGTTGCATGAGTTTTCTGAGTTGCATACTTACTTCTGAACATTCTTTCGAAAGTATCAAAATCAGGGATAGAGTTAGTAGGCAATCTAAAGTACCATGACACCGCGACTCCTTTGAGGGTATGCGGGAAAAGTATGCATACCATGTCTTCATGTTCCCCGGCCCTTAATCCCTCAATTGCCAAGTAAAAGCTTTGTAGGTGATCATCTACTAGTATTTTCTCATTAGGATCAAACTTGGGGAACATCTTGTCAAAGGCTTGAGGTAGGTCATGTAAAGGAGGTGTAAGGTTTAATGGTGATGTGGCTCTCCATGCAGGAGGTGGATTAGGTGGGTTAGGTGGTGGATTAGCATTTACTCCTGCCATGAGTTTGGGTGGGGAGTGAGGAGGTGAACCAACTAGAGTATGAGCAGGAGAATTGTGAGGGGTTTCTGGGCCTTCTTTATTGAAAGGTAGTACAACCTCTTGTAAAGCAGATTCCACAAGCTCTTCCCAGTCTCCCACCAACACTGAGTCTTCTGCTACCGGATGATCTTTCTTTTTATACTCTCTTCTAGGAAATTCAGGGATGATTGGAAATCCTCCAATATTATTTACATATGCCCTGGTATGCCTTCTCAGATCATTAACAATTTCATTATCGACAAAATATAGATGTTCTCTTTCTTCCAGAATTGGATTACAAAACCCACTGCTTTTAGAACTGTTACCGGTGGAATATTCTCAGGAAAATGGGTTTCCTCGGCCAGCCATGCACTGGCGGCCCTCCTTCTAGCGCAAAAACTATTGGGGCCTGGAAATTCGCAGGCGAAAACAGTTTGGGATTCTCCCCAATCAATATTCCCAACTAGCCCATTGACTGTTTGATATAGGGAATCCATCCGGTTTACGGTCCGGCTACCGTACGTCAAAGTAACAAAACAAAGGCTATACCGGTTGTATGATATACAAGTGCCTAGATAACAATTCAGGGTGCCGTAGATGTGGGGAACAGTCACAATGTGATGCGTAGCTTCTTACCTCTCGTCTTAAGGTCCACAGGCATCCAAAACACATACAACATAACACAAATAAACTAACTACCTAAACTATCCCTAGGGAGCAGAGTTATCATTCATTGGTGAGTAATACATTTTGTACATGCATCATGAAGAGTTATAGATAGCTGGTACTTCATTCAAGACACATGAACGATTATAGATATTTAAACAACCAAATAGCCTATTATTTTATGAACAACATTTATTACTCACAGTGGAAGATATCACAAAAAATAATGAACAACAATCAACAAGAACATAGGTTCAGGAAGTTAAATACTCTCACAGTAAATGAAACACGGCTGAAAATGAAATAGTTCCTCTTCAACATTATTCATTTAGTAGCATTGATACATTCCACATTTCGCTCTCTCCAGCAGGCAAAAGTTGCACTTTTTGACTGTAAAACGAAATAGTTCCTCTTACAAGAAAAAGAGTTTACAAAGTTTTTTAGGGAAAAAGCCCTTTCTCCATCCTATCTTTACAATATTTCAACTATTTTCACAGATCGTTTGGGCTGCCTCCCAATGTGTCACTTTCCAGTCTCTCGAACGTTTTCTATTCCTCATCAGGCTGCTAACATTTTATCTTCTCTTTGTATGCTCAAGATTAGTTGAATAATTGATGGCCCTTTCAGATCTAAGTTTTTTGTTTCCTTCGATCTTGTCTTTTCCTTCTCTGTCTTCTTTACGACCTGGCCGGATTTGACTTGATCATGCTACGCCTTCACACCGTGGTCTCCACAAGAGTTCATCGAAGTTCACCTGCAATCAATTACTGGCATCACTTGTTGTACTAGTGTTCTTTAAACATTAAAATTACCATCTGAAACGGATAAGCCACAAGAAAACGACCAGGTGCATCCTTAGATCTCGAAATATTCTTGACTGAGTTTTGGGCAGGAAAGCTCTAAATCGGCAGTCGGAAAGCTTAGACGTGGGAAGCGAACGGGCTTTCCTAGCCGCAACAGAAAAATGGGCTAGTGGTACCAAACACAGGCGAAAGATACCTCAATCAAAAGTCGGATAGCTTTCCGCTTCGGAAGCAAATGACCCTCCCAGTCGCAACGGCGGAAGAATAAAGGGCTCACGCATGTGATGGTAGGGCGGGGCGACCCAATCGAAAATCGGAAGAGTACCGACATCGGAAGACTAATGACTTCCCCAGCTGTAACGGCTGAAGGGTGACGACTAAGACACGCGGCCTTCGGGCAGGAAAAAATCGACATCGAACGTCGGGGCACTTTGCATTTCGAATGCTAAAACTGCTTGGGCAGCCGCAACAGCGGAAGGGAGAAGGATTGGAGCTTCCGATTCAATATAAAAAGATGCCCGATTCGAGAAAACTTGAGTGTTTTGAACAATTAAGGATCAGCAATAGCTAAAGTCATTCTTTCTGTGAACTGGCGGCCTTAAAGGACAAAGATTTGACTTCTCCAAATTCACACCCTTGATCCAACATGAAAATCAAACCCAAACGATCTCTGAAAACGAGCCGCAGTCTGATATTCAGAATCAAAGCAAGACCTCATGAGATCAAACAACTTTAAATGATAAGGAGGGGCCCAAAATTTAAGAAATTTGGGGAGAAATGTTGGAGCTGCAACACATTGTGGGTTATTCACTAACTCAGTAGTTGCTTTTCCAATCACTCGATGATCTGCTTGTTGCTTAGAGATACCAAGCATATAAAAAATCTAAAAAAAGGATGTCATCAATCTGACAGGGCTAGGAGGGTGAGTAGAGGAACAGTGTACAACAAGGTTCTTGTGATTTATTGTCTGTTCATTTATCCACTCGTTTAAACTTTGTTGATTCGCATTTTGATGAAGAAGAAAGTAAAAATGAGTGGAAGAAAGTACTCATTGATCCTAAAGAAAAGGTAGACTTACCAAGGTAGTGAAACTACAAACCATGCCAATGTAATTTGACTAGAGGATAAGCAGGATGTATATAATGGTGGTGAAAATCAGCCACGACAGGTGTGATTTAAAGCTATTGATAAGAGTCTTTACAAAGTCCAGCAAGTTCCATGAGCCTGGATTTTCAGAAATGATATAAAATGCTACCAAGCTATAGAAAAGGCGCATTTATCAACCAAAAATTCAGATTCTACATCAGTGGTAATAGGCTGAAGTTCTCAACCAACATTGACTCTTATCAAGGTAATCAAGGTAATGATTCAATGGTTAAAACAAGTAGTCAGTGAGTTGACATGTTCTTCATCAATGATAGTTAGATGTCATGCAATAAGTGTCATGTCTCATTTACTAGAAGCTTCAAAGTCTAATTTTTGGAGAGCATCTGAGAGGGGTATTTGGTGTATATATAGGACACGCTGGGGTGTGAGAATGCGGATAGCAGCATGGAGGATTTCCAACAATTATACTTCCTTTATTATTATTTCTAGATTAGTTGCACAACTCAAATCAGGTTGTGACATCTTCAATGCACTTGGTCCAAAAAAGTTCATAATCTTGGACAAACAATTATTTGAAGTATGACAATTAAGGGAGGCCAAAAGAATTAATATTTACTTTAGTAATGGTCATGTCAAATTGTAATGTACTTAGCATAGGTTCTATACAATAAGGTGACTAAACTATAATAAAATCACATGTCAAATAAGTTTAAGTCGTAAATTGTTAATTAGTATAAGTTGTGTCTTTAACATCATAATAGGTGGTGTATGGAAAATTGTCTATCTCATGAGATATATCTATGCCTTGACTTTTTATAGAAAATAAATTATATGGAATCTCTCTTGCAACAAGAGGATCCATCCCACCCATCAGGAGCCATCCACATGAATAATACTATAACAAGGACTAGAAGTAGTCCACCTGTTTTATGTAATAAATTTTTAACTCTCTACACTTTTGGTCTTCATTTTGTACAAAATACTGTAGCATGGAAATGTAACACCCCATCCCATAGAATGGTTGTCTCATGGACATTAATTCAATATCTCTCTCTCTCTCTGCAAGTATTTTCCATATGTGTTGTGTGCAACGTTAATTCTTATATTCAAAGAAAGAAACCAATCAATTGCTTGAGGAAGATTTGTTAGCTTTTGAGATACTCCAAATGTGTTTACACCATGTTTGGGGGTTCTTCATGAGATCTTGGGTACATGGTGTATGTTCAGCCCCTGAATGTTCTGAGATGGACTGACACATGGGAGATGGTCCATTTTGTATTTGCACATTGGAAATAGCTTGCTTAGTGGTTGATTTACCTCAATGGGGTGCTTGATTAATACTCTTCCCTAGGGAATTGTAGTTCTCTTGATAGCTTGTGGAACATCCTTCATGGTGGCTACATGGAGAGGTTCACTTGCTTGAAGAATTCCCTACTTAGGAAGAGGGGCATTGAGCAGCTTGGAGGAGGGAATCAGCCCTTAAATGATGGCATGCAGTAGCTTGGATTCACATATGGAGGCTTGGAGTTGGCTTGGGAATGCCTAGGTTGTGGCCGTGCTCATGCAAGGGGAGTGGACCCAATGGTATACATGGCTTATGAGGAGCGATGGAGTCTATGTGGGCTTGTGACAGAGGGGTGTAAACACACCTTGTGTAGCTATACATCACCTCGGGGCCCTTATTGTGTACAACATCACCTTAGAGCTTGAAATGTCTACCCTTGGAGTGGAGGGTATTTCACTTGTGTGAGCCAAGTGTTAATTGTAGATTTCCTGTAAGGGAATTGGCACACATTGTATTGTTTGCTTCCCTTAGCTCCCATATAAATAGAGCAAGGAGAGTCTTTCACTCATTCATATTCATCATAGCTCATTATGGTTATCACTCGTGCTAGAGGCATGATCAAGTGCAGCACACTAGTCATATTCTCTCTTTGAGATCTTCATTTGTACTTGGTCTCTCTCTCTCTCTCACTTCTCTCTTTTAGATTTCATGTGTACTCGCTCTCTCTCTCTCTCTTTTGGACTCATTAGGGTTTCCTGATCTTCTTGGAGCATATTAATGTTTAGGGATAGGGTTTCATCCCATAAAGGATTGAGATTAGGTTAATGAGATAAAACCCTAGGGTTTATTTGGTGAAAAAGGAGAATATGAGGAGACGTCTTGCCTTGGAGGAGTTGTGTTGAGGCCTGAAAATTTGCAGGCGACAACAGTAAGGGATTCTCCCCAATCAAAGTTCCCAACTAGCCCGTTGACTGTTTGGTATAGGGAATCCATCCGGTTTGCGGCCCGGCTACCGTAGGTCAAAGTAACAAAACAAGGCTTTTACCGGTTGCGGCCTGGTCCATCGAGTTTTTATATTTTTACCTTAATGTATGAGATGCATATGCCTAACTAACAATGCAGGATGATTCAGATGCCGGGAGCAGTCACAATGTGATGCGCAGGTTCTTACCTCTCGTCTTAGACTCACCTGCATCTAAACCACATATGCAGCAAAGAAATGAACTAACTGTCTATCTATCTACCTATCTATCCCCGAGGAGCCAAATGTAAATTATCCGTGAGTAATGTGTATTGTACATGCAATATAAAGAGAAACTAGAGTTAGCTGATATTTCTTTTCACAATGCATGAATGATTAAATATATTTCAACAACTAGATAGCCAATTGTTTTAAGAACCACATACATTACTCATGGTGGTCATTCCATACAATAAACCAGAAATCATTTAAACAAGAACGTAGGTTCACAGGGTTAGAACGATCTCATGGTTAATGGACAAAACTGGAAAACAAAATAGTTTGTCTTTCAGCCATCCACAGCATAACATTTGGACATTCCACCAATCTTCCTCCAACAGGAAAACCATATTTGTTTATTGCAAAGAGAAATAGTTCTTCTTACAATATCGCTTTCTAGTCTAACTGGGAAAAAGCCCCTTTTTTCCCTCTAAGTATTTTACATTTATACAAAAGGGTGAGACTGTTGGGCTACCCAAAGTGACCTTTGGGCTTCCCAACCTTTCGTTTCCCAACGTTCTAATTTTATTAAATGATTTACAAAAGTGTTAGAAAATACAAAAGCGACCACTGCTTTATGAAGAGGGCCCCACTTGGGTGTCAAGGAATTCTTCCATTTCGAGGCTTCAATGGAAATGCCCTCAAATGCACAAGGTTCCAAGAACTAGATATTGATTTCAAATTTCTCAGCCTGGTTCTTTATATCCTCCACTCTGGCTGCACTCAACCGAAGTTGGTCCTCCAAAAGCTGTACAATAACTATTGAATGGCCCACTTCACTTCTCAGCATCTTGTCATCAATGGCCTTGATGCGTTGCACTCTTGCTTCTTCTTCCTGATGCCTTTTCTGTAACATCTCCATAAACGCATTGTGGTCTAGGAAATCATCTAGTCTCTGCTCGGCTTCTGCTTGGCACCGGTTGTATGTGATGAGGACTCTCCTAAAAAATTCCGTACGGGCTCCCTTCGTCTTCTTGACTGTTTTCTTGAAATCCTCAGTGGTATTAATAACAAATTCTATTAAGTTGTAATCCCGCTTGAGGGCTTGTTTATCTTTTGATGGCAGCTCTGCTGGAGTTTCCTCATTGTTCTCCAACCTCGCCATGCTTGCAGTCAGGACCTCGAGGACATCCTGAGATCTGTCCACAAAATAAGATGCAGTTTCCAAGATTTCTTTCAATCTGCCATCGATCTGTAGCACTCTACATGTCTCATCTTCAACAGCAGTCTGTAACTGCAGCGTCTTGGTCTTTTGGGCCAAGACGTGCTCTTTTAATGGCTAGAGATTAACCTGCTGTTCTCTTGCTTCCTCCAGAGGAGTTGTCAAAGAAGAAACATGTTCTTGATGTTACTTTCTCAGTTCTTGGGTATGCAGCGTATTGGCTTCCAGAAGGATCTTTTGTTGCTCTTCTAGTTCCTCCACCTTTTCCAGTAGCTGTTCCTTTTCAGTTCTTAACTCTTGCTATTCTTTCTGTACTCTCTGCAGAGACTCCTGTGTCATTTCCAGAACTTGTATATCTCCTTGGAGGTCCTGTACTTCAGCTCTTGAAGACTTCATTTCCCTTTGCATATCTTCATATTTCCTTTTGAGCCTGTTGCTTTCTTCCCTCTCTTTCCTCAATGTATCTTTCAACTAAGCAGAGGATTTCTTGGAATGCTCCAAGTCAGTTATTATCTTGCCTACATTATCCTCTGAAGCTTGGATAAATGAAAACCCAGCTCTTAGGGTGAACCTTGGATCTTGGTCTGTTCCTAACATAACAGACGTATCCGTTATAATTTTACCAGGTAGACCTTCCGCCTCAACTTTCCTCTCTGTTCTCTTTATTATTCTCTTTGTTGCCCTATCATAATATATAGTGTTGAAATTAGGGATTTCTTCCCCTTTTTTCTGAACAAAAGGAACCAGCTTGAGAGTGGGGACCATGGGAGTGCTGGCAATAGGTACTTGTAGGTCCTGAACCTCTGGGTTCTCAACATCCTGGGTCTTCCCTCCAGCTATGTCGAAAGCTGATTGTTCTGTCTCAGTCTGTGTCAGCTTCAACCTCTCTGCCTCCTGCTTTTGTAGCTCCTCATCGAGATTTCTCTTCGCTTCTTTAGCTGCTTTTCTAGCTGCTTCTTCTGCCTCTTTAGCTGCTTCTTGGGCAGCTTTTCTTTTCCCTTCCTCGTCGCTGTGAAACCATTCTGCAGCTTCTTTGGCCAACCTCTAGGCTTCTTCATTTCTCCTTTTGGATTCTTCCTCAGCCTTAGCCTGTTCATCCCCCTTTCCACCTTTGGTGGTGATTTTCTTCGTGAATCTTCTCTTCAGTGCTGTCATGTTCGGGGAATTTCGGAAGATAGATTCTTCCCTATCAAAATGATGGGTATATTCAAAATGCACCTTATTTTCTTTACAATGATCAGCCACTTTACCGTGGGAGTCATTTCTATGATAGGGCATCTTGCCAAAATGGAACCTCTCCAACTCCTCTATGAATTCACCAGCTTGTTTCACCTTAGTGAACCTGTAGCTTCCTAGTCTGAAGGGAAAGGGAGGATAAGCAGTCTTCTTGTGTTCAAACAGGAAGCTGCCTATTTCATCCAGGAACACTTGTCTGACCTCCTCCTTATGGACAATGTAATCAATTGCATATTTTGGCAGTAGGAAAGGCGCCCTCGAGCCTCCAAACATTCTGAAGTACATGCCATGTTTGGTCAAATAGTAGTCTACGTAATCCACTATTACTCGCATGGCCTTCTCTGACATACAATCACATTCTTTCCAGAAAATGAGTGTGTATAGTGGCATAATGAAGTGCTCATAGACTTCTCTGTAATGGCTGTGGTACTGGTGTGCCCACAGTGGTCTCTAAGCAGCATAGACAGGCATTCTTTCCCTGTCCTAGATGCACCTGAGACCAGGGAAAGGCTGGTTGCATAGTATACAATCTATGAGTATTGAACTCATATAAAATTCAGACCTTTTCTGGGACTCTCCTTCCAAGGCTGAGGTCAAGCAAGAAGAAAGACTGCTGGATACAAGGCTGGCCCAATTGAAGATTTTCCTTTGGGTGGCCACATGAAAAATGATGGGTATCCACTCTAGCTTGAAAAACCTATCGTGAGCTCTCACAAAAACCCTATTAAGCATTAGAGCTATAAATCTGTAGGGAGCCCTCAAGCAAGTCGTATCAGACTCACTCGTGAGTCTGTATCGGTAATGTTTTCCCTGCAACAGCATTCTCTTAAGAGTCTCTACCAAGTCCATTCTAATGCTATTCATCCAATCATCAAATAATAATACTTGGGATTCTGGAAGGTGATAATCCAACACCACATATCCAGGGCTAAGTGTAGCATAGCCTTGTCTTTCAACATTTTCCAGAATCATTGTGGTTACATCTGCCTGGGGCAGAATCCAGCCAATTACCTCAGCACATGGGAACAGCTCTGGCCTGGTGGTGAATTTCATAAGGGAAGATCTTTCAATGTTTGCATAGATGGACTCTTCTTCTAAGCCCATGTCGGGAACTTCTCTTCAGGTAATCAGTCTATATATTCCCCCCCACTGGTATTCAGGTTCCACACCAGAAATGCATTTAGTGTCTTCATATACGTATTCTGTCTTGGTGACCACTTCTACTTCTGGCTCTTCTTCGACCACAGGGGCCTTCTTCTTTTGTCTCTTTCACAATGTGAGCTCGAATTCTTCCTGCCATATATAACATTGTAACATTAAGCAATTCCAGTTGCATACACTTATATGACAATGTGCATCGTTTTACTTCTTTTATGTATATCATGACAGCAATTAGTTAACGAAGCTAACATATGTGTATGACCTTACTAACATAGCTATTGAAACATGATGCGCATTGTTCAGTGAATTAGTCTATGTCTAGCATGATTGAAAAGAGCTATATGCAGTAATATTATGCAAGCGACCACTGTTTGCCAATACCAAACATTTCTCACAATGCAATCTGACGGAAAAACATCTACATTAGTGCAAAGAAAACTCCCGCTCTCTGTGGGTGCCATTATCAAAACACTACGCGGGACAGATAGGGAAAACTATGCAAGCCCTTAAATGAAGCTTTTAACAACACCACTATCCTTGCGGTTTCTGGTTAACAAACCAAACGCCGTGATGTATCCCCTCCATAGGTTAGGGTTTACAAATAACTACGCGCGGAACAGTGCAGCTAAATGCTGGCTATTCGAGGATGTGGATTTCTAGGGCGTGTTTGGTAAAAGAAAACCCCCTGAGCAAACTATGGTGAAGAATTATGCATCGCGGTATACCCCTTCCCCGGCCCGGGTTCGAAACTGAGCAAGAATTTGGTTGGGCGGGACTGCGTAGGAAAAAATGGCTAGGGTTCGAGGATACGGGGAGAATGAAAATCTCAACAAAAGGGGTACCCACCAAATGATATAGAAAAAACCACAAAACTATCCCTCTACAAACCCATCATCACACACAGGGAAGCTTGGTGTAGACGGCGTAAAGGCCGCCTACACCAAACCCCTGTCCACTACGCGCGAGGCTAGAAGACAACGACAGTGTGCAAACTATTCTGTGGGTCAAAAATGCCCCCCTCCCAAGACATTTACAATAAAAAAAAAGCCCCACTTAAATAGGCATAGAAATTAACGGGATGAAGGAAACGGCTGCACTTAACCCTTAACCGCAGCAAACAATCAATCAAATTCCCAAACAAAAACGGGAAAAGGCAAATGAGCCTACCTGGAAAACGCAACGTAATCAACGGGAAGATGAGCGGTCAAACGTCCACAGTCGAGCCACTTTACCAGCAACGAGATCCTTCACACCTCGTGAAAATGACACGCACGACAACGACAATGCTCAACAGTCGAAAATAACAATAAAAAAAATATAACCCTTCGACCTGTATATATAGTCAACACCACGGGCGCGGAAAACATCGGACGTTGGAGTGCTTTCTAATCGAAGGCTGAAAGCTCTCTTCCTTCCACAACGGCGGACGGCCATAGCGTAGATCTAGTCGCAGAGACGCGTATGGTGGGAAAACTTAGAAGATCGGACGTCGGAGATTTTCTGAATCAGAGGCTGAAAGCTTATTTTGCTCTGTAACGGCGAAAAGCTGAACCAAAAATCCCTTCGCAACGGTGGGGAAAACCGGGAGCAAAGCCTGAATCGAAAGACAACTATTGACATATCAGCAAGATTAGCACTTCCCTCATCTGCAACGGGACTTGAGTCGGAAGCCCAACACTTGAAGGCTCAAAAATTTTGGAGCTTTGGCAGCCACAACGACGGAAAAGAAAAGACTTCGGGCAAATGACTAAAGACTCACGCATTGACTAAAGACTAGTCTGAAGGGAAAGGGAGGATAAGCAGTCTTCTTGTGTTCGAACAGGAAGCTGCCTATTCCATCCAAGAACACTTGTCTGACCGCCTCCTTATGGACAATGTAATTAGTTGCATATTTTGGCAGTAGGGAAGCCACCCTCGAGCCTCCAAACATTCTGAAGTACATGCCATGTTCGGTCAAATAGTAGTCTGCGTAATCCACTATTACTCGCATGGCCTCCTCCGACATACAATCACATTCTTTCAGGAAAATGAGTGTGTATAGTGGCATAATGAAGTGCTCACGGACTTCTCTGTAATGGTTGTGGTACTGGTGTGCCCACAGTGGTCTATAAGCAGCATAGACAGGAATTCTTTCCCTGTCCCAGATGCACCTGAGACCAGGGAAAGGCTGGTTTCATAGTATACAGTCTATGAGTATTGAACTCATATAAAATTCAGACCTTTTATGGGACTCTCCTTCCAAGGCTGAGGTCAAGTAAGAAGAAAGACTGCTGGATACAAGGCTGGCCCAATTGAAGATTGAAGAACCTGCCGTGAGCTCTCCCAAAAACCCTATTAAGCATTAGAGCTATAAATCTGTAGGGAGCCCTCAAGCTCGCCGTATCATACTCACCCGTGGGTCTGTATCGGTAATGTTTTCCCTGCAACAGCATTCTCTTAAGAGTCTCTACCAAGTCCATTCTAATGCTATTCAACCAATCATCAGATAAGAATACTTGGGCTTCTGGCAAGGGATAAGCCAATGCCACATATCCAGGGCTAAATGCAGCATAGCCCTTTCTTTCAACATTTTCCAGAATCATTGTGGTTCAATCTTCCCAGGGCAGAATCCAGCCAATTACCTCAGCGCATGGGAACAGCTCTGGCCTGGTGGCGACTTTCATAAGGGAAGATATTTCAATGTTTGCATATATGGACTCTTCTTCTAAGCCCATGTCGAGAAATTCTCTTCGGGTAATCAGTCTATACATTTCCCCCCACTAGTATTTAGGTTCCATGCCAGAAATGCATTTAGTGTCTTCATATACGTATTCTGTCTTGGTGACCACTTCTACTTCTGGCTCTTCTTCGACCACAGGGGCCTTCTTCTTTTGTCTCTTTCACATTGTGAGCTCGAATTCTTCCTGCCATATATAACATTGTAACATTAAGCAATTCCAGTTGCAGACACTTATATGACAATGTGTAGCGTTTTACTTCTTTTATGTATATCATGATAGCAATTAGTTAACGAAGCTAACATATGTGTATGACCTTACTAACAGAGCTATTGAAACATGATGCGCATTGTTCAGTGAATTAGTCTATGTCTAGCATGATTGAAAAGAGTTATATGCAGTAAGATTATGCAAGCTACCACTGTTTGCCAATACCAAACATTTCTCACAATGCAATCTGACGGAAAAACATCTACATTAGCGCGAAGAAAACTCCCGCTCTCTACAGGTGCCATTATCAAAACACTGCGCGGGACAGATAGGGAAAACTATGCAAGCCCTTAAATTAAGCTTTTAACAACACCACTATCCTTGCGGTTTCTGGTTAACAAACTGAACGCTGTGACGTATCCCCTCCACAGGTTAGGGTTTACAAATAACTACGCGCGGAACAGTGCAGCTAAATGTTGGCTATTCGAGGATGCGGGTTTCTAGGGCGTGTTTGGTCAAAGAAAACCCCCTGAGAAAACTATGGTTAAGAATTATGCGTTGTGGTATACCCCTTCCCCGGCCCGGGTTGGAAACTGAGCAAGAATTTGGTTGCGCGGGACTGCGTAGGCAAAAATGGCTAGGGTTCGAGGATACAGGGAGAATGAAAATCTCAACAAAAGGGGAACCCACCAAATTCTATAGAAAAAACCACAAAACTATCCCTCTGCAAACCCATCATCACACACAGGAAAGCTTGGTGCAGATGGCGTAACGGCCACCTGCACCAAACCCCTGTCCACTACGCACAAGGCTACAAGACAACGGCGGTGTGCAAACTATTCTGTGGGTCAAAAATGCCCCCCTCCCAAGGCAATTACGATAAAAAAAAATCCCCACATAAATAGGCATAAAAATTAACGGGATGAAGGAAACGGCTGCACTTAACCCTTAACCACAGCAAACAATCAATCAAAGGCCCAAACAGAAACGGGAAAAGGAAAATGAGCCTACCTGGAAAATGCAACGTAATAAATGGGAAGATGAGCGGTCAAACATCCACAGTCGATCCAGCTGGACGTGGGTAGCAGCAACGAGATCCTTCGCAGCTCGTGACAATGACACGCACGAAAACGACAGTGCTCAATAGTCGAAAATAACAATAAAAAAAATATAACCCTTCGACCCGTATATATAGTCAACACCAGGGGCACGGAAAACATCGGATGTCGGAGCGATTTCTAATCGGAGGCTGAAAGCTCTCATCCTTCCGCAACGGCGGACGGCCACAGCGTAGATCCAGCTACAGAGATGCGTATGGCGGGAAAACTTAGAAGATCGTACGTCGGAGAGTTTTTGAATCAGAGGCTGAAAGCTTATTTTGCTCCGCAACGATGAAAAGCTGAACCAAAAATACCTCCGCAACAATGAGGACAACCGGGAGCAAAGCCTGAATCGAAACACAACTATTGACATATCGGCAAGATTGGCACTTCCCTCATCCGCAATGGGACTTAAGTCGGAAGCCCAACACTTAAAGGATCAGAAAGTTTGGAGCTTTGGCAGCAACAACGATGGAAAATAAAAGACTTCGGGCAAATGACTAAAGACTCACGCATTGGCTAGCAGATCGTTTTATACATCAGGTGTTAAACCTCTTTGGGAGCCGCAACGGCGGAAGAAATGATCAGAAAAACTTCCGATGCATAACCAAAAAGCATCCGATGTGAAAACAAAGAAATCGGAAAAAATAATCGAAGTCAAACCGAAAATCT
This sequence comes from Pseudotsuga menziesii, assembly GCA_001517045.1. NCBI lineage: Eukaryota > Viridiplantae > Streptophyta > Pinopsida > Pinales > Pinaceae > Pseudotsuga > Pseudotsuga menziesii. Next base: position 110,989 of record LPNX010211493.1, read on the forward strand.
ATCCGCAACGGCGGAAGAATAATTGACAATGGTTCCGATGCAAAACAAAAAACTAGCCGATTTCGCCAACCGAATCGAGAGGAAAGTCGAAGTTAAAACTAAACATCCATCCGCAACGGTGGAGAAATAAACGACAAGTCCTTCCGATCTAAACCCAAAAACCAGCCGATGTGAAAGACCGATGGATCGAAAGACAAAAACGCATTTCCTTCCGCAATGGTGGACGACCAAAATAAAGATTCACCCACAACGGCGGAAGATCAAAACAAAATAGCTTCTGATTCAAGCATGCTTCAAACGTAATTAAAGGCAAATGATGAAGGTTTGATCAATCATTGAAATTCTTAATCATTTTAGAAAATTGAAAAAAATAGCTGTAGATCAACCCAAGCATAAGCAAGTCTTTCTAAAACGTTCTCAAACCAAATCCAAGAAGACAATCAAACTAATTCAAGCAAAAGGAGGGTCCTAACATTTTTTGGAATTTTGGGAATTTGTTGCAGCTGCAACAAGTTGTTTTAGTGATTTGTGCATGTTGGAGCTCCTTGGTTGATCCAGGGTTTCATTGTCTTCCTTCAACCTTGGCTAGGGATTTATATATCTAGTGGATTTTACTTTCCTTGTGATAAGGCTATGGTATGCAACACAACAACTTCATCTTATGCATATTAATGAAGTCTCCAGCTGTCCAATACTTATGTAAATTGCAGATTTGAATTTTATCCATTTATGTTCTTCATGATTTGCAATTTACAGTTACATATGTCTTGCTAATTTGACATAAGTAAAGGGTAATAATGTTAAGTGATTTAACATTGTAATTGAAGAAGATAACCGTTGTTTTACTGCTGTAAATAAAAAATTTCTGATATGGTTTATGCATGAGAAGATTTCCCTACAGGGTTGAAACTTATTGGAACACTTTGGTATCTTTTCTCCTCGGATCCTAGAAGTTTGGATTGTTAAGAATTGAAGTATTTTCCACTTCGCATGTTGTTTTATATTATATTTCATACCAGCCCTATGGCTGAAAACTCACAGGGTTAATATTAGGGAAACCTCTAGTTAAGCGATGAAATTTCTGAATTTCAGATTCAAAGAAATTTCCACATGGTATCAAAGCTTTTGCAGCTGAGATCACTCCAGGAGTAAGAGGGAGTTATTATTTTGGATAAATATAACCTAATAAAGTGCTTTACCTTGTTAGGTATGTTGGATGTGAAACCCTAGGTTGCTTGAGAGAAGCACATTAGACCCTCAAAATTTTTTATCTACTTCATATACTACTGATTTTGTGCACTTGAGGATTGTTTAAGGATGTGTAAGATGACTTTTGGTCTTAGAGAGTGTGATAGGTTAGAAGGGGCTTACAATTTCTTTACATGGAAGCTCAGGCCTTAGTTACATATGGAGGAAGTTGATCTTTAGAAGCATGTATTGAAAGAGATTCAAAAACCTACATATCCAGTGCATTTGGCCACTCATCGAAAGAAGGAAGCTGAGGTTAAGAGAATCATTGTTGCTTCTATGAATGATCATTTCATCTCACATATTGTAGATAAGAAGACAAGTAAGAAATTTTTTGCTGCTTTGGTTGACTTATTTCAAAACTCTAGTGCTTCTCAACAGGTGCTTTTGTGAAACCAGCATTCAGTTGTTTGCATGAGCAAGACAGATACTATGGTGAGCTACATGACCAATATCACTGAGTTGAATGATCAGTTAGCTGCCACTGGGACAATGAAGGAGGATGAGGAGTTGATGTCCATTGTATTGGAAAGAACTACTCCTTTCTAAACATCATTTCTTCAAGGTATTTGAGCTCAAGAGACCTTGCCAAAGTTTTTGAATATTTGGGTTGATCTTGTGCAGGGAGAAACAAGATTGCAATCTTATTCCGAACAACAATGGGAAATAGATGATATTGGTCTTGTCAAGAAGACGAAGAAGCGTAGCAAGAAAAGATACAAAAATAAGAGATAGACAGATACAAAAAATGACTTGAGTAAGGTAACGTGTTTTCAGTGTTAGGAGATGGGGCATTATGCCAACCAATGTCCATTGAAAAAGGAAGGGAAAGAGTATGCAAGCATAGAGGAGATTAAGGCTCAATTTGAGATTTCATTTTCCATGACCTCTTGTTTGACTTCTAACACTATGTCTAGTGTTGGATGGTATGTGGACAATAGAGCTTCAAGAAATATGACATATGACCAATCTTTATTCAACATATTTTAGAAGCAAGAGGGAGGCATGAGCGTGGAGCTTATTGATATTGCTACTTATTCTAAGAGAGGAGTTAGATCCATTTCCTTTCAAATGCTTTCAGGTGATGTTCTTAAGTTGGATTTTCTTTTGCTTGTTCCTATTTTGAGCAAGAATCTTCTTTAGTTTCTTGTATGATAAATGTATAGTGGAGAATTGTATTTGAGGGACAGAAGTGCACCACCAATGATTGTAATCTAGCTAGTCCAAGGCCTTTTCCTAGAGGGGTGATAGAGGGTGGCATTTACTTGTTAATATAGTAACATGTGTACATTCCAATGAGAGGTTGTATGAGTGCCCAGATCCTCAATAAGGGTGAGCATACCTCCTAGGAGATAAGTTATTGCATTGGTTTCTTCCATCTATGAACCTTCTAATTGTCCAAAGGAAGAGAGGTGTGATACATTGATGGAGGATAATGGTGACATTGATTCCAAGTTTGCAACTAATGAGAGTATTATAGAGTACAAGGACAAGGTTGATGGATTCTATCAAACAAAGGGAGTTTACCATGCTGTTACTCTTGTTTCATGAATCTCTCAGGATGACAGAATTGACCTAGCTCAAGTTGTTTCAATTACCATAGGACGTGAGTTGCATGGGAGGATTTCTCATGTAAAAAGGTTGTTGGTAGCCTTGCATGGATTGTTACCTATATCACGAGCTTGGTACTCCAAATTCAAGGAGTCAACCTATGCAGATTTCTATCTTTGTGGCTTTAATAGATATGATTCACTTGGCTTGGTCTTATATAGAGATACCATTAACATTGAAGGATGTCCTGAACAACTCATGATGTGGTGTCCATTGCTTTTGGTGCATGATATAGAATTGAGGGATGTTGGGGCTTAGTAGGATGATTATGATCCAAGATTATGTTCCTTCATATTCATAGGTGGTCATTACTCTTTGGAGGATTGAGATGTTGTGAGATCATGGGTGTTAGTTTCTTTACAAGCGACAATGGTTGATTCCGAGACTCCAACAATTACCAATTTGTAAGTAACAGGTTTGGTGGAGTTCCAAGGGAATCGACATGTGTCAATGTAAAATTTCAAGTTACTCCGAAAGTGTTTACACCATGTTTGAGGGTGCTTCATGAGATTTGGAGACCATCGTGTATGTTCAACCCCATGATGGTCCAGGATGGATTGACACATGGGAGCTAATCCATGATAGATTTGCACATTGGAGATAGCTTGCTCAATGGCTACTTAACCTCAAATAGTTCCTTGCTAGAATTCTTCCCTAGGATGTTGGATTTCTCTTGACAGATGTGTCAATGTAAGCTTTCAAGTTACTCCAAAAGTGTTTACACCATGTTTGAGGGTGCTTCATGAGATTTGGATACCATGGTGTTTGTTCAACCCCATGATGGTCCAGGATGGATTGACACATGGGAGCTAATACATGATAGATTTGCACATTGGAGATAGCTTTCTCAATTGCTACTTAACCTCAAATAGTTCCTTGCTAGAATTCTTCCCTAGGATGTTGGATTTCTCTTGACAGCTTAGGGGACATCCTTCATGATGGCCACATAGAGAGGTTCGCTTACTTGGAGAACGCCCTAGTTAAGAGGACAAGAATTATGCATCTTGGAGAAAGGAATCAAGCCCAAGATAGCTTGGGGTAGTTTAGATTCTTGTATGGAGACTTGGATTGAGGATTCCTAGGTTGCATCAGTGTTCATTCCAAGAGAGTGGACCTAATAGTCTAGATGGCTTAGGAAATGCAATGGAGTCCATGTGGACTTGTGACGAAGCACTGTGTACAAACCTTTTTTAGATAAAACATCTTAGAGCCCTTTCTATGTACAAAATCACCTTGGGGATTGAAATGCCAACCGTTGAGGTGGAGTGCTTCACTTTTTAAGCCTACATGTGTTTATTTTAGGTTGCTTGTAAGAGCATTGGCCCACATTGTATTGTTGGCCTCCCTTCACTCATTCATATTCATCATATCTCATTGTCCTTATCACTCATGTTCGAGATGTAATCAAGTGGATCACACTAGTCATATTCTCTGTATTAGAACTTCATTTGTACTCTGTTTCTCTCTCTCTATTAGAATCACTATGGATTCTTGGTATTCTTAAAGCATCTTGAATTATAAGGTTGGGGCTTTATCTCTTGGAGAATTGAGATTTGGGTTTTGAGATGAAACCCTAGGATCTATTTGGTGAAGAAGGAAAATGCAAACAAACTTCTTGCCTTGGAGGACTTGTTTGAGTGATTCGTGCATATTGGAGCTCTTGATTTAGATAGGGTTTTCATTGTATTCCCTAGTTATGGATTTGTTGAGCTAGTGGATTGTAATATCCTTGTGATAAGGCTATGATATCAACAACAACTTTATCTTATACATATTAATGAAGTTTTCGGTTGTCCAATAATTGTGTAAATTGCAGATTTGATTTTCAACCATTCTATGTTCTTCATAGTTTGTTATTAACAAATATATGTCTTGCTGATTTGACATAAATAAAATTCAATTATGTAAGTAATTTAACATGGTAATTGAAGAATATAAGGATTGTTTTTACTGCTGTAAATAAGAGTTTTCAGATCCGGTTTATGCATGATAGCATTGCCCTAGAGGGATGACACTTATCAGAACACTTTGTTATCTTTTCTACTTGGATTGTTGGTTTCTTTTCACCTTGTATTGACTAGAAGTTTTGGATGTTAATGATTGAAATCTTGCCCACTTTCGTTGTTGTTTTATATTATATTTCATAGCAACCCTCAGTCTAAAAATCCACATGTTTAATATCCAGGAAACCTCTAGTTAAGAGGTGAAATTTATGAATTACAAAATCCAAGAAATTTCCACAAGATTCACCACCCAACCAAGGACTCTTCCCCATTATGAGCACCTACATACCTGTTGTAGGTACAACAGATCCCATGTTATTCTTACAAGGGAGCCCAAGTTTAAAGGTAACTTGGTAAAATCCTTTTTAATTCCAGTTGGTTTCCATAACATTTTTATTCACTCTTGGGATTTCCTAGCTTAACCAAAATTCTAAAAACATTCATGCTTGATTTGTGTGCTTTAAGATGCAGAAAGCTAGTTTTGTTTGGAATTTTTTTGCGTAGCCCGTAGACTATAAGTTGCAGAATGCGGGATATTTTAGTCAGATGTTTCAAATTTTCTCTTCCTGTAGCCCACATCCCACAAAATGGGGAATGCGGGACACAAGATAATTTTTTTTATAGATATGTTTTGATCAATCTACATCCCGCATAAATGTGCAATGCGTGTTGCGGGGTGTCATTTTTTTATCATTTAGTTTGTGTTATTCCACACCTCGCATCACGCATTTGTAGAATGCGGGATGCAGAGAAAATTGAATAAAGTTTTGTTGTTTTGCGATTCCGCATCCCGCGTCCCGCAAAATGCAGAATGATTAATAAAATTTGGATTTCATGTTTTGCTCCTGCATCCCGCAGAACTAGATCTTGACTATTTTTTCAGACTCATCCTACGGTCTGTATTATTTCCCATGAACTATGAATATGGTGGTCTTATTTACGATTTCTTCACTATTTTTACCACTGTAATTTGCTCTACTGCATAAATTTACCTCCAAATTTTTCCAAACAATTTTTTCAGTGTTCATTGCAGTTTCAGGTTGGTTATCAAGTCGCCTTCTCACAATTTCAATCGCTTACTATTCTTCCTTTATAATTCAATTTTAATTTCTAGCTTGAGCATTCAAACAGGACATGGCAACATCCAAAACAACCTGAATTACCAGGTGCAAAAAACTCTAGAAAGACATGCTTACCAAAGACCCGAACTTCAGTGTCTTCTCTGATACCAGTGGCCAAATGAGTGAAACATACCAGTTGGATTGGTCCCAGGTTTACTACATCTTTGATAACAATGACCTTTCTGACATCTAGGGTAACCAACTCATTTATGAGAGAATTAGGGATTTTGGCCTGCATATGATTGCTGCAAGACCGATAGCCTTCTCTTACAATGATGCAGTCAGATGGATTATAGACCACGTTAATCTGAAAGACCATTCCTTTAATGCCAGTACTGGAATGCAATTGGCCAATTTTCGCTCGAAACCTTTGTGACAATTTATTCCCATAAACCTTTTATGTAGCCATGATGCAGATTTTGTTAAAGCTTCTAAGTCTAGGTTCAACTTTGGCCAAATGCTAAAATCCTAGATGGCGGAACCACACAAGTTCTCCCAGAGGAAATATGAAATTCACCCTATCGAATGGTTCAAGGAACCTTACTCCCTGCTCACAGCAATGTTGTGCAGGATTTACGGTCTCCCCAACTATTCTTACTTCAAGGAAGAATGGGCTCCCATTGCTCACCATGTCATAACTACGGGCGAGTCCTTGATCTAGATTTATGCAGGAATGCAAAAAAATACACAAACAAACATAGAAACAAATATGTAGTGGAAATAATACTTCATTTCATTAATCAAAGAACTGAAACTTGTTTACATACAGAATGGAAATAAAGTAGCTAGAGTGCTGGTAGCTTATCTCTGAGAAGAGATGTGGTCGATACATGCCTCTAAACTCTGTGTTACAATGAGGATCGAAGTCCTATATATTATTGAGAAACAATGGAAACCCCACACATCCAAAAACCTAACCCTAGTAGGTGAAACACAAGAATGTGGGCCCCGTTGGGTAACTTGGTACATCAATTTCCTGGGATCGTAAATTTGGCATACTACCTCTGTTCGACGTGCATGATACATCGTTAGAAAGATCTATTCAAGGAATACATAGATAAATAAATAAAAACTGAGACTAAAATGGACTAGTATTTGCTTGACCATTCAATGCCGAAAAAACATCGTTTAGGGCCTCAAAACGGCTTCAAACGTTTAGGACCTGAAAACTACCAAAAATAGTAAATTTTGCTACAATTAAGGAAACCCGAAAAATGAAAGAAAAAATGGTGGGGGTCCAAGTGAAATAGGTGGGTGGCCATCAATATCCTCCTGTATCATTCCTTCCCCTGGGATTCAGTCCTATCACTAGAATTTAAAAATGCCATACAAGAGTTCCAGAAAGCTACTGCTAGGAAGAACCCAACTTTTATCTTTCTGCCTTCATTGTGGATATCTTCTGCGTCGAGTTCTGCTACCCCAATATGGGATGGAGTTGGGAATTACCAACCCCACCTATGCATATTTATCATTCAAAGCTATGGGATACCAATTATGTAACTCGGTTTTATCATATATGTGAGAGTTTCCTCAGTTGGGTCTATTTCCTTATTTTCAACAAGGAAGATCCTACATTCTCACCTGAAGCCAAAGCCCTCATAGCCACCATGGGAGATTGGTATGTCGGTGAATCATTCACCTATATTAGATATTTTGGTAGCAATGCTGCCCATATGCTACCTAAGGTCGTGCTAGACAGATTGGTACTGGAAGAGATTTCATTTCGAATAGTCACAAAAGGGATTTATAAGAAATGTGTTGCACCTAAGAGGAAAGTTTGGCCCAAGTTTCCTATAACCCTTGGATCCTTGAGCATACCTTCTTCTACTTGGGAATCAAAGCTCAGTGACCATATAGTGTCACTCAAACTTGGTTTTGCTAGTAAAAGACAGCATGATCCCAAGGGGATTGTTGATCTCCACCTCAAAAAAATCACTTTAAGTCATGATACACTCATGAGGAAAATCCAGATGATTTTATCTATCAAGGAGTTGATACTTTTTCCAAAGTATTGGAGAGGGATAAAAACAAAGAACAAAGTCATATCGTGCAATACCAGAAGGAAATCAGGGACATGATTTGACATTACAGGTCTATGGATTTAGACATTCAAGAAAAGGTAATAAAAGACAAGGAAGAAAAAGAAGCTTAATCTGTAGCAAAGGAGGCTCTACCAGCGAAAAATACATCCATGGAAAGCAGTTCAGAGATAGGTAAAGGGAAAGGTCCCATGGAATAAATTCCCCAAACATCTGTTGAGCATCAGGTCAAGGCCTATTTGCACACTTCAGAGCATATCAAATAGAAACTGAGCATAATGACTTCAGCACTAGACACTCAAGAAATTGCTACCTCTCAGACAACTGAAGTTGCTCAGGTGACCATTGTTGTTGAGAAGACTCAATATGAACAAACCTAGATTGAGGAGAAGCCTTTGAAAAGGTTTAAGATCTTAGTTTCATCCACTCTTGTTTCTACTATAGACTTGACCCATTCGGAGGAAGAAGATGGAAGGATTTCCCCTGTGCCTATTACCGTTGAAACTGGAAATGGTAATTACTTACAGTATTTTATCAATTTATTTAATGGTAGCAATAGAAAATCTTCATCACCTCCCCCACAACCACAACCTTCTTCCCAATCTGGCCCATATTCTTCTGTGTTACTGCTCTCATCAATAATAGCTTTATCTTCATTATCTATTGGTTCTATTGTGACACCCTTTATGTCTTCGCTTTATCAAGATGCCACATGTTTTCCCGAATCTAGTACACCTTTTTCTATGGATATGCCCATTCCATCATCTATTGTACCTCCAATTTTCAAAATTCCATTGCATATTCCTTCATCTAGCTCAGTGTCATCCCCTATGCCTGAAAAAACTTTAGCAGTTTCACCATCATCACTCAGGGCCACTACTTTACAGGTTTCATCTATTGAAACTTCTGTCCGTGACATTTCCTCAAATCCTGAAGTAATTATTTCTCAGAGTATTAATTCCTCTCCATCCACTTCTCATATTACTATGATCATACCCTCTCACACCACAACTCAAACCTCCCCTCTGATATCCACAGGAATTAATATACCCCCAATTGATGAGACGAGGGATGAGTTCAATGAAGATTTTGTGATATCCCTGGGAGAATATCAATACAGTAAAGCTGATAAATCAATGGTGAAGATGGGTAAGAAGAGCAGCAGGGATCAGAGCGATATGAGCTTATCTTTAGAAAATGAGGTTGTATGGACCCAATGATCAAGTGAGCTACAGGCGTATGCCATAGATGTTGCATCTATTCTAGGAGCTTTACAAGTGCTAATTTTGATGCAGTTAATACTTTAAATAGAGAGTTTGATAAACAAAAGGCTGAAATTGTCAGTTTGAAAGAGGAATTGAAACAACTCAAGAGACAACATGAGGCCAATCATGAAGTGAAGAATGTTTCTCTTAATAATGAGCTATAAAGAGAAAAAATCGTTAATGTTACTTTCATTTAGAAGGTTGCATTGTTAGAAATATAGTATGAAGATGCAACTGCAAGTGCAGCTTCATCTTCTTTTTCCAAATTTTCCTAGGAAGAATTTAAAGAGCTTGCCATTCGGACTAACAAGGAGCACCATGATTTGGTCTATGAGTTATTTAAAACTCTAGATAATATCTTTGAGACTCACATGGTTTTTGAAAATATGTCTGTTGTTCTAGAATAATTTCTTGAGAAGAGGCAACAAGCTTTAAAGGCTTATGATGAGGTCATAGGCTGGAAAATATACATGAAAGATAAGCCAGATAATGTCACTCTCCTAACTAACTTCCAACTTAATAAAGGCAGGGCTATCTTGAGAGCCTGGGAAGATTTAGATGAAATAATAGTTGAAGCTATAAAGAAGGCACATGCCATTTTCCGTAGAAGATGATATGCAGTTGACAACATTATGGATGAATTATCTTTTCCTGCAATGGTGCTTATTGAAAAAGCATGTCCACCAGGATTGATGATAGAGCAAGTGGAGCAGCGAAGAAATGAATAGGAGGGGAAGATCAAGAAGCTTGACCATGTTAGCATACATGATGTAGATCAGTTGATCAAACAACCATTCATAGTGAAAGGAAAGATTCACATCCATATCCGATTTTGGCATAAATTGACTAAAAATGAGATTGAAGATCATAAGTGCAAAGCCCAGCTTGGCATTGAATCTACCATTTACCCTGATATTGAGGAATTGCTACGTATTCGGAGGATGTGGAGAGATTTCTTTGGATACCAGATTGGTTTAGGTTTTGATCCCCTTTAGGGGGGAATCTATTCTTTGTAATAATTATTTAAGAGGATGATCTCGAATGTATTAGGGAATTTTTTACTTTTGGAGGGAGGAAGACTAATACAAGAGACTGAAAAAAACCTCTATTTTTCCTATGTTTTATGTAATTTGTTACAAAATTCTGAATAAATACAGTATTGTTGTTTCTTATCTCTTGTGTTTGATTTGATCAAATTTCTTTGACAGATTTTGATTTTCTTGTTCCAAATGATCAAATGGTGCTGTGATTCATTTGTAATTGGTTAATGTGTTTGCTCATAACTAAGATTTCTCTTTGTTGTTGGTCAATACATTGATAGAGCTCTAAGGAATTTATTCTTTAACTGTCTTTATCTAATTCTGCAAATGATTCAACAGTAAAAGCCTTAAGCTTATATGTTGGTTTTTCAACTAACATGTGTACATGCATGTTACCTTGAATGATTTAATCTTGAATTGCTTTTATTTAATTTTCATTAAACAATTGTAATTTGAGTAAGAAGATTGTCACCTTGTTCACATTTCTGTCAATGTGGTGATTTATTTGTTCTTCGGACATCTTAAGACAACCTATAATCAATTCAACATCCTTTACCAAGTAGTTCTAATTTATATTAGGTTTTCCTTTCCTCGATAGGTTTTATTTTTCCTTTTCTTTTTATTAAATACTTTGTTTTCTGATCTGGGAAACAGATCCTCTGTGGATCAAATCCAACCATAAGCTAGCGGAGGCTACAAAAGTATCAGTGGGAGATTACTATCCCAAACAGCTTGAGAATAAAGCAATACTTGCGTGGGATTGCTTGAATCCTTTTGTTGGGTTTTCTTTGTGTGTTGTAAGCCTTAGGCACCCTTATCAACCACATACACATTTAGGGCTTCAACAAATTGGCTGGCTTGGTAAGGAGACCTCCTGTCTTCCAGCTGTACGACTGAAAGAAACTACAATGGCTTGTTCAGTTTGCAGGTCATGTTTGTGAATGGAACTGATCACCAGAACATGGGGTAGTGGTCCTATGTCAATACAATATTCTTGTTGTTTCTAAAATATAAATAAATAAACAAATAATGGTTTCAGTGGCCTATGTATGAAAATCCAAAATGGTTGAGGTTTGATCTCAGGTTCAACTTAAACTGCATGCCTATGTCAGCCTTAGTCTGAGTGATCTTGATCCTCCAATGCCTTCTGAATCAGAGTTGCATTATATTTAAAATGACTATGGATGGAAGTGCATTAATCATTTTGATAATTCTTTATTGGTTGCATTCTTATATTAACATTTCTTTAAAGTTAATACTTTGACTGCTGATAGGTTTGATTGGAAAGGGTTATTATTTTGTAGAGATAACTGGTTCTTCCAGCCAGTCGCCATTTGTTGTAGGTACAACAGATCCCATCTTATTCATACACAGGAGCCCAATCACATATACAAAGGTAACTTGGTAAAATCCTTTGTAATTCTAGTTGGCTTCCATTACATTTTTATTCACTCTTGGGATTCCCTAACTTAACCAAAATTCCCAAAAAATTCATGCTTGATTTGTCTGTTTTAAGATGCGGAAATCTAGTTTTGTTTGGAATTGCTTTACGTAGCCTATAGCCCGCAGCCCGCAACCTGTAAGTTGCAGAATGTGGGATCTTTTAGTCGGATGTTTCAAATTTCCTCTTCCTGTAGCTTGCATCCCGCAAAATGTGGAATGCGGGACACGGGAGATTTTTTTATAGAAATCTTTTAATCAACCCGCATCCCATATAAATGCGGAATGCGGGTTATGGGGTGTCATTTGTTTATCATTTAGTTTGCGTGCTTCCACATCCTGCATTTGTGGAAAGGAAGATGTGGAGCAGATTGAATAAAGTTTTGTTATTTTGCGATTCTACATCCCACATCCCGCAAAATGTGAATGCAGTTTGCGGAATGGTTAATAAAATTTACATTTCATGTTTTTCTCCCACATCTCACAAAACTTGATCTTAACCGTTCTTTTGAGCCTCATCCTATGGTCTGTATTATTTCCTATGAATTATAAATATGGTGTTCTTATTTACGATTTCTTCATTGTTTTTACCACTATAATTTGCTCTGCTACGTGAATTTACCTTCTTATTTTTCCAAGCAATTTCACCAATGTTCACTGCAGTTTTAGGTTGGTTATCAAGTCACCTTCTCGTAATTTGAATTGCTTATTGTTCTTCCTTTATAATTCAATTTTAATTTTTGGATCAAGCACTCAAACAAGACATGGCAACATCCAAAACACCCCAAATTACCAGGTGCAAAAGCCTCCAGAAAGACATGCTTACCAAAGACCCGAACTTTGGTGTCTTCTCTGATACCAGTGGCTGAGTGAGTGAAACTTACTAGTTGGATTGGTCCCGGGTTTACTCCATCTTTGATAACAATGACCTTTCTGACTTCCAGGGTAACCAAATCATTTATGAGAGAATTCAGGATTCTCGCCTACATATGATTGCTGCAAGACCAGTTTTCCTCCCTTACAATGATGCAGTCAAATGGATTATAGATGACGCTAATCTGAAAGACCGTTCCTTTAATGCCAGTACTGGAATGCAGTTGGCCAATTTTCCCTCTGAAACCTTTGTGAAAATTTACGCCATCAAACCTTTTAGGAATCCTTGATGCATATTTTTTAAAGCTTCCAAGTATAGGTTCAACTTAGACCAAATGCTAAAATTCTAGATGGCTGAACCACGCAAGTTATCTTAGAGGAAAGACGAACTTTACCCTATCGAATGGTTCAAGGAACCTTACTCCCTGCTCGTAGTGATGTTGTGCAGGCTTTACAGTCTCCCCAACTGTTCTTAATTCAAGTAAAAATGGGCTACCATTTCTCACCATGTCATAACTACCGTAATTCCTTCCCCTGGGCTTCAGTCCTGTCACTAGAACTCAAAAACTCCTTACAAGAGTTCCAGAAAGCTACTGCTAGGAAGAAGCCCAACTTTTATCTTTCTTCCTTCATTGTGTATATCTTCTGTGTCAAGTTTCATTACCCCAATATGGGTTGGAGTTTGGAATTACTAGCCCCACCTGTGCACATTTATCATTCAGAGCTATGGGATACCAATTATGTAACCAATTTTTTAGATATATGTGAAAGTTTCCTCGGTCAGGTCTATTTCCTGATTTTCAACAAGGAAGCTCCTGCATTCTCACCTGAAGCCAAATCCCTCATGGCCACCATGGGAGATTGGTATGTCGGTGAATCTTTCACCTATATCAGAGTTTTTGGTAGCAATGTTTCCCATATGCTACCTAAGGTCGTGTCGGACAAGTTGGTTCTAGAAGAGATTTCATTTCAAATAGTCATAGAGGGGATTTATAAGAAATGTGTTGCACCTAAGAGGAAAGTTTTTCCCAAGTTTCCTATAACTCTTGGATCCTTGAGCATACCTTCTTATACTTGGGAATCAGAGCTCAGTGACCACATAGTGTCACTCAAACTCGGTTTTGCTAGTAAAGGGTAGCATGATCCCAAGGGGATAGTTGATCTCCACCTCAAACAAAATCACTTTAAATCAGGATACACTCATGAGGAAACTCTAGATGACTTTATCTATCAGGGAGTTGATAATTTTTCTGAATTCTTAGAGAGGGATAAAAGAAAAGAAGAAAAAAGTCATATCCTGCAATACCAGAAGGAAATCAGGGATAGGATTTGACATTACAGGTCTATGGAGTTAGACATTCAGGAAAAGGTAATAAAAGACACGGAACAAAAGGAAGCTCAAGCTATAGAAAAGGAGGCTTTAGCAGCTAAAAATACATCCATGGAAACCAGTTTAGACACAGGTAAAGGGAAAGGTCCCATGGAAGAAATATCCCAGACATCTGTTGAGCAGCTGGACAAGGCCTATTTGCACACTTCAGAGCAGATCAAACAAAAACTGACCAGAATGACTTTAGAACTAGACACTCGAAATTGCAAGCTCTCATCCAGCTGAAGCTGCTCATGTGACCACTTTGGTTGAGAAGACTGAATCTAAACAAACCCAGATTGAGGAGAAGCCTTTCAAAAGGTTGAAGATCTCAGTTTCATCCATTCCTGTTTCTACTATAGACTTGACCCATTCAGAGGAAGAAGATGAAAGGATTTCTCTTGTGCATGTTACCGTTGACTAGAAATGGTAATGATTTATAGGATTTTATCAATTAATTTAATGGTAGAAATGGAAAATCTTCATCACCTCCCCCACAACCACAACCTTATTCCTAGTATGGCCCATATTCTTCTATGTTACTGCTCTCATCAATAATAGCTTTATATTCATTATCTAATGGTTCTACTATGACACCCTTTACATCTCAGCTTTATCAATATGCCACATGTTTGCTCAAATCTACTACACCTTTTTGTGTAGATATTCCCATTCCATCATCTATTGTACCTCCAGTTTTCAAAATTCCATTGCATATTCCTTCATTTAGCTCAGTGTCATCCCCTGTGCCTGAAAAAGCTTGAGCAGTTTCACCATCATCACTTCGGCCCACTACTTTGCAGGTTTCATCTATTGAAACTTTTTTCCCTGACATTTCCTTAGCTCCTGAAGTAAATATTGCTCAAAGTGTTACATCCTCTACATCCACTTCTCATATTACTATGACCATACCCTCTCACACCATGACTCAAACCTCCTCTTTGATATCCATAGGAATTAATATACCCCCCATTGACAAGATGAGGGATGAGTTCAATGAAGATTTTGTGATATCCATGGGAGAATATCGATACAGTAAAGCTGATAAATTAGTGGTGAAGAGGGGTAAGAAGAGGGGTAGGGATCAGAGTGATATGAACTTATCTTTGGCAAATAAGGTTGTATGGACCCAGTGATCAAGTGACCCATAGGCGTATGCCACAGATGCTGCATCTGTTCTAGGAGATTTTATAGGTTCTAATTTTGATGTTGTTAATACTTTAAACAGAGAGTTTGATAAACAAAAGTATGAAATTGTTAGTTTGAAAGAGGAATTGGAATATGTCAAGAGACAACATGAGGCCAAGCATTATGAACTTCAAGTGAAGAATGTTGCTCTTAATAATGAGACACAAAGAGAAAAAATATTAATGCTACTTTGGTTCAGAAGGTTGCATTATTAGAAAGACAATATGAAGATGCAACTGCAAGTGCAGCTTCATATTTGTTTTCCAAGTTTTTCCAGGAAGAATTTAAAGAGATTTCCATTCAGACTAACAGGGAGCACCATGATTTGGACTGTGAGTTATTTCAAAATATAGATAATATCTTTGAGACTCACATGGTTTTTGATAAGATGTTTGTTGTTCTGGAAGACTTAGTTGAGAAGAGGCAACAAGATTCAAAGGCTTATGATGAGGTCATAGACTGGAAAAGATACATGAAAGATAAGCCAAATAATGTCACTCTCCGCGCTAACTTCCAGCTTAAGAAAGTCAGGGATATATTGAGAGCCTGGGAAGATTTAGATGAAACAATAGCTGAAGCCATAAAGAAGGCATAGGCCATTTGCAGTAGAAGATGGTATGTAGCTGACAACATTATGGATGAATTATCTTTTCCTGCAATGGTTCTTATTGAAAAATCATGTCCACCAGGACTGATGATTGATCAGGTGGAGCAGTGAAGGGATGAAGACGAGGGGAAGATCAAGAAGCTTGACCACATCAGCATACATTATGTATATCAGTTGATCAAACAACCATTCATAGTGGAAGGAAATATTCACATCTATATCCGATTTTGGCATAACTTGGCTAAAAATGAGATTGAAGATCATAACTGCAACACCCAGATTGGCATTGAATCTACCAGTTACCTTAATATTGAGGAATTACTACATATTTGGAGGATGTGGAGATATTTCTTAGGATACTATCTTTGTTTAGGATCTGATCCCCTTTAGGGGGGAATCTATTCTTTGTAATAATTATTTAAGAGGATGATCTCGAATGTATTAGGGACTTTTTGACTTTTGGTGGAAGGAAGACAAATACAAGAGACTGAAAAACACCTATGTTTTTCCTACGGTTTATGTAATTTGTTACTAAATTTTGAATAAATACAATATTGTTGTTTCTTATCTCTTGTGTTTGATTTAATCAAATTTCTTTGATAGATTTTAATTTTCTTGTTCCAAATGATCAGATGGTGTTGTGATTCATTTGTAATTGGTTAATGTGTTTTCTCATAAATAATATTTCTCTTTGTTGTTGGTCAATACATTGATAGAGCTCTAAGGAATTTATTCTTTAACTGTCTTTATCTATTTCAAATTATTCAACAGTAAAAGCCTTACAGCTTATATGTTGGTTTTTCAACTAACATGTGTACATGCGGGTTACCTTGAATGATTTAATCTTGAATTGCTTTTATTTAATTTTCATTAAACAATTGTGATTTGAGTAAGAAGATTGTCACCTTGTTCACATTTCTATCAATGTGGTGATTTACTTGTTCTTCATACATCTTAAGACAACCTATAATCAATCGGACATCCTTTACCAAGTAGTTAAGATTTAGATTAGGGTTTCCTTTCCTAGATAGGTTTTAGTTTTCCTTTTTTTTATTAACTACATTGTTTTTTTATCTAGGAAACAGATCCTCTGTGGATCAAATCCCACCATAAGTCAGCGGAGGCTACAAAAGTATCCATGGGAGATTACTATCCCAAACAACTTGAGGATAAAGCTATACTTGCATGGGATTGCTTGAAGCCTTTAGCAGGGTTTTCTCTGTGTGTTGTAAGCCTTAGACACCCTTATCAACCACATACATAGTTAGGGCTTCAACAATACCATGAGTTGAGGGTCATAGTATAACAAGGGAAAATCTCAAAGTCCCTCTAAGGGATAGCAGATGTACCAAGTAAATGTCTCACGAAGAGTCACAAAATGGATTAGACAAATTGAGCAGATCTGAAAAAAGGATAAGCTAAGCAAAATAATCCTATTGGGCCCAACCCATTGAAGGAGGAGCAATCACGACTCAGTATATATTCATGAGGATATCCCTACACAATATCAAGCAACACCTATCAGATATTACATAATCAAATCTAGTTTCTGCTCCAGTTCATGAGAGATAGAGATAACTAGATTCCTCCACGATATCCATAGAGTAAGTATGTTAGAGCTTGGACTACCAAATATCAAGACTAAATCCCACTATTGTAGAAAAACCTTTATGTCATTCATCCTCAAATCTCTCCAAAAAAATTTGTAGCTCAGATATATTAGAGTTCAAGGTTGCCAAAAATGGCATAAAGCATGGGGCATGAAATGAAAGGAATACAAGTATGGAATATGAGAAAACTTATTTACTCATATGACTATTTATATCCAATTCTAGGATTCAAAATAAAGGGAATATTCCCTAATCCATAAGATCTTTTCCACTTGTCACACATACAACCCCCCCCCACCCTTATTTCTCTTTCATAGGAAATAGCTTAGCCTTTTCCTTTTTGTTACTATGCATATGAGTTTTTACCCTTTATTTAAGAATTACATCATATGATTTTTTTGCTTTATGCCTTTCACCACATAAAAAAAATATAACCTCTCAAATAATGGGGCCTTTGCACTTGGTCTCCAACTATTCAACGACATGTTGTTCGTTTATTCTATTTATGTTTTTTGTGTTCATCATGCTATAGTTAGAGTTATAACATGGTGTGAGAGAAGAGATATTTCCTAACAAAAAATATACACTTAAGTTCTACATGGAACTGGGTACATGGAAAGACCAGAATAAAGATATATTGGGAAGAAAATCTGGTTAGTTAAAAATTACTTTAAAACCAAAGTTCTTGCTACCTCAATTAGAAGGTAACAAAAAAAAAGGTTAGAAAGAGGTTCTATGGAAGAGAATAATTTTCTCAACAAGCTCTCCAATCAAAACCTAACGATGCTTACATAGCTTTCTTATTATGCCATTCAGGAACAGGATGTTTGCAAGGTGGAATCTAAGACTTCCCATTGTTTTATGTTATATTATCTCAACTGTGGGATTTTAAAAGGATTAATATATTCTACTTACTTCTATCTATTTCTTTGCAAACAATGTCTCTTTCTAGGAAAAAATTTATTTGTGCCTTATATTCACTTTATTAGAAGATAGCCCAACATATGTAGACAAATAAAGGTTGGGAATGTTGCTTATCAGAGAGAAGCATGGAAACATATTACTTTAATCAGTGACATTTGGAACCTAAAATAGAGCTTAATAATACTTACATCATTATATACCATGCCACGATCATTTGACTTATCTTCAAGTATTGGTTCAGATGTAACCAAAGGCTCTTTCATTTCAGATGGCCCAATGTCCATATTTTCTGCATCCATAAGTCTGTCAAGATCCATTTGATTGACTGCATCTGCAAAAACCAAATTCTTATCAATAACCATATGGGATGGTTGTTCAATTGTTGCCTCAGAATCTGGAATGACTTCAGTTGAAACCTAGTTACCAACTATAATAGGCTCTGATGATGAATGTGAATTTTCCATGGCCAGAAAACCATTCTCCGAACTCGTTTTTGGACATCCATCTTCAGGGTTTTTTGGACTTTGAGCAGCACTTAAAATATTAGCCATAAAATTTATGTTTTCCTGTAATGTAGTAACTATTGTCTTGTTAGATGAAGGGAACCCCATTTGGCTCGATGCGCATGAAGGAACAAGATCTTTCTCTTGCTGACACCCTGACTTTGATTCGGTCACATTTGTCATCTTAAGGTAATTTGCACTAAAATGATATTGTGTTACCTAAATAGAGGATGATGAAACCACTTCCTGCGATATGTTTCCTTCAACAATATATATGTTCTGAGTTTCCATTTGCAGAGGTGAACTAGCTGGAGGAAGCTCTATTGGGCTAGACCTGACTGTGAACTTCATGGATTCTATATAAGGTATGTTTCAAAAAATTTCCAGATGAGAATGTGTACATACATCTACAGATTGGAGGTTAGAATTTGTAGATATACTTGAAATACTAGTAGCATGGTCTTGCAGATCCAATGTTCCACGCTCTGAGGCAAATTTTACCTCATCAATAACATCTACAATTCCACCCGCATCTACCTGCTTAACAACCATGCCAGGTATTCCTTCCAAACATGCATAATTTGTATCTAATAAATTCTCAGTCAATTTCAAAAGATTATCTATTGGATTGCATACCTTTTCTTGTGTACACTGATTACCCATGACAAAGTTAATTTACTCACATTTAATATTGCATGAATCATCATTGTTTTGCATTTCTGATATATTTTCTTTGTGCTCACTGGAAATAACATGTATATCTAGACTAAAATATGGTACCAAATCAGGTGAGATGTAAACAATTTCTCCCAAGTGTTCATTTGGTTTAATTTCAGTTTGACTTGTCTGGCCTACCATACTTGTCAAAACATTAGAACACATATCTGGGTTTTCTTTTTCCACTCTTTCAATAGCATAAGGATTATTTAAGTCTGTCTCATTTTCAACATTTTCTTTTCTCAAAGGCAGATTCTTACCAAGGTCAATAGTCTCCTTCATATCAATATCATCACAACAATCCTGGGCATTCAAGTCAGTAATTAGGGATATGTCCTTTGATCCTGAAATATTCAAATAAATTCCCACTGCTAATTCACAAGGCAGAGAACCACCCTGTGATGCTTTCTTGGGTTCTTAAGAAGAATAGCATTCCACATGATTCCCTTCTGGCTACTCTCCACATGAACTAAGATTGTCCTTATAATATGGTGGTGAGGAATTTGTATGCACGACAAGCTTTTCAATTTCCCCAATCATATTTTCATGATTTGCTTTTCCTGTTTCATGGTCATAATTTGAAATTTTACTGGCCAAGTCTCTAGTATTTGATTTAAATTCCCTTGGTCTCTTTAACTGATCATGACTTCTTCTGCTGACACTAACAACAGTTCTTCAATTTCATAAAAAATCCTTTTTAGATTAATTTCTTATATTGCCTTTATCAGACATGTCATTTCCTATTCTCTTTCCAGTTGATGGTATGTGATATTAGTTATCACCACAAAAAACATTAAGGAAACACCTCCACAAGGAACCCTTATCCTAACCACCTCCTTTGCTTCATCACTCTAGAACCTCAAGTGAATCTACGACATCACTCTCCATCTCAATGACCTTGAATTGGTACTCCAATATATTTATTGAAATTAAAGCCTATTGATAAACTTCTTATGGTCCTATACTTTTGTGGTTGAGGACAAGTTGACCTCACTAGTGACACCCATTGCGTGGACCTCATATACTGTAATTTTGTGTTGCACCCACAAGTGATGTCAATTCTTTCATGTGCTGGAATACCCAAGTCAACAACAATGTACCATGACTTAAAAATTACATTCCATCATTGTTTATAAGATATGATGGATGTATTCTTCCCACAACCACTAGTGATGTCAATTATGTCATGTTCTCAAATACCCAAGTCAACAACAATGTACCATGACTTACAAGTTACAATCCATCATTGTGCATAAGATATGGTGGGGATGTATTCTGCCTAATTATGCCTCGTGCCTAGTACACAAGTTTCCACCCTAATCCACCACTTGATAGGTATGCTACTAGTACTCTTGTTGTTTCACAATTGTAGCAAACATACACCTTAGCACAAAAATTTGGGAAATATCTCAACTCCATATTCTCTTAAATGAAGTATATTTTTACAACACGATATGCACAAAATGAAGCTTTACAACACAAGTATTAATCTATTAAAACAAACTACTAACCACCAACCCATTTACAATCCTAGGGTCACATAAATTTAATATACTAAGTAAATACAAAACAATGATCTATAAGTGTGACTAAACTTTGTAATTATGCGGCCATTGTTGCAAACTTAAAATTACACTATTTCTCAAGGATAACTTCTAATTAGCTCCAATCATGGACTTGATCAAACTTTGAATCCTTCCAAGATTATTTACCTCTCATCATACACTTAAGGGTTGAGGGAAACTCAAATGAAACAATTAAGGACAAGAAAATTAGATGAGTTTAGGAACAACAAACAATGGATAAGTTTAGAGATGAATTCATGGATTTTTAGAAATGAGAAACAAAATTCTTACAAATTGTTTTCTTGCAAGACAAGTGTTCCAGATAAAAAGGTCAAAAAGAGACCAGAAAGGAACTGAAAAGTAGCAATATATCAATCTCAATTTAGAAAAGAAACATTCCAAATTCATCCAATTGAGTTTGGCATGTCATTTGATGTGGTCCATTTACTTTCCTACAACATGATTTAATCTTAATATTTGACTTTTAGATTGACATTTTGTTTTGCAAATGCAAATTCTATTCTAGATTTTGTGATCTTTTTCTACTTAAACTTGCTTAGATGAGTGGGTATCTTCATCATATGCAAATTAAGGAATTTCACTGAACAATTTTTTTTTGTTTTTCTTTGGAAACTATAGAAAACTGATTCAGTTCTCCAAGGCTATTAGAATTTTTTCTTTAATAGTAACGATTTCATAATATAGTGAACCAGAAGGATTGGTAACTTGGTCCACAATAGTCAGCTATAACATCTACCTAATATTTACAAACTAATTAGTCAGAATGCATCATCATAAGGAAAAATCAAGTGTTTAAAACCATAGCGCACTTGGTGCAAGAATCCTCCTTCAATTTTTTTCCTATTCACTCTTTGGTTGTCTTTGGCAGCACTCTTTTGAGTTGCTTTTTTTTTTCCTCAATAACATGTCCTTAATGCACCTAATCATCAAAAAATGTAAAAATAAAGTGAAAACTGCTATAATTGAGGATCATAATAAAAATAAGTTCTCTCTTTCAAGGAGTGCTCCAATATTTAACCATATCCTCTAAAGTTAACAATCTCAAAATGATATTAACCAAAAGAAAATATCCACCAAATAGATCCTACATAAACCAATTAACTTTATTTTTCTTGCTTGGTATTCTTCACTTATTTTTCCCCACATGTACTCGAATCAAGCCTCTTTGCCAAGTGGCTTGTTGCAGTTTTTGTTAAAGTTGACTTGCTTGAGAAAGGTGGAATTATTTTAACAGTCGGTTGTGTTGCATTTACATTAACTTGCCCCTTAGAAGTACAAAGGTCCATGTCTAAGCTCCATAGTACAAAAACAAAAGAATCAACAACACAAATATCAACAGTATTATAGGCCATCAAATCAACAAAGGGAACAAATGATTAATTAAAACAAGTAGCACTAAGTATATTTTTTTGATAAGTGTTTCCAGAAGACCCGTGTTTTCTTGCTATAGCGAAGTTGAATCTAGCTTGTATTGCACATAGATGTCCGGTTGCCTTCTAAAAATAAAGTTGGGTAAAGTAATAGGGGAATATAGTATTGTTGGGAATGAAGCTTCATATACGCTAATAAGTGGAACATTTTTAGGACATTATTCTCTTGATTTAGTTACATGGTCACATTCACAATTGCAAACGAAATTTTTTCCATAGAAAACAATATAGGAAGAGTTTGAGCAACGTTTTCCAATTTAATTGATAGAATATCTAAAATCTAGATCAACACATTAATTATTGACATTTATGTTACAAACAGAATTAGCATTAAAGAGAGAAGCAACAGTGATTATGAACTTACAGTCAACAAAATATAACAAGTTAAATCTTGCCTTCAGTCATGTCTCTTCCTTGATTGGATCTAGGAACATCATTATTCATTGCACTGCCAACCAAGTTCGTGGTAGGACAACATATTTCAACATGATGGTCTTCCTAAAGACTGCATTTTATTTCATCATGAGATGATTCTATTTCTTAATTTTTTCCACATATGTTGCATAGAAAAGGATAAGTGAATAAATTTAAAATATAACGCTAGTTGAGTTTCAATCACTCAGAGACAGAAAAATTGACACCCAAAAATATATGCTCAAATGTCATCCAGAAATAATATTCTTCCAACAACTATTTTTTTAACCAAAGCTTAGTACATTATATCTATGGGGCCAAAAGAGTGTCTATGATTCTAAATATTTTAGAAGCTTTTTGTATCAGTCAAATCAAACAATCTAGACAATGTGAGATACTTCACCAAAAAATCATGTATCCATTTTTAACAGGAACCAAATTTAGACTTCTGTAGAGGAGGAAATGATACTCTCATAGAAATGAAGGAAGCATAATTGCTCTAAATATTGTTTACTCTTTAGCATCACCCATTTCAACCTTATTCGTCTATTGGACATATTTAAACTTCAAAGTAGTTCTTTAAATTTTAAAAATATTTCTCTATGATATATTATTTTTATCATAAGAATTTTTACATAAATTAGATTTTGAATTTTCTAATCATTTTAATATATTTGATTCCTCTGGCATACTAAATAATTTTATCTTTTCTAAGCAGCATTTCTAGTTTCATGCAAGACTATTTTATGTTTCAAGCTTCAATTAATGACACTTTCAATTGCAAATGTCCACAATACATATAGAGTAGGAAGAGATTTTGAGTGGCTTACGTCCTATTTCCAAAATTTTGCATGAAAGAATACAACATACATACTGCAGTGGGATGAGACACCCATGCAAACAAATATAAATCCATGGAAAAAGGTATTAACTCTAGCAGACAAAACCATCAAATCATGTAAATGTTGGAGAGAAGAATAATGCAAAGACATCAATTTGGAACTTGCACCTTATTGTCTGCTTTAAGATTGGCAACAATTTTAGACATGTATTAAACCTTATGAAGCGTCTTTTCTATGTAAAGACTTTAAATGTGGGGTGAAAATCCAAGCGCACACATGAAATAGCCTATGGCAGTTTGCAATAACAATTTGTTGTGAAAGGAATAACCATCGATATTAACTATGAACCTCAACACTCCAACCAACATTTGAATTTAGCCCTAATCTCAACATCATCAATCCAAAAAATATAGATTTGACTAGTACATGGAGATAGATTTTGAGTTTCTCATGACGTGCAATAGACCAACACACCATATGATACAGTGTTTGAACGGGAAGTTTTTCCATAGAATACAAGGAAAACAAAGTTTTCCATCCATGTCTTTTTATATTGGAGTGAAAGGCCTTACCACAAGTTTGAGAAATCTTATGTTTGAAAAAAATATCTTTGATGGGCATAATATGACACAAATGGGAATCAATTAGAACTAGCTGTGAAAAATAGTTCTGGATTTTGAATACTTAATAAAAGAAGAGTATTTATATGGAACATACTCCTACAATATGCCACAGTAGCAAGATAGCTTGAAACATCACATAAATAACCACTACAAGCCAAAGAGGGCCCAAAGGGAATAACACCAAGACCACTGACAATGTGAGTACCATGGTGAGGGAGGATGCTATCACATCAATGTAGGGACTTGCACCCTGGTGAGGGAGGATGATATCGTATAAATGTATGGACTTTCACCCCAAAGCCACCTTCTGGATTGAAAAATATTTTGGTGTAGATAGTCTTTAATGGGTGAATATTATTGGCCACTACAAGACAAAGACTTCTGGATTGAAAAATATTTTTGTGTAGGTAGTCTATTATAGGTGAATATTATTGGCCACTACAAGCCAAAGAGGGCCTACCCAAAACTATGAAGAACAAGGGTGGAACCATGAAATTTTCATGTTGTTCACGTTTCCACCCTTTCTCCCATCATGGTTCCAGGCAATCTGTGCAAGCCCATGATGGAATTTTAGTCCAATAATTAATGTTCCACATGCCTTATAAACCATCTTTGTTTCATAATTATTATGCATGTAGGATTAACCACAGCACAGAATGGATTAGAAGATGAGTATTCATGTGGAACTGAATCCCAAAATAGGGATATGGCCACGATAATAAAATAGCTTGCAACATCACATACATAGAAACCACAAGCCAAAATGTATGACACTTTGAAATCACCAGCAATGTTATTATCGATGTAATGGAGTATGTTGTCCCATAGACTGGGGGATCGATAACTTCAAATTTTTATTTCAAGGATTGGGTTTGTTATTCGCATTCATTTTTATGACCTTGTAATGTTTTTCTTTGTAGGTGATGTTGAGCTTCCCAATTAAAACAATGTTTTGACTTAAAATATGCCATGGATATTCCAAAAAAAACTATGAAAATAGTTTTCTACTCACATGATGTTGCATAGGTACTTGCAATCTCAAACTATCCTTTGGCTTGTTGTTGCATAGGTTCTTGCAGTCTCAAACCATCCTTTGGCTTGTTGGTCTTCCTCCGTCATCTTTCCTTGAATAAAATTGAAAAAATGAGGAGCAGAGAATTCACAGTCTAGTTCAATTTGGAAATTCAGAAACCACTCTTCCATTGCAGCATCCTCTACATATGACACCTCTATTCCAATCATCACCTTAAAACCCAAAAATAATGTTTAAACCTCTGTAGTCCAAAACCCTGATGACCATGACCATGAATAATATCTATGAGATAGAGAGATTCTATGAAACATATCGGATGGATTTGAGGTGGCATTGAATTCAAGACATGGATTAAAACCAACAGTCTTGAAACTGGATCTATGATTAGCTTCTAGACAATTGTTGCTTCAAACATCTATACATAGGAATCAAATATGACCATTTTGAATTGGCTCTGTTCAACATTTTAATGACTAGAAGAAATTTGTCTCATAATATAAAATGGACTACCGATTTACTCATATTTATTTCAGCATCCATTTGGCAAGAAAACCATCCAAAAATCGTCTATAATAAATCTCCAACCATACCCCACAACCATACCGCTCCACAAAACCACATTTCATTCATGCATACTTTCAAACACTTTTTGTGCATCCTTAACAACCTTTCATTTGGCATACATATAAACAAGGGTATTTCCCACAAAGATATTTGAATCAAATCCTGTCTTGAGAATACAAGCATGGATTTGTTTTCTCTCTTTTAGTTCTGCAATCCCAATGACTACCTTGACCACACTGCAAATGTGAACTTATTCAATCTCATTCGTGTTATTTGGATTTGTGCAAATAAATTCACGGCTTTCTCCGTAGGTCCATTCTAAGCATACCCAATGACTATTGGGGTCCATGTGATTTCCTCTCTTTGAGGCATCCTATCAAAAAAATTATGTGCATCGTTAATTCTTTCACATTTGTTAACAAAATTGTTACTTATGGAAAGAATTGATGAAAAAACAGAGATAATGATGTGGGAATTTACCTATCTTCCCTCTACCAATGCCCTCAAGCTCACGCGCCATTCCACGCACCATTCCAGAATAATTTCATTTCAATCAATCATGATCTACAACAAATTTCTTTGTCTCTCAGATTGCTTGGGTTGTATGCAAAATTCCCCAATTTTTTAACACTATTTTTCCTTCTCCCATTTGTTTCCCCCAATTTTTATTTCCCCTTGTCAAAATTTGTTAGATATTATAATATTATATATTAAAACCATATCATATTATATATTATATATTATATATAATACTAACATAATATCGATCATATAATCTATATTAATGTTATATAATAGTAATCTCTCTCTATATATATTGAGAGTGAAGGTGGCGTTGGGGTTTTGAGGGCCCACTCTGTGTTAGCTGTGTTGGACATATCGTTTAACAAATTTTAAACATGGTTAACATAGGATATATGGGTCCTTGACTGCTTAATTATTTTTCTATTTACTTAGTTGTATGTGTTTTCAAGCAATTTTAAATTCTCCAGGGGAGAGAACTTATGAAAATAATGTTGTATGTGATGTTGTGATAATGTAATTTTGCCTCCACAATAAATGTAGAAAGTATAATCATATTTTTGTACATGTCAACTTTGATTTAGCTCCTAATATGATTCCCTCATCTTTTGCAAAGAGTTTGAGGTGGTTCATGTTGCAATGAACATTTACAATTGGGTCTATAGAAATTTTGTGGTCCATCTCATGAATAAGTTTGCTAAAATATTGAAAATCCTCCATAAGTGGTTGTATTATAACAATTTTTGAAGAAAATATTAGAGGATATGAAGAAACTAATATATGTTTCTTTATAGTTATTACTTAGTTTATTTTATTGGCGTCGCTTGTGTATACCCATGTTCCTATTTTATTTGAACTATCTAACTTATCATCTAATATCAAGATGTTTTTGCATGTGGGTAGGAGTTAGTGAATTGTTCTAGAGGAGTTTAAATGGTGGCACACCCAAGACCTTAATAACTAAATATGATACATCTAAGGGAAGAAACATCCATGATAACATATGAACTAAATAAACCTGATCAAGCTCGAGAATTGCAACATTCACAAGAAAGAATCAACATGCAGGATGATAACCAAGATTAGCATGTAGGATGCTAAATTTTCAACAAAACCAAAAAGCAAACCTACAATTTTGTAAAAGGATGAGAAGAATAAGATTTTGAATCCAAAGCAACAGAAGTCTTATTCAAATTTATAAAGTAATTGTCCCTTGTTTCTTCACGAGCCTCCGAGCTCTCTCTAATGCACTTTTATCCATGGCAATACTTGCAAATAAATACTAAATTTTAAAGCTACAAACGGATTCAAGGATCCCTTTAAATGGGGTCTTTGAATCCATCTGCAGTGTTAAAATTTAGTAAATTGCAAGAATTCATTGTATAAACTACAATTTTCCATTACCGAATTTGGGTGGTGATGTTAGATACAAAATTTACCTTGCCAATAATAATGCATAAAGGAGGTTTAAATTGATAGTGATAAGGAGATGTCATCACTGCATTGTATGTATCATATTCTGTGAGGTCAGGCATTTAAGAGGTCGAGGAGTTGAAATATTTACCTGAAACTCTGAGATGGGTTCAGGCCTCTACCTTTACTGCATATGGATCTGAGACTGGTTCTGGGTCAGCACCCCAGTTTAATTATAATTGAGTTTTTGATTGGTTTAAATATTGTTCTTGGTGCTTCCACCAGTTCAATTATTATTGGATCAATTGATACGAAGTTTAAAAGAACTAATCCTTGTAAAGCTATGTCGACTAGTGCAGGTAGTTAGACGGTCACAGATCATGATAGTTATATCGAAGTTAGAAAAGCACCTCGGGATGGGACTTGGGACTCTTACATTGGAGGATCAACAACTAGCTATATTGATGCTTCTAGGTATGCATATGTTACCGGTTCTAGTACCTATTTGTTATTGTAGGAACCTAATTTTCCTTTGGCACGTGCTTAACGGTTTGCTTCAATGGTGTAGCAGGGATAAAGATGGTCAAGAGAAAATTCATGCAATTTCTTTATTAGATATCTGAGTATCGAGGTGCATGGCACCAATATTACTAATAGAAAGTAGACAATTTACTAAATTGTAACACTTCATTGTCACAATTGCAATTTACCATGACACAATTAAAAATGACTAACATAAATGACTAATTCATATTTTTCTAGTTAGTCATTTTTTTATGCTGTGACTAAATTAGTCGTTTATGTTAGTCATTTTTAACTCTGTCACTTATTATCTAGTCATATTTGTTAACCGGTGACTGAATTAGTCGTTTATAGTTGCGTCAATCAAAATTGTTTATATTTAGTAGTAAATCACTTGAAAAACCTGTGGTGACTAGAATTTTTAGTCACGTAGTAGCTAATTCCTCATTTTGTACTAGTGTTTTAATGATGAGGATGAGCATGAGGGTGATGATGAGGAGGAGGAGGATGAGGATGATGATGATGATGATGATGATGAACAATGATGGTGGTGATGATTATGATGATGATGATGATGATGATGAACAATGATGGTGATGAGGATGAGGGTGATGAGGAGGATGATGATGATGACAACTATGATGATGATGACGATGATGAGGGTGATGATGATGATGGTGGTGGTGGTGGTGATGGGGAGTCTAAATGGTTTTATAATTGGATAAGGATTCCATTACTCTTTTTTACTCTCGTACCAAATTAGTTAAGAAAAAATGCATATTCGTTATAACGGATATGCGTTATGAATCGCATATGGGCTACATCGCATATGCGATATGAATTGCATATGTGATATAGCACATATCCGATATGAATAAACTATAATGCATATGCATGTTTTAAAAATTTAAAAACTCAACGGGAATAAGGTTTGGCATTATGTTTGGAACTAGCATCGGATTACCGAACCTATTGGCCTGGACATAAAAACCAGGGTTATTGCCTGTCTTTTAGAATTCTATCAATATGATCAGTTTCAATGGTGTGTTTTTCTTTAATAAACACAGTGTTTTTTATGAAAATTTAGAATATTGTAGAGTACGATATTAAGATTCTGAATATGTAATCTTTTCCTTCAAATGTATGTTTTAATTATTTATTATTATTTTTCTAAATGACACAGGTTAGTTTTCGAAAATAGATATATTGATTGTTTTTTATATAACTTTTGATTTCCTTCACCATTTTCCAAAAAAACTATATGGTGCACTAGAAGAGAGCGAGCTCTACAATATTATATATATAAATCAAGGATTTCATTAATTTTTAAGTGTTGCACCCGCACAGAATGTTTTCATTTCAAGTTTTTCTGACTTCAATAATTAATAAATAAATAAATAATCATGAAACAATATTAATAAATAATGTTACACTATGTCCATATGTCATTTACATGTCTACGAGATTTTATACAAAATTGACATTATTTACCTCATATATTGCTGCACCCGCACAAACATATATGTTATAATGTGCTGAAATTTTGAAAACCCAATTTCACAGAAACTAATTTTATCATAATTTACACACATGTTTTCTGCATAAATTTTTTATATTATGAAAGTTGATTCAATTACCTATCTGTTGTCTTTTTACTTCATGTTCAAATATGTTAGGGAAGTACCCCTAATTCTCACCTAAAGTCAGAGGTTCCATGTTTTTTCAGTATTATGTGGCATCTAACATGTCTTTAAAGGATTCCATGATTGTGCATCAGCCCATGTACATATATATACATACTCATATACATATACATATACATCTATATGCATACTCATATATATATATATATATATATATATATATATATATATATATTTCTTGCTATGTTAAATTTGAAGTAAAAATAGACTTACACTAACGTGATTAAAGGATTCTACCTATGATTAGTTTCAATTGCAGAATAAGAAAATAATATATATAAGG
Organism: Pseudotsuga menziesii; assembly: GCA_001517045.1. Classification (NCBI taxonomy): domain Eukaryota; kingdom Viridiplantae; phylum Streptophyta; class Pinopsida; order Pinales; family Pinaceae; genus Pseudotsuga; species Pseudotsuga menziesii. The sequence goes on from LPNX010211493.1 coordinate 141,482, forward strand.
AGTACATCGATGCATTAATAAATCGGTATTGTATGAAGAAATTGGAAATAAACGATACATATCCATTTAGGTGTAAAATTCTATTTTCAAATAAAATAGAGTTCTTAATTCAAGTATAGACGTCTCATTAAAGAATTTCCTAACTGGTTCTGAAAATTTCATCATAGAATAGTCAAAATTAGTCAATACATACTAGACCCTACATTAATCTCTTCAGATCTAGAATAAAACATTCTACAGTCATTTTGAAACATAGATTATGAACCTGGCACCAATGATGGGAAAACGACAGTGGATAAGCTCTTCCACCCAACCAACTCCCAGAGCAGCCAAGTTACTTGCTCCAAAATCCTCGACCGTGTTCGTTGAACCACAAGAGAAAAATACTTCAATGCGCCCTCTCTGCATTCTCAGATTCAATCCCCGTCCAATACTATCCTTCTACTACTCATAGATATACTAATATATATTATTTTTCCTAGGACTTGGTCATTTACGAGCCTCCTTCCCTTTAGCACTCAAGTAGGAGTTGTGACCTAATTTTTGGGGATGATGCCTCCTGCATCTTGAGTTCTCTCTCAATGGCATCAATCACTTGTATTTTCTAGTTGTGGGGCAGAAAACACTCTAACAGTTGTATCCACTTTTGTCCCCCTTCACCATATTTTATTAAATAAAAAATGATTTATTAGAAAATGTTTTATTTTTTACCTTCTGTCACAGTAGAATTAATAATAAATTATTAAATTATTAATTCTTGTGCATTACAATAACATAAATAGAAGAACACATACGAAATTCATTGATTGTAGACTCATTAGAGGGAGCAACCTCCTTCATTGGATAAACATGTACTTATATACTAAGTCCAATCTAAACAACTATTACTCCCAATGAATGTAGGATAAACACGTACTTATATACTAATTCGAAGTTGGTTCCACTTTTTAGTGCCACTTAAGAAATCGAAAATGCACTTCTGAACTTTAAATCAAGAACACATATGCGTTATTGATGGCATGTTCAAAATAACCCGAGCCCAAACACAAGGCTAAGGTTAGTAAGCAAGTATCGGATATGTGATATATCGCATATGCAATATGTAAAAGTTTAATATCGCATATGCGATATATTGCATATGTGATATATCGCATGTGTGATATATCACATATGCGATATGGAAAACAAAAAAAATAAAACAGAGGCCGCGGGCCTTGTTTCTCATTTGCACAGTAACGTTTTGGGAGAGTGATAAACCGCATAGGCGATAAACCGCACAGGTGATTTGTGTTTCACGATTTGGAGGTCGATTTGGAGGTGGCTGTGGAGGTGGCTTGGCTCCAATGGCAGGTAACTACTCATATCCATTACAAATTGTTTTCAATTCTTTATTATTTTTGTTAATTTCATAGTTTTTATAATTGTTTAAAACAAATTTAATAAAAAAAATTGAATTAAATCAAAAAATAATAAATTAAAACAATTTGTATTTTTTGTTTAAATATTAACAGATAATAGAAATGAGCAAGATAATGTGGAAAACGAACACACTAATAACCCAAAACCTAACCCAAACATGAACCTAAACCCAAACCCGGAGGGGGAAGAATATCAAAACTCACAACTTCTAGTGCGTTTGGCATCATTGAGGTGCCTTAGCTCATCTATTAGAGCGGGGGATCATTTGAGACAATCTTTAGCCAATGCATTGGACACAATAACAAACACAATTACCAATTCCCAAGAATCTCTGTACAGAGAATCCAGGAGGAAAGACTACTCCGATGGTTTGAGTTATAAAGACATCAAAGACCTAAAGATTACAAAAGACCAATTATTTTCATTATTCCGGGACCCTATCACTGGATTGGTTCCACCCACCAGTCCAGCATACATTTCCATAGACTGGTGCATGGAACCAAATATAAAGGCCAATTGGATGGATCATTGGTATATTGTCTTCAACGAAGACCCTCATGTGAATAGGGACATCCCATTTTATTTCCTTAGGAAGTTGTATGCATAATTCATCCTAGGGAAACATGTTAACTATTTTGATATCTTAGGATTCCAGGGTGTTAGTCATGGGATGCCCAAAGATAGGGAAGGGGCTAGGAAATATCATGACTGTGTGCCATGCCCTCCACGCACACCCAAACCCCCTCAGCTATATCCTCCCGCGGGTCATGTGATTGAGGATACACAGGAGGCCTTATTTGACTTGGTAGATACATTGCTTCAGCTTGGGACTGTTGTCCAAGGTAATGTAGACCAAGGGGTTGGCACTTCTAAGGCTGACCCTTTGCAAAGTAAGGGTCCATCTACAGATCACATAGGAGACACAGAGTGTTCAGAGCGTCGTGTTACTCCACACCCTTGCACATCGTGTGGAGGCATATGCTATGGCCCTACTTCATACTTCTGGGACGATGGATTACTTCGATTTGTAAGTAAAATTCATTATTTTCATATTATATTTTGTTTCATATCACAATTTTCAATTGTTTCTCAATCTATTTCTATTTAATTATCTAACAAATATTGTGAAAAAATATACAGCTAGTGTCCCATGGCCCACCAAAGTCACATAGTCCGTCGATCAATGTTGAGAACATTGATGTTGTTGTCAATATTGCATATGGGTTTGGTTCTTCACCATTAGCGGTAAGAACTAAACTTGTTAATTTGTCAACTTTATTTACATATTTATAGTATAGATTGTAACATTCAATACATCCTAATTTTGATACAACATGTTTTATGCAGGGTGATCAAGATGAGTACATTGAATCCCAGCCCAGTCCCTCTCATGTAGAGGTAGATTCCTAGACACAGGCATTATTTTAAATATGCTTTTAATTATGTTTCGCTTTCTTTGGAAAAATCATTTTTCCTCCATCATATATATGTCTCATTTTCTTTGTATTATCTGACATTGACATATGTTACATTGTGCAGGCATTCATTGAGCCATTGGTGCTTGAAGAGCACCAAAGCGAGGTTGTTGCCAACCCACCTCTTCCCCCCCCCCCCCCCCCCTCCAGGTACATGTATGTTTCGCTTTCTTTGAAAACATCATTTTCCATCCATGTAGTATATTTGTCTATGATTCTTTTTATTATCTGAATTTGACATATGTTATTTTATGCAGGCTTCTATTGAGCCACCAGTGCTTGAAGAGCACCAGATTGATGACCCACCTATGACGGGACAGCAAGTATGTTTACGTATCACTTTATTTTAATTGTGATTTTAATGATTCAACATGTAATTTTTTAATTTTTTGAAATTGTCTAATTGTATCTTTATCCTTTTGTACATAGGAACGTGAGCTTGATGAATATGTCCAAAAAGAAAGCTTCTTCGCTAATACAAGTATAAGTTCTTTTCTCTCATTTCTAGTTAATCGATCTACTGGTTACACACCTCCTCACGTTTCCCAGGTATATTTATACATTGCAACTCTTACTTATATTGCTTTTTGTACATGCAAGTATCTTTTTCTTTGTTGCCCCCATTGATATGTCTCTTTTTCTTTGTATTATCTCACATTGGCATATATGTTACTTTATGTAGGAATCTATTGAGACAGTGATGCTTGAAGAGAACCAAAGCAAGGTTTTTGTCGACCCACCTCTGACAAGCCAGCAGGTAATTTTATCTATCGCTTTCTTTGTACATTTATGTATGGCTTTCCCTGATTTGGTGCATTCTCTTTGTACGTTTTTGTAGGTTTATGTATCGCTTTGACATATGTTATTTTATGCAGGAATCTATTGAGACAGTGGTGCTTGAAGAGCACCAAAGCAAGGTTGTTTCCGACCCACCTCTTTGCCCCCGCCAAGTACATGTATGTTTCGCTTTCTTTAGAAACATCATTTTTTGTCCATGTAGTATATATGTCTTTGATTCTTTTTATTATATGAAATTGAAATATATGTTAATACAAGCTTCTAGTGAGGCATCGGTGCTTTAGAGCACCGGTGCTTGAGAGCACCAAATCGGTGACCCACCTCTGACGAGCCACCAAGTACATTTATGTATCACTTTCTTTGTACGTTTGTGTATCGCTTTCTCTGATTTTGTGCTTGAAGAGACTGAAATCAGTGACCCACCTCTTCCCCCCCAATGTACATGTATATTTGTTGACATTGGCATATATATATATTTTTTGCAACTTGATAGTGAGCAAGTGGTGCTTGAAGATCACCCAATCAGGGTTGCTGCTAGTATGGCACCACGATCCACCATTACTTACTCACGTACAGTAAGTAAAAATGTTATATTGGTTTTGGAATTTGAACAAATGTACATAGAATTTTTATAGGTTGGTAAACTAACTTACAAAATTTGGTTTTTCTGCAGCCTCCACTAACACGACCTATCCCTCTTTTTCAGTGATGGGGATCACCAGTGAGCAGTTGGAAAAGAAAGCTAGACTTCTCCGAATACATTGGAAGTGGCAGAAAAATGGGGGGTAACTAGAATAAATGTATAGGGTGGATACATAGATATAACTTTTTGTTTTTATACACACATATGTACATTTTGATCCACTATTTTGTATTTTTTTTACCAAGTGTGTGCAGCTTGATGTTTATACCAACTACTAGGTTGGTGAAGTGGTATACAATAGCTCTTGGTCTATAATCCTAATATACGTACCCACCCTTCCTTTTCCATTGTAATGCAAGTGTCAAGTACTCCCCTTTTATAACCATCGATCCAGTTGGGAATTCAATATTTTCATCATCTGTAACAGGTTCGAGAAAGGTTTGTTTCCCCTTTAAGCAATGTGCCAACCAATAGTCAAAACCCCATTCATTATTTTTTTGGGAAACCATTGCATATATCTGACCTGTGAAAGGAAATAGGTCGGGTTAACAATACATTTTTTAAATAAGGTCTTACATTTTTAATTTCTACATAAATTAAATTCTACATAGGTGGAGTAAACAATACATAAATGCATTTTCTAATTTAGGTACTACTCATGTACCTGCTTGTATGAGATCCGATATGTAATCATAGTCTGTAGAAATATGTGTCTAATCATCTTTGAAATGGTCTATTTCATTAACCCCATTGAAATTGGTGCCAAGTGTCACTTGATCCCATTTATCAACAGTATCTGTATACTCACAATCATCCCATTCATCGATGCTATAGGAACTTCAAAAGAAAGCCTTCAATCTTGTCCAAATTTGCAGGGCCGAGTTGTATGAGCTTCTAATTGAATGAAACTGTCGAGTTCCATGCACTTTGTTCACCCGATGTGTTTGTGATTGGTACACATTTGTCACCTCCCAGAATATTCTTCGCACTAGTTGTTTCCTTGTTGCTTGTTTTCCCATGAAATATGCACAACATTTCACTATAGATGCAGCGTCTCGAAGGTGAGCACTTGTAAACTTCATCTCTTCCTTTCGAAGGGAAGTTTTAATACATGCACCAACATCATTGTGCTCTCCTTTTCCATGGCCAGTTTCAAAGTAGTTCCATACATGTGGCACCTTGTATTTTATGTGCAACAAACACAACCATTCAAATACACGTGCATTCTTGAACTGTCCAGCACAACCATCTGACCAAATGAAATGACAATAAAATGGTATATCCATAGCTATCACATGATCATAGAATAATTTAAAGCAATGTTGCACGTAATGGATGTCATGGGTCCGATCGTCACTTATGTAGAAGTGACTTTCTTTCAATATCACACATTTCCATTAGAGAGAATTTGAGGTCAAAAATGGGCCTCAAAAGGACCAAAATGTACTATAAAAATCAACCAATTACATTCTAGTAGATGATATCATCCCCCATGGTTGAGGTGGCATTGCATGAGTTAAGAATGTTTATTTGTCACATTTTCTATGGTGGATAAAAACCCATAGTTAACCAAGGTAGTGGTACAAGTACTTTTAAGTCATAAAGTGAAGTACTCATAATAAAAGTCATTTCACACTTTCTCATAAAATAATATTATTGTTATTTTCAAGTAAAGTACTCACATTTCACTTTCTCATAAAATAATATTATTGTCATTTTCAAGTAAAGTACTCATAATTCATAAAAATGTCTTTTCACATTTTTTTATAAAATAATCTATTGTCATTTTCATGTTTTTTTAATTTTAAATTATATATTCACTCAATTGTATTTAATATCATAATGTCAAAATAATACACACACACACACACACACACACACACACACACACATTCTTGTACTTTTAAAATAAATTAAATTCATGAATGATATTTATATGAAAAAAAAATATTTTTTAGTTATGCATATAAATTAAATTCATTTTTGTTTAATTTTATGTACAAGTTCAAGACAAATAAATGCTAAAGACAATAAATTTTTGGGAATTTACAATGACTCTTAGTCACATCATTGTAGAGTTATTTTATTAATTTTATATATAGTCAATTTAGAAAAGTAACTCAACTATGGTTATGTATATTGTGCATAAAAAGTAGTGTAGGAGGTGAGTTGTCATACATACCTACCCCATAAAACCCATAACTCATAATATTTTAATATATCTTATATTTTTGTAGTTCATCTCTTAGGAGGCCCATTTTTTACCTCAAATTCTCTCTAATGTCTTCATTGCTATCTGGCCCATGTCGATACGTGATATGCACCATTATGGTCACCTGCTCTGAGTGATAGTATTGAATTTGTATTTCATTTGTGGTTGTAGGGTGTAATTTTCTGCAAAGTAAACCACTGATAGTATTGTTCTGAGAGGGAAGGTGTCCCGACATATTCTGAATTGCTCATCTTACCCCTGCGCCATATCGACATGTTGAATGTATTGTTGGATCTTTCCACGAAACTTTGAAATAAAATCACATACTTGCACCTGGTGTAAAAAAATAAACAGTGTTATACAACCACATAAAAAATGTGTACATGAATATTAATATGTCAATATTCAACAATTTACCTGTGAAGTCACCAATTTAATCTTCTTGCTTTCTTTCCCATCATGTAGCTGATATGTCTCATGCTGATAGTTCTGCTTCTCGACAATTGCATTCCCGAATGCTTGATCTTCACTTTCATGGATGGAATCAGACCATAATGATAGCCCACCACAATTGTTGCAAGAATCGTCTACACATTGTTTTAAGTAATGTATGCCCATCTTGCCTCGGACACATTATGCTATGGATAAAATCTTTGGATGACATTGGCAGTACTGTACTTAAGCATTCCTGCACATGGTTATGATGCAAAAAATGACATATATGTGCAAATGTATGGTAATATAGGTCAAACTCTATGTGGTATCTACAACAACAATTGTTCGGAATGGTATTGATTCTAACATACCAAGGCTTGCATTTTTCAAAAGATCTTTGCCCGAGCCTTAGCTCTACGTGGACAACTTTAAACATCTCGAACAGTTGAGTTTGTGTCATGTCAAGATAATGCTTAACATGAGGTTCATTATTTCTAGAACCCCTACAATGTTTTAACACATCCTTCGTGTTAGAAGAAGGCCTAGTGTTATCATGCCAAAACATGTGCACTAGGCCCTTCACTGCTTTGACTAACTTCATGTCTTTGTGGGGCAACCTACCGCTAAATGCCCATAATGTTTCCATTTCTCCCTCTACATCAAGTTTTTCTCTTCTTACTGAATATTTTTTAAGTGTCTTTGGATGTAAAGGAACAATTTGTGATGTGCATTTAAGTAAATGACATTGTCTTATGGAGCTACATAAAATTGATTCAGCCAATACACGACGAGCCACATTACAGTCCTGTCAATGAGTTTTTTTACCAATCGATGTGAATGCAGCAGCAAGAGATTTAACAATGTTATTACTTTATTCGATATTCTTCATTGTTCTTATGCCTAAATTTCTTCTAACAGTTGCCATATTTCTAGATTTAAGCAAAGCTAAAAACAATTGGCATTTACTGGCTTCGGATTTGTTATCAAAATATTGTTTCATTATTTGAGAACAATGATGAAGGATAATGCGTTTAGCCACCTTACCTTCCATGGAAGTCAATTCGCTCTTGTCCACTTGTATGCATTTAGGAGTTCTCATTCGTTTTGATGCAAAATTTCTTGTCGTTTGAAATGCTGGAGTGACGTTTACATCCACTACAGGCTGACAACTTTGATTAGGATATTGAACCACTAGCCATGGTTGTTGCTGAGTCACATTTGCATCGGGGGTAACATAATTATTGAACTCTTCACAAGATTGTCTGTTAGTAATGGATCAATAATATCAACTTCTGTATAACCTGCTTCCTTTAATGTTGCATTATCTTCCTCAGCTTCTACGCCAGGTATTTGTTGAGGGGAAATGGGAACTATTTTCTCATGTAATGAATGCCGATGATTTCTTGAATCCCTCTGTTTTCTTTTTTATTTTCAGCTTCTTCCGGTGTAAGCACCTTCCTCGCTGAATTTCAACCTCTATTACGTACATTCCCCATTGAAATCCACCCAAACTTGTACAAAACTATGGAATTATGTAAGTAATGATTAAATTGCACATTGAACAGTTCTCTGTGAGTAGGTTCAGAAGAATCATGTCTTTTTCTACAGTAAACCTATCCCACAACATGCAACCCAACATTTTTTATATAACACATATCGCATATGTGATATAACTCACCTTCGTTTTATCGCATATGCGATATTGATACAACGCTTTTTAATTAATGGACAGTTTTTTTACATGATCTCCAAAATGCATATGCGATTTAGTGCATATGAGATCACATATACGATTTAGTGCTCACTAAATATGCAACTTGATTGATCTATGCTTATCAAATATTAAAATATTAAATATCAAATGCATATCAAACTTGGACTAAAATATGTTAAACTTCTATAACCATACAATGGATCCCATACCAATGGCTAAGACCTCCAAACATATCTTTGGACCATGGTAGTGTCTATGATAATGATGACCATGAATAGTATGACTATGACGACAATGATTATGATGATGATTATGAGGATGATGATGACTATGATGGTGATTATAATGATGATGATGATGATGATGATAATGATGAGGAGGAGGATGATGACTATGATGATGAGGATGAGGGGGAGGAGGAGGATGACTATGATGATGAGGATGAGGGTGATGATGATGATGATGATGAGAAGGATGATGATGATGATGATGATGACAACGATGACGATGATGATGAACAATGATGGTGATGATGAGGAGGAGGAGGAGGATGACTATGATGATGATGATGAGGATGAGGGTGATGATGATGATGACCATGATGATGATGAGGAGGATGAGCGTGGTGATGGTTGATGATGATGATGAATAGGATGATGATGATGGTGATGATGATGATGATGATGAATAATGATGGTGATGATGAGGAGGAGGATGAATATGATGATGATGAGGATGAGGGTGATGATGATGATGATAATGATGACCATGATGATGAGAGTGAGGATGAGGATGATGATGATGATGATGATGATGATGACGATGAACAATGATGGTGATGAGGAGGAGGAGGAGGATAATGACCATGATGTTGATGATGAGGATGAGGGTGATGATGATGATGATGATGATGATGACGACGATGATGATGAACAATGATGGTGATGAGGAGGAGGAGGAGGAGGAGGAGGATGACTATGATGATGAGGAGGAGGATGAGGGTGATGATGATGATGATGATGATGATGACAATGGTGATGATGATGAGAATGAGGGTGGTGGTGGTGGTGATGATGATGATGATGATGACAATGATGATGATGATGAATAATGATGGTGATGAGGAGGAGGAGGAGGATGACTATGATGATGATGATGTTGATTATGATAATCATGATGATGATGAGGATGATGATGATGATGATGATGATGATGATGATGATGATGACAATGACGAGGAGGAGGAGGAGGAGGAGGAGGAGGATGACTATGATGATGATGATGATGATGAGGGTGATGTGATGATGATGAGGAAGAGGATGACAACGACGACGATGATGATGATGATGATGAAAATGACGATGATGATGAACAATGATGGTGATGATGATGACGATAATGATGAGGATGAGGATGAGGATGATGATGATGATGATGATGATGACGATGACGAGAATGATGAAAAATGATGGTGATGAGGATGAGGATGAGGATGAGGATGATGACGACGATGATGAGGAACAATGATGATGATGATGATAGGTTTAGTTGAAACTTTGTTTTGATTTTATTTTCAATCATTTGCAATGGAATGGTGATGATGAACAATGATGATGATGATGAGGAAGATGATGAAAATGATTATGATGAGGATGATGACTATGATGAGGATGAGGATGAGGATGAGGATGATGATGATGATGATGATCGCAATGACGATGATGATGAACAGTGATGGTGATGATGATGATGATGATGATGATGATCACGATGATGATGACAATAATGATGATCTCAATGATGATGATGATGATCACGATGACTATGTTTATGATGATGATTATGATGATGATGACGATGATAGTAATGAGATTTCACCCGCTTACTAAAAATAGTAATCACTAAATCTTGAAAAATGTCGAAATCTTTAATACACATATAAACACTCCTTACACTGAGGGCCACACACCTATTTGAAGATTCCTGGTACTAGATGATCTGTTCTATTCTATGGACCATACATTTGCAAACATCAATGAACAACTATCCACCCCTCATATCTCTCCTGTCCCCCCCTGCCCTCATACATCTCCCATAACCATCCCTCCCTTCCCCTTATATTTCTCTTCCCTTCATCCCCCCATATATGTCCCCTACCCATCCCTCCCTCCCATGATTCACTCTACACCTTCCTCTCCCTCCTTTGACTCCCCCTGCACTCTTAACCAATGTAATGTTGGGCCATGAGCCACCTCATAGACCATCAGGATGGAATATTGGGAGTCTAAATGGTATTATAATGGGATAAGGATGCCATTACTCTTTTTTACTCTCATACCAAACTAGTTAAGAAAAAACGCATATGCGTTATAGCTTATTCATATCGCATATGCACTTTATCGCATATGCAATGTGAATAAGCTATATCGCATATATGTTATAACGTATATGCACATTTTTTAAATTAAAAAAAAAATCGATGGGAATAAGGTTTGGCATTATGTTCAGGAATAGCTTCAGACTACCGAACCTATTGGCTAGGACAAATAAACCAGGGCTATTGCTTGTCTTTTAGAACTCTATCAATATGCTTAGTTTTGATGGCGTGTTTTACTATGACAGACACAATATTTTTTTATAAAAATTTAGAATATTGTAGAGTACGATCTTATGATTCTAAATATATAATTTTTTCCTTCAAAACTATGTTTTATTTATTTATTATTATTTTTCTAAATGACGCACGTTAGTTTTCGAAAATAGATACATCGATTGTTTTTTATATAACTTTTGATTTCCATCACCATTCCCCAAGAAAACTATATGGTGTACTAGATGAGAGAAAGATCTACAATCTTATATATATAAATCAAGGATTTTATTAATTTTTGCCCCTAAAGTGTTGCACCCACACATAACGTTTCCATTTCAAGCTTTTGTGACTTCAATAATTAATAATAATAAAAAAATAATTCATGAAAGATTCTGAATAAATAGTGTTGCACTAGGCCCATATGTCATTTATATGTCTACAATATTTTATCCCAAATTGACATCATTTACCTCATATATTGTTGCACCCGCACAAACATATATGTTAAGATGTGTTGAAAATTTGAAAACCCAATTTCACGGAAACTAATGTTATAATCATTTACATACATTATGTCTGCATAAATGCTATATATTATGAAAGCTAATTCAATTACCTATCTTTTGTCTTTTTACTTCATCTTCAATTAAGTTAGGGAAGCACCCCTAATTGTCACCTAAAGTCAGAGTTTCCAGGTTTTTCCAATATTATGCGGCGAGTCCATGATTTTGCATCAACCCTAATCTAAACAACAATTAATCCCCATGAATGTGGGATAATACAATATACTTATGGGATGACTTACAAAGCATATGCGTCCAATAACAATATACTAACAAAGTAAAGAGAAGGGTTGACATGGGTTCCTAACAGAGATGTTGGATGTACAATCAAATTTCGTATCCAACGAGTACCCACACTATTTTTGAGGGACCCCAACCCACAAAAAATGAGAAATACATTTAAAAATGTGTTACCACAGAAAGATATGTTGAAAAAAAAATTGAAACCACACAAAGATATGTTGAAAAAAAAACTAAAACCACAAATAGATTTTTCTTCAAAATTCGTAAATATTATTTTATTATTTTTCTTCGAAACCCAATTTTAAATCCCAACTTTGTTGTAATGTTCATGTTGAAACTTTGTCTCAAAAAAGTTTCCATATTCTAAATTGATCAAAATACTTGGAAAAAATCATTAAATGTTCAAAATCTATGGTAAATGCACTACACTATTTTTAATTACTAAGAGTACGGTGGGTTATCTTTCACTTTTGACGTAAATGGGCACGTTGTGTAGAATGATGTTGCTAACTTGCTATTCTATAATATTTGCTACTCTTATGATAATGGCCTAGCATGTCACATCATAAACAACATTTTAATGGTATCGTATTTTAAATTTATTTAAACAATGTCTTGGTGTCTTTACGAATCTTTTCTCTTTCTTTTACCTATCTAATGTCCTTAAATTCATTCTGACTAATCACAAAATACCTAACCAAACCACAACTATGATCAAATACAATATTATTTTAAATTAAAAACCATCATTTTAATATTTTGCTATTAAAATAATAAAACATGATAAAATAAAGATTAAATTGAGAAAAATATTCTCGTTATAAACTACCATCAAATTATCTCAAATTTAACCAAATATTATTTTACACCACGATATAAAAATAACTGAAATAAATCTAAAAATAGTGATAAGCTTCACCTATAATATCAAATAAATCTAAAAATACTGATAAGCTTTACCTATAATATCAAATGGATTTTTTTGAACGGAATATTATTTTGCACAATGATATAAAAATAACTAAAATAAATCTAAAAATACTAAGAAGCCTAACCTAGAAAATCAAATTTCCTGGTTGAAAAAAAATCATATTAGGCTTGGCTCGAATGGTTTCCGTAAACAATAGTATGCATCTTATCATTTCGATCAACCATGCAAATAGTTTGCAATATGTAACGTAACGAGTATGTATTATTTGTCGCTTGTCATAATCTTTTACGTAACAAGTGTGTAATGTTTTTAATGGTTTGAAAACAATTTTACACAGTCATCAAAATGGAAATCATATCGTTATAAATGATAGTTCTCTATGGGATAACAACCCAATTAACATCCAATTAATTTTTTATTATTTTTAAAAGAAAATTTATATATTAAATTATGAAACATGATATAAAAATTTGTAAATCATACCACGGTAGCTGTATCTGTATCCAGAAGACATCACAACGAATTGTAGAAGCCTATCACATTATACCACGTGGTATTAAGGGTATAGTGTCATTATAGTACTAGCACATCTCCATTAATGGCACATATTTAGTCAATTCCCACATGAGTTTAATTAACTATTTTCACATTACTTTTTATTCATAATTTAAATCTTGTATAAAAATATATATTAAAACTCTTACTAATTTTATCAATATATTTTAAAGGTTCATTTAAGGTGTTTGTTTTAAAATTGAAATATAGGGGGCCATACTCAATAATGTATTTTTTTTTACTGTAATACTAAATTTGTCAAATAATGATATGATGATGATGATGACGACATGGGACCTCAAGAAGGATAATATTTGGTTTACTTTAAAATCTTGTTCTTGTGCTTAAAAAGTTTGTCAAGAAGTTTTCCAAAGTCATTATAGTTTTGGCCACTTACCAGGTTATAAAGATTTGTATTTCAACATAGAAAATAATATGAGACTCAGATCTAATATGGGTGTAAGCAAGGCACTCTAAGATAAAGTGATTTCCATCCTCAACGCTCATAAAATCACAAAATTGCGAACCCTTTCCGCCCATGGAGTTTTAGGAATAGACCAGCGCCCTATTTTGTTATTAAGTTCATGAGAGTTCGATCTAATCTTCACCATATTAATTTTCTTCCGTGAGGTAGTTACTACCAACATACACTTCTGATCTTCCAAGTTACGATTAATGTCCTCCTTATAGTATCTTAATTTTCTCTTAACCACTAAATTTTCCTCACACCATAATTTCTCTTTAAACTTAGAAGTAATAATATTTTTGACATTATCAATGTTCTGCAAAATGTCGTTTTCATCAATACCCCAATGGTTTAACCAAGCCATGGTATCTTTACACCAACACTGCTTCAAACGTAGTTGGTTATGACTTGAGTTTAAAGCAATTTTAGGAAGTCTCTCGTTTCACGTGTTATTTATCTTATGCTTCTGCATCAGTTACTTAGTCATAGCCATGCTCTCTATGGCCCAAAGACCCACTTCTTTGAGAAGAATAGGATAAGGTGTATTGCTTTTAATTTTGAGCTTATAAGTTATAAACTACTTATGGATTTTCTCAATCTTCCTCCAAGTGTCTCTAGAAATGTAGCACCCCCATACTTCATAACCATACAAGATAACAGGGATGACAACAGTTTCAAAGGGGAACGTATTTTTATCCCATATTATTAGATTGGCTAATTTACAGTTATTTTCAATACCAAAATAAACTTTCCACCCTCCATTAATCATTGTCTTGATGTTATAAGCCGAATTGATGTTGTCATGAATATGAATTCCAAGATACTTGTCAGAAGTCACTTCCTCTAGATTTATGTTATCATAAATCAAATTTTCATAGGTGTCTTTCTTGGACTTTATAATCATGATTTTTTTCTTGTCGTTGTTAACAATCATACCCGTTTCATAGGTGTCTTTCTTGGACTTTATAATCATGTTTTTTGTCTTGTCGTTATTAACAGTCATACCCATGTTAAAGAAAAAATCTTTAAGAATTCTTAATTGTTTATCGAGATCAGGACACCTTACCATAAGAACAATATCATCCGCATAAAGTAGGAGAATGATAACTATCCCATATAAGATTGTACCGGCGCAACCTCCTACTTCTAAGCACTTTTCTAACTTATCAACATAAATTCCAAAAAGGGTAGGGGAGAGAGGGAAACCTTTTTTAACTCCAATATTACAATTTATATATGTTGTCCACCCCTCATTATTCTTAAAATTGGAAATGACCTTTTTGTATAACTTATCGCGATAGCTCTCAACTCAAAAGGAACCTTAAACTCCTCTAGCCTATTCCACGGGTTATTTCCAGGAAATTAATGAATTTTTTTTTTTTAAATCCACAAAGTAACAAAATAGATTAGACTTATTAATATGACATTAATCTGCAATGATCCTAAGTGTAACGAGGTTGTCCATTGTTGAATGTTTCCTTCTAAAACCTGCTTGGAATTTATCCCGCTTACCTCTCAATTCTAGTCATTGATTGATCTTCTTTTATAAGATAATACCATATAAATTAGCTAATAGAGGGATAATCATAATAGTCTGATAATTAGAGGGTTCATTTTTATCACCACTTTTGAAAATAGGAATAATGAGGGTTTGAGTCAAAGGTGTAGGAAACCCTTGCTTGACAGCTAGATTAAAGAGTTTGTGGATGTGAGGGATGACAATAGGCCCTCCAATTTTTAATACTTCCACTTTGTAGCCTTCGATGTTTTTGGCTTTTCCATATATATATATATATAAAATTAAACAATAGTTAAGGATATTTAACTCATTAGATTTAATATCTATATTTATTATCATTATTTTCACTAAATAGTAATATAATATTAAAATATTTTAGAGTGGTTTTTAATTAATTATTAAATTAGTTTTAACATATTTAATAAAATTATATTATTTTAGTTAATTAACTATTATATTATAATTTTTTATGATAAAAAGGTTATAATTAATTAATAATTATATTATTATAAATTAGTAACTAGATAATACTCTCTTTAATTAAATAATAATATTTTATTATTATTTTGAACAAAATAAATTAAATAAACAACTTAATCCGATAATATTATAATTTGATATAACTATTCATAATGTAATGAATGAATTAATTAAAATATAACACTATAATTAAAAGATATTAAGGGTTTTATGTTGTTGTTTTTATTATTATTTTATTTTATTAAGTTTAAAGAGCATGGCTATGACTAGGTACCTAATGTAAAGGCATAAGATAAATAACATGGGAAATGAGAGACTTCCTAAAATTCTTTTAAACTCAAGTCAAAATCAACTACGCCTTAAGCAAAGTTGGTATAAAGATACCGTGGCTTGGTTAAACCATAAGGGAATTGATGAAAACCACATTTTGGAGAACATTGATACTGTAAAAAATATTATTACATTCTAATTTTAAAGGGAAATTCTGGTGTAAGGAAAATTTTGCGATTAAGAGAAAATTAAGATACTATAAGGAGGTTACCCAAATCTCAACCTCTATAGGCTTAACACTTGGGTGCTAAACTTTCCATCGATGTGACACCTATCCTTTCGAATACTCCTATGGCATCCTCGAGACCCGCCAACAACCGTTCAAACTTTGGGTTGTTTTTCTGAGCGAAATTCATTTTAAACCATAGATAGATAAAACCCTTAGATGAATTCAATCTTGATTATTTTGGCATGCACTGTAGATATTGATATTGCATTTAACTTATGTTCTATCAGCTCCTACCTACTAATACACTCATTTCTACGCATGCTACGATGAATATATAAAACCATAAACGTTCAAATTGAATTATTTCCACAATTGCTTTCTTCTCTCTATGTATTATACAACAAAGGCATTACTAATACACGTTTAAAGGCTAACAATTTAGATAGTTACTATTCTTACACATAACGTATTCATAAATACAATGTTTCTTCACTTATATAGAGAACAATTGAAGGCCTATAATAAAAACTCATTCACCCAAAAACTAGGTTATTTGTTCAGAAACAATTTTAACCTAGTAGAGCCAATCTATATCAACCATTAATGGCTAATCTGCAAGTGAAAATCACGAGCTCCAGTCATAGGAAAAATACCAAACACTTGTACTCAATCCACTCACATAGAAATGAGTGGGAAAAAAAAATCCTCGAGTTCACTAAAATTTTCTTTTTTTATTCAAGTTGCACAGAGCTTCTTTATCTACCATTAATTTCACACTCTCAATACAACCTCCCTTCTCTATTACTATGTCCCTTTTTTCTGCCTAATTGGAATTTCAACCTAGAAACATTCAACAAACTAACAACTTCCCTCCACAAAGGAAGGAATTACTATATTTAGGAAACAGAATCCTATAATTACTCAGCAATCTAACTAGATGGCTTGATCTCCTTGTAGGGAGTCTAGGATTGCCACCAAATTGCCACTTATTCCTAAATTCTTTCAAAATCTGACAACACTAATAACTGATTACAATTATCTACTCATAATTAAAATGTTTAAAAGTAAATTTTTCAACAAGTCTTTGGGACATCTTGTCCCCTCTAGCCACAACATGTGACTAGCATGTCGCATTGTTGGCTATCTAGATGCCCCTACATCACACTCCCAGGGGTTAAAAGTCATGAGCCCGTGTTCATCAAATTAGAAACTGAAATTATCTTCACTTCCATCTCTATAGCACTCATCCAAGTAGAATCCTCTACTTGATGATATTTCCATTTTACCAAATACTCCAAATAATCTCTCTGCTTGGTACTCTTTGCCACTTTGGTATCCAAGACATATTCATCTTCTAATGGTTGATCCATTGGCATATGCTTCATCAGTTGAAGATATTCAATAGGATCTTTACCTTCCATCATCTGACTTGTATCATCTTCCACATAAGGATATAGGTCAGAAACATTAAATATAGGAGAAATACCAATCCTTGTTGGCATTTCTAGCTCATAGACATTTGTAGAAAGTTTTTTGAGTCTATTGCATGGCCCAATTTTCTTCATCTTCAGCTTGTTGTACTCTCCTTTTGGAAATCTCTCTTTCCTTAGATGTGCTAGCACTAGATCTCCAACTTCATAGTTTTTCTCCCTTATTCTTAAATATTCTCTTGTTTTAAACCAGTATTACTTTTCTACAAATATTTTTTGACTCATTCTTATAGCTCACTAATCCTTGTTGCAAACTCTTCTCCATATGCACTTCTCTTTTCCAAATGGACCAAGTCTCAAAGCTCATATACTCCTCTCGGGCACATACCATACAAATTTGGAATGGACTCATTCATGTACTTATGTTTGGTGAATCGTTATATGCAAACTCAGGTTGAGCTATCACTTTGTCCCATTGTTTTGGATTCTCTCCAAACAAACTTCGCAATATGTTACCCAGAATCCTATTTACCACCTCAATCTGACCATCATACTGTGGATGATATGGTGAACTAAAGTTCAATTTAGTACCCAACTTCTTCCACAAGGTCCTCCAGAAATGACCTGTGAATCTCACATCTCTGTCAAATGTAATGTTCCTAGGTAAACCATGCAGTTTCACAACTTCATTAAAGAAAAAATTAGCAATGTGTGTGGCATGGATTTTCTTATAGCATGGAATAAAATGTGCCATCTTAGTAAATCTATCAAAAACTACAAAGATATAATCATTTCTCTTCTAAGTTTTTGGCAAATGGCCAAAATGAAATCCATACTCATAGAATCCCAAGTCTCAGTTGGAATAGGCAATGGTGTGTACATGCCTATGTTTTGGCTTCTTCCCTTGGCATGGTGGCATACCCTACATCTGCTCACAAAATTTCAACTCCAAACCTCATATTTGGCCAAAAATAGAAATGGCTCAACTATCCAAAATGTTTATCACTCCCAAAGTAATCTTCCATACCTCCATTATTCTTTTCCTGTATCAGGATCTCTCTCATGGAACATTTGGGAATACAAAGTTTATTGTTTTTAAACAACAAACCATCCTGCAACATATACTCAGCCAATATTCCTTTGTCTACCTCCAAAGGGTTCTTACAATCCCTATATGCATTATGAAAATCAATGTTAGTCTCATACAAATCTCTTAAGTATTAAAATCCTAAAACTTTGACTTGATTCTCTTGCAAAATCAAATGTCTCCTACTTAAGGCATCAACTACATGATTTGATTGTCCACTTATGTGTTTCAAAAAAAAATTAATTTACTTTGCAAGAACTCAACCCATTTGACATGCTTATGATTCAGTGTGGGTTATTGCACAATATATTACAATGTATGATTATCAGAAAACAAAACAAACTCCCTTGGAATCAAATAATGTCTCCAATGCTTCAATGCTTGGACAATATCATAGAATTCCTTGTCGCATGATGATACTTTTGTCTTTACTCGTTCAAATTCTTGCTAAAGTATGCTACAGGTATGTTTTCCTGACTGAGTACATCTCCAATTGCTACTCCATTGGCATCACACTTCACTTGGAAAGGGTTCCTGAAATGTGGTAACCTCAATATTAGTTTCTCAATAATATTCTTCTTCAAAATCTGAAAGCTTCTTTTAGCCTCTGCTATCCATTGAAATGGTTGTTTGTCCTTCCTAATTGTTTCATTGATAGACTCAACGAATATCGTTGAACTTATTTATAAACTTCCTATAAAAACTTTCCCATCCATGGAAACTTCTTACCTCAAATATGCTCTGAGGTGAATGCCAATCAATGATTGGTTGCAACTTTTCTGGGTCTATATTCAAACCATATCTTCAGATAACAAAACCCACATATAATAGCTCTGATTTCATAAATGAACACTTCTTCACATTCATTAACAACTTTTCCTTTTGCGAATTCTCCAAAATGCGTCTTAGAGTGTTTTTTTCTGTTTGAAAGACAATCGTATTATCATAAAGGTAAACTATTACAAACTTACCTATGAAATGTCTCAAGACCTGATTCATTAACCTCATGAATGTGCTTGGTGCATTGGGAAATCCAAATGGAATAAATAGCTACTCATATAACTCATCATTTGTCTGAAAGGTTGTCTTCGACGCGTCTCCTTCTCGAATTCTAATTTGATGGTATCCACTCTTTAGATCTATCTTTGAAAATCATGTAGCTCCACTCAGGAAATCCATCATGTCATCCATCCTAGGTAATGGAAAACTATATCTGATAGTTATTTTATTAATAACTCTTGAGTTTGTACACATTCTCCACTCTCCATCCTTCTTCAGGCTAAGTATTGTTGGTACTGCACATGGGCTTAGACTTTTTTGAATCAGTCCCTTATCGAATAGTCCTTGAACTTGCCTTATGACTTCTTCATTCTCTTGAGGTGTCAGTCTATATGCTTCCTTGTTTCATAAGCTTGCTGCAGGAATAAAATCAATATGGTGATTTATATCCCTCTTTGGTGGTAACTCATTGGGCAAATCATCTACCACAATGTCACTAAACTCACTTAACATATCTGGAATCTCGTTAGACAGATCTGCAATACTAGTCTTCATCACTACCATTCTAGGCTTCCATATCACAACATAGTTCAACTCTTCCCCATCAATTTGCTGCAAATACTCTTTACCAATCAACATTGAAACCTTAGTTTCTTGTTGCTCTAGTGTACTCTCTTCTTGCAAAGGAAGAAGAACATGTTTCATCCCATCTTTCTCAAAGCTATAATAGTTTCTCCTACCATTATGTACCACTTTTTTGTCAAATTTTCATGGTCTCCCTAGAAGAATATGGAAAACATCCATGGGCATAACATCACATATAATTTTATGCTTATATGTGCCTACTTGCAAATCAACTTCACATTGTTCACTTACCAGGATTTGATGTTGTTTATGCAACCAAGATACTTTGTATGGAACAAGATGTTTGATCTTCTTCAAACTCAGCTTTTCTACCATGTTTGTGGAAATAAGACTCTTAGTGCTCTCACTATCAATCGCCATCTTGCAACACTTCCCCTTGACTTTACACATGGTCATGAATAAAGCCTTTCTTTTAGCAGGTTCCACATTCTCCTTGTAAGACTTTTATATATTTTATTATATTTTGAATATTATTCTTATAAATTTTATTACTCTTCAATATTTAAAAAAAATTGAATGAAATTTTTAATCTTGTAAATAAAATTAAAAAATATATAAAATATTTCTATTATATTAAAAAATGCTTTGATAGTTTATTTTGTTATATTCCATTAATATAATTATATATTTTATTATTTTTTAATATGATATTATAGTTTGATTACTTTTATATCTTCTATAGTTTGTTATTTATATATATTTGTGTGTTTTTATCACAGAAACCACCTATGTTTGTAGTTAATTAGTTTTAATACAAGAGAATGAACGTGCCTTACAGTGTTTATAAGTATTGTTTTCTTTAATTTTGGTGTCACGTGAAAGTATATCGCCAAAAATCTTAGATTTTTATAATTTCATTTCATATTTTATACTTAATATGGTAACATTAATGTGCTCATTAGTTGCTTATATTTATAAGGATTCATTTATATTTCTTGACATTCTCTATGACCATGATAAGAAACGATGTTATTTGATGTTCTCTTTGAGTTTGAGAACCAGGTGGTAATTGGATGATGGAGCTTTGTAGGTTTTCCATTTCTCTAGCCTTCACTTGACTTGTTCACTATGTATCCCTGACCTCTGCGAGAGCCTGTGCATCTATTTGCTCTCAGCTTTGTTGGTTTGGCTGCCGGACTTTCTTTTAACCATAGGCTCTTTGGTATTAATCTGACTTTTTTTTTACGATCTTTGCGGCTGTATGTTTCTGTCGTCCGTTCGTCTGTTTTATGATCCAAGAATTTAGGGATAGTTTATTATCTGCCTCTTGAAATCTCTCTTCGGTTTTATTTTCTTTATTGTCCTATGTCAGCTTTGATTTCTGTTTATGTACTTTTTAGGGTTTGTCCTTGGGTTGGTTGTTCCCAGCATTGACGGCTTTGGGACTTGCATCCTTCTAGGTGAGCTCTCTCTAGTAGTGGGGTTTTCCACCCTCTACTCTTGGTTTTGTACCCACTATAGGGTTTTGTTTTTTTATCTATCGCTGTGTCACGGGGCTTACTATATTTTTCTCCTATTTTCTTTTTTTCATCTCTCATGATGGATTAGGAGACTTTGGAGTCAAACCTGTCTTAGGTGATAGGTCTAGTACCAACCAAAGCGTAAAAAAGTGGGAATCCGGTTTACTTTTATGGAGGTTTGCTTTGTTTAATCATTAGGGTTTGATCCTGTTTTTCAAGTTTTCGATGGATGCTCCTCCTTTTTCGTCGGGGGTCCACACTAATCCCCATGCCCGCTTTCATGTCTCTCATTTGGGTGCGTCATTCAACCAGGGGTTGTCCACCTAGGGTCTTCTGGCATCCTCAAGTCCCATTGGTGGTCTGGGGACTTTTCAGGCCTCCTGGTCTATGGAAAATGTTTATCTGGCTGGGAATCTGAAGTTTCTTTATCCCTCTAGACAGTCGTCCCGAATGCTCTCTTTTGAACAGATGAAGGGTACTAGGGGTGTTGCTGTTCTTGGGCAGGACATGATCGTTGATATGGTGTCAGCCCTTTCTCAATTAGCCCTTGTTGGTCATTTCAAATACCTGAAGCTCCCTTGCTCAACGGTATTATCTTGGGTGCGAGAATTTCGGAAGACCCTATTGAAGTCAGTTCCTTAGGTTTTGACCTTGGTCAATGGTTGGACCATATTTCAGTTCCTCTCTGCAGAAGATTGTGAGATTATTGAAATTCGGTACTGGATTTTGGGTGAAGGTTCGCTAGTACTTAAGTGATGGCATGTTGGTTTCGATCCCTAGTCTAAGAAACTTATTTGAAGGAAACTATGGGTGATTCTCCCTGACTTCTCGATTCAGTGTTGGAATATTAAGGGGTCTATGGCTATTTCGAACTCGATTGGATCTTTTATGCTCATTGAGGATTAACAATTATTGGGTTTTGATCGTTCGACACCGAGGGTTCTTATTGATATGGATCTATTTGACAGGATGACGGTTGAACTTGAGGTTATATTGCATGGAGGCACTTTTATTTAGCACCTCGACTACTGGAAAATTGCCTTTCGTTGCCATATTTGTCATTTGATGGGCCATTCAAATGAATTCTGCCCGTCGAAGGGATCCCACCATTTTGGCCCTAGGTCTGAAGAAAAACCTCTGGATGCGACGCTTCCACCGGTGATGAAAGACTTCTCCTTTCCCTTCCCACTGGATATGGAGTCAACTAACATCATTATGGGTAAGTTTACTCAGTCCATTCCTCTGTTATTGAAATTTATTTCTGTTGATAATATCCTTAACTTACTTGCATTTTTGATGGTCATTGATGCTCCTACTCCTCCGACTATGTCACCCAGGCCCGTGATGCTTGATTCCTCTGCTAGTATTCCTAGTCTTAGGGATGGGGTGACCTTTTCGGCTATGGTCATTTCTGAGTCTTCACCCTCTTCCGAGGATCCAATAGTCCCTCCTTTGGAGTCTCTCATCCCTACCTCTCTTCCCTTCAAGTCATTGACATTGTTCAACCATTTTTGTGAATGTATGATATTAGGTCAATTTTTTTTTTCAAGGGTATTGGAAAGTTTCTCTAACATTATTCAATCATTTCTGTGAAAATTCATTGAATACCGATTAACATATATCCATTTTAAATCCGGATCTATCAAGCATTAAGAGGGATCCAATTTCTTTAGGTGTACATTTTTTTTACCATTTGGATTCCTCTCGGTACTTGATAGATCTAGGATTAAAATGAATCTATACTAATTTAACTTTTTTTATATTTTATTTAAGTTCATATCTAATTTATATTTTTCATTTTTTAATATTTTTTGTTTATATCTACTAATGACTTCCCTATACTTCATTGAAGAAAATCTAACTTCTCTTAATACTGATTTATGGCAAATCTCTAACATTGTTCAACCATTTCTTTGAACATCCAATAAATCATGTCGATAACTTTGATTTTATGGCAATTTTGCTATTCAAGGAAACTAGAAAGGTGAGTGTAGTGGTGCTCCTTTTAATGTATACTATATAAATAAAATAAAAACTTTTTTAATACGTTAGTTTTTAATGTTTAACTTGAGTGAACCCAATAATTAAAGGAGTTAGCTTTTCACCCAACCATTTGCATCGATTGGACGACCAGCAATGTGTGATGTGAAAGCTCATGCAAGCCAGGTCATCCGATCAGTGCAAATGGTCAGGTGAAAAGGTAACTCCATAATTAAATAGTATTGGGTAGATATTGCTTTAAGATTAACTCACAATTTTGGCATGGTAATAAGACCTTATGTTGCCTTTGTTTAATTAAAATAGATGTAAGATGCTATCCGTAACCTTTAATTTCAAAGTCAATTTCCATAATATCAAACCCCTTATCCGATTGCGTATG
The DNA here is from genome assembly GCA_001517045.1 of Pseudotsuga menziesii. Classification (NCBI taxonomy): domain Eukaryota; kingdom Viridiplantae; phylum Streptophyta; class Pinopsida; order Pinales; family Pinaceae; genus Pseudotsuga; species Pseudotsuga menziesii. The sequence goes on from LPNX010211493.1 coordinate 166,028, forward strand.
GTATCCGTCAATGTCAATTACGTCATCAATGTTAAAACACATTGAGAATATTGTCCAAACCATCAAATTGAATTGGTGAAACTTCGCCCGTTTCGTCGACACCTATTTTGTGAATTTAAACTCTTCTCCTTTTTAGAACTCGTTCAGTGGTCATTATCTTCTCTCCCGTAAGAGTGACATACTCATTTATGCAAAGGAAGGAAGGACAGAGACTTAGAAACACTGAACTAAATGAATTGTATTCAATTTTCTCATATATTTTTGGTGCACTCTAAGGCATATTCATTTCACAATATTGCACTAGGCAAGGGGTATGCACTATAGTTGTAGTTGTGGGGTATATGAAACTATGGTTTGTGTTTTTGTGTTGGTTTTAATTTTTTATCGTGATTTTAATCAACATTCACTGCTATATAGAGATAGGTTTTGCGATAATATTTTTGTAAATTGTTTTAATTGGAAATACAAAAAAAATTGTGTATTGTTTTAAATATTGTCTTTAAGCTAGTGTCTTAAATTATTGTCTCTATTTGAGACAAAAGAAACTGGTGTATTGTCTAAAATATTGTCTTTAAGAGAGTGTATTAAATTAGTTTCTTCCCATTACAGGTGCACACTTCGACGGATGTGAGGGTGCATGATAGACATGTGGTAGGACTGCATGTCCCCCATGCTAAAACCTCATCACCCCCCAAAAGTTCGTCTTATATTCTCCAGGCTCCTCTCGCGACGACAAACTTTGAGTAATCGCCTAGTACAAGCACTCGAGTGATAATGGTCGATGAAACCACTATTGCGAAGAAGGAGGACAGGGGTGAGGGTATGGATCATTATTAAATCTGCCTGGTTCATAATGAAATCGACCGAGCTTGATGGTTGGTGGAAGAGGTGGTTCATCAGTTCGCAGAGTGGTAGCATGATTAACTTGCCTATAAAGGACGTGGGATCCCTCATGGTTTTCTCAGGTTGGCTTTCATTTTGGCCCTTGTTGACATGTTGTCAGTTGGGTTGTGGTTTTTCAGTTTGGATATCTATGGAGTCTACTTATCAGTTGATATGGGTCTCAGGGTGTCATTTGTTTCAAAGTGTCTCCCTTCGTAGGTTTTGGCATACTAGGGATCTCTGGGGTTTGGGGTCTACTCTATGTGATTTTGGGTTTGATCTCGATGACACTTTTTTTTCTCTCATAAACGTTTGGTTGGTGCTTGGTGAGTGGGGGTCTATCTTCAGTGCTCTTGGCCCTGCTCTTTGTGCATCATGGTGGGACTCTTGTAAGTTTTGGTTTTCCCATGATTTTGCTTATATTTTCATGCAACATCCTTCACCCCCACCCTTTGGATTGTCTTCCTACACGTTGTCACTTTGGTTTGGAATCTATATTGGCCCGACCGTTGTTGATGTATCTGTAACTTCGAAATGTATTCATCTATGTGTCTTATGTATTGTAACCCGATGTTTATTTCGGGATGTATCTATTATCATAATTGAGTCATGTTGTCATGCCCCGATGTTCTGATCGGGAGAATCAATAATGTAAACAAGTCATGTCAAGTCATAGTGGGTAACCTTCCGATTGTGTAAGGGTTAAATTCCTCGCAGTTTCGGGGCACTAGGGTTATTAGACTCTCCTAGTAGAGGTCGGCCCTAGTAGGGTTTTAGTAATGTCGGGATTAGTATAAATAGAGAGTTGGGGTCTCTATTTATCACACATCACTCACACACTCAAGTGTAGCGTATAGTTGATGAAGGAAAAGACATCGGGGCTAGACAAGAAGAAGATTACTGCTGTCGGGAGTGCATCTTACTGTTTTGGGGTTTTACATCTTGTGTTGATTCTATCTCTGAGGAAGTTGCGGGGTTTTATCCATTTATGGTTTCCTCGATGAAAAACATTGTGTTCATTGTCTCTCGTGTTTGATTGATGTACTTGTTGTTCTCTCAGTAAAGATCCTAACATAATGCTAACTTGAATGTTAAAAGACTAACAACCGTGAGCCCGAATTGGTGTCTAGTGGTGATGGTGAGTCCCACGAGCCAATTCATTTGTAGCTGGATGAGCTCTCCTGACATCTGCAACAAATCGTGGGACACTTGAGGATCAAGTTGGCCGACTTACCAGATTCGGGCTATGATGGTATAGATACCAAGCCTGCTTTAGGATAGTTTTCTTATTTTTTCTCTCTTTTGGTTCATGTTTTGTATGACTATCAACAAGCGTTGTGTATTAACAAACTCCCAATATAGATGGTTCAGCGTTATATCGTTTAGAGGGAGATTTTAGTTTTTTGGATAGAGTGAGCCTATTTTCCCTCTGTAGGGAGGGCTCAATTTTGATACTCTTTTTCTAAATAATTTTGAAGGAAATAGAAGGAACTATATAACTTACAAAAAATTTAGTTTCTTCAAGTATTGTATCTATAGAGGGAATATCATTACATTAATTATAAACCAACATTGGTTCTCCATAACATTTTTTCTCTCTAAAAACTATATAGAACTCCAATATTTATGATAGGGCACAGTGGAATCGAACCACCATGACTGTACATTAGATAATGTATATGCTCTACCATTTAGATGGCACCCTACAACTTCATATATAAGAATAATATTTGTATGGTTTCGAGTTGTTCTTAAGTAGTGAGCATAAAAAAACGTGAAATGATATTTTTTCTATTTTAATAGAAAAATGGTTCTAATATTTTTATAAAGATGTATTCTTTCTTAAGCCATAATGTAGTTATCATGGAGGTTCTAGTTATAATACTTATTCATGTCATATTTGTACTGGGGAGTTCTTCCCTACTACGTGCAAAAGCAACTACCTTAGATTAGCCAAATCTAAGGTAGAGGTCATGGTGCAAGAGATTTCTCAACCTCGACTTAGAACAAAACAAAATATTTTTACGATTTTTTTTATATTTTTTTCTAACTAATAAAAAAAAGAACAAGAATACCTTTCAATAATATGGGCCATTGTAGTCGTTTGAGGAAATGGTCCACCGGTTCCACGGTCTGGTTCTCCAGTCGTCTCCACTAATGGTTGTAAAAAAAGGGGGAATGGATCCAAGAAGGTATGGAGCAAGCTCAACATACACCGGGGAAATGATATGGAAAATATATCGGAACAATGGCGAAAGGTGAAAAAGTGTTTTTTGGGGAGAACTTCACTATGTATTTATAGGATGATCCAAGGTTTTATGGCCCATGGTATTTTATTGTGCATGATATGTATCCATGGTTTCGACCCATTCTCATTTTAGGGTTTTTTGGTCCTTTTTAGAGAGAGTGGAGATATGTCACAATAAATGCTCAACTTCCCTGAATTTTTTGGGGAAGGAATAATAATGTTTTGGACCATTTTTGGTGGAATTTAATTGTGAAAGTAAAAATAAAGGGAACAGTGGTGGGATTATGATGTATAATTATGGTTTGGACCATAGAGAGCTAGGTGAATAATTTTTGGTTTTAACATATTTCCCCCTAATGTGTGAGGGAAGGATCTTATTGTATGGTTGATAGACATCATAGGATCAAGGAAGTGTTACACATATTTCTCATCATCATCATATAATGAGAGCCAAATAACAGTATTTTTCATGAATCCCCAACTTGTGAAGTTGAAAGTGGACCAGGAGCAATGATTTCATGTCTTTTTCCACCACCAAAATTTCCTCGTGGTCAATGTGCATTACCCCCATGCGTAACGCCTTTTTTCCTTAAACAACCAGTAGTTCCACCACCACATGCCTTCATACAATGAGCGGTGTAATTTGGGTAACGCTATGTCTCAGTTGACAAACAGAGGTGCTAGAGTTTTAAAGCTGAAAAAAGAAGCTTCGAGAGGCTTCTTGAAGCTTGGCTTCGTGGTAGCCTCATTCCTACACTTTTGGACCACTTGGCTTTGAGATCCACCCTTGTAGGATCTCCCCTCCACCTCACCCATGAGATTCTCAACCTTCTCTATCCTCCCATGACTATAAATATTGGCTCACCCCCCATGGGTAAAGAGAGGAATATTATGTTACAACATCAAAACTCTATCCAAATCTATCCAAGGAAAGTGAGCATTTGGTAGACAAGTTTGAAACTTTGGAGGCAAGGTTTACTTGAGAAGAGACTTCTCAACACTAAGGCTTTGGTTGTAATTTCCCTCTCTTATTCCATTTATGAAATAAAAGATCCTTTCCCATGAATGATATTGTGTATGAATCACTGGTTTCATTGTTGAACTACTTAGTCATTAGAATAGGATCATAGATTGTACTTGGTACTTTGATCTTGTATGTGCTTTGTTGTGTATTTCTTGCAGATGAATCTGTGGAGATCAAGCACTCCAAAGGGCAGCATATCACAATGTATGACAGGTAAAAGAATCCATTCCAAGCATCTATTTTAGATTAGGGGAAGTGATTTTAGTATTTATGACTCATTTGTTCTAGGTTCGAGTGTTTTAGGATAGGGAAACAACTTCTGTCTGCAGAAGGTGAGTATTTCTGGTAACAAATATGGCGACCATACTGGATAAAGTTGATTATAACTTATCATTATTCTTGGTTCTTTCCTTGCTTCAAACTTCAATTTATTCATTGATAATATCTACTAGTTGTTTAGTTAGATTGTATTTGAGATTAGTTAGATATGCTTAGATCTGTCCTGATCTACCTTATGTGCTTTAATTCCTTGCATATAATTGTTATTTGATTCCAGTAATTGAACATTAACATCTTCTTTTTTCACCCTTTGTCTTGTTTTCAAATCTACAAGCGTCGTCGCACTTGAGCAGGTTTGTAAGAGCGATCACCGCACCTTTTTTAGAGGCAATAGGCGGTGCCACTACCTTAATCTAGTGGAAAAAGAGTGGTACCACTACTCTATTCATTTTAGAAAAAGGCGGTGTTGGGTTAGTAACCCTCTGTACTCTGCCTTCAAACAATGATGCCAGGTACGGTTTTTAATCCCAATGTGATTTTAAATCTTGGCATTTGCATTTTTGTTTTCAGAAGTTGTTTTGTCTTGAGTATGATGTTTTCATATGTGAATTGAAATATGGAGATTGTGTTAGGTTTGATTAGGTTAGAACTTCAAGAACTAGTTGAATTAGCTTATGAGCTTCTTGTCTTTTGATCTTTGGTTTAAGAACAAATTTGAAAATAAAATGTGACTTATATCTCTGAACATTGCTGAGTCAACTTGAAAGAAAGTAGAATTGCTTGTATTTTCTTAGTAGTTCAGTTTAAGATTGTTTTCATTTTTTATTTTAAAAAATTGAGAAAAAAATTCCAGGTTAAGCTTAGGTATGAATTGTTAAAGACTTGAATGATATTGTAAAATTTTAGGTGTTTACGTCCAGTTTGCGTCTTAGATATTCTTCTTCTCAAACAAAAAGAAAAAGTATGTTGTGTGCATCTTATTTTCATTTTGAAGAAGTTTGAAAAATATGGTACTTTAGGTAGTCATCATAGTCTTTCTTTTAAAAGAGATCTTGTCATTTTCCTTTTCAAATATTTTTCTTTTGAAGTCATGATGTTCTTGCAATAGGTTTGAAAATATAGTTCTATATTTGTTTGCTTGGGATTTTTTCATTTCGGATAATTAGGAACCAAACCTCTATCTCTTCCTTAAGTATGGCATTCTGTGAAAAGTGAAAGAAAAAGATTTGCACAAGCATTTTGCATGGTTTTACTTTTATGTACACACCTCATGCATTCACCTAATCACAAAAGATAAAATCAAGTGCTGATCTTAAATTAAAATTTGTAGAAAGGTGTGATAGGTTATAGACATGTTCTAGTGTCTTTAAACATAGGAGATATCATTCTTTTCTTGCACTGCATCCTGGGGATCACATGGTTCTTCCATGTACTACTTGTATATAGAACGCTCTTTCCCATACCCTTGATGTATATAGAAAGGTACTTCACGTACTCGGTGGTATATCGGAAGGCCCCTTTCGGATGGTTGTGCATTAGACAAAACTACTACGGAGTGGAGCTCCCATGTACCTTGTGTGCATAGGGAGACACGTTTAGGGATCCTGAGACCATATGATCATATCCCTTTGACTATCCTATCACCTCAATACACTAAGAACAACACTTGGGGAGATTAGTGCGCACATGCCATCCAGGTAGTCAGGTGTTGAGGCAAGGGTATGGTCCCAATTCTCCTTGTCGTGTTTCACTGTTGAACCCTACGATATATCGTGAGTTGTGGTGGTTTGACAATCTAGTGAGGATCCCAACCTTTTTTACCACTCCTATCACAAGTTATGTTTTTTTCTTTAGCATGAGTAGCATTTTTTTCCTGATTAGATAGAGATTTTACTTTTGAGATCAGTTTGATTTTTATAAACTAGATGATTTCTCATGGAAGAGGTCCCACTGGTTACAAGGGTTATCACCAGAAAATCCTTTGAATCTTTTGACTCAACCTCCCATGGAAAGAGACATGGAGAAAATTTTTGAGGTAGGTAGTGCTTCTATTCCTGACTTGGAAGGATTTATATTTGAGGAATAAGGAGATGCGTTTTCTCCTCATGAAAATGCTCCCATAATGAACCTATCAGTCCCACCATTAGTACAGTAACCTTCCTCTCGGAGCACATAGTTTGTCATCCCAACTCCTTTCGGAGCTGGTCTTAATCCATTTCAGCCTTATGAAACGATAGCTCCTATATTTGGACCCAATGCTCCATTTTGGGAAACTGCCCTCAGTCAAGCTATTTCTCAGTTTGATACTACTAGCACTATAAATGTGTCAGATATGGAGTTAAATCCAAATTCTAGAAGACCTCTACCCTACCTTTTACCTAGTGACATCTTGGGTAGGTCATTGAACATTCCTTCTAGTGTTGTTCCAATGAATGCTCCATCTGCACCCACGGTGTCTAGACTCACCACTCCTGTAAGAGTGCCATAGTTAGTTCAAAATCCATTGTCAAATTCTTATATGGGAGGGACTTCCATGCCTCCCATAGCTTTGTCAAATGTTGGGAGTCAATTTTTACCTCCTACAACCCAAACAACTAAAGGATCTTATGTACCTGCCTTACATAATATTCCATAGCCTCCCCCTCTAGTTGTTGGACCTGGTAGTCATGTTTGTTTTGGTCCTATTGGTCCTGCTTCACAACCTCCTATATCATCTTGGGTCACTCCTCAACAACCTAACATTGGTAATCAATACCTTAGCAGGGAACAATACAATAATCCCTTATATGTCCCTTATCCTGGAGGATTTACCAATCAATGGGATCAACCTACTTACGGACCTCAAGACGGACCTAACCAGGAACAACAACCATTTATGGGTCAAAATTATCCCAACTATCAACAGTTTTCTGAGACTTATAGCCAACCTTAACCGACCTTTGGTCCTACTATGGTAGCTTTAACTTATCAGTATTACAATTACCTGCAACCCAACTGAAAACTTCCATTTTTTACTACATTGGATCTGCCTGAATTATCCAATTTGATAAATGATCCCATCCAACATGACCCTTTTTTCCCTACCATATTGGTCAAACTACCATCAGACATCCCAAATTTTGATGGGAAACAAGGAGAAGATCCCAAAAACCATGTGATGACCTTCCATTTGTGGTATTCATCTAACTCCCGAATGGATGATTCTATTTGATTGAGGATTTTCCAAAGGACATTGACCGACACAATTGCAAAGTGGTACATCAAACTTCCACGACAATCATTTGTGGATTTTAATTCCTTGGAAACAATGTTTGTTACTCATTTCTAGTTACCTATCAAGTATGAGACTGGTATAGACCTTTTGAATTATCTTCAGAAAAAAAATTCTACTCACATACCAGATCATATCAATGAGTGGAGGAGGCACTGAGGGTTAATCAAAGATTCCATTCCAAATCAACTTTTGGATGATTAGTTCACTAAGTCCTTGTTTCCTGCTATTGCCCAGGATGTTGCTATGGGTGGTGCCGTCACAGAAGAGTAGGCTATTAGCTGGGCTCAGTATCTAGACTTAGTCTATTCTCAGTCTAGAAATTTGTATGATTTAATTCCTCATGCGCCTCATCCCAACACTGATCCCACCAAGCCACGTGTAGAGACTCTTGTAGATGGTGTTGTTGGTGCAATCCAGCCTTCATCCACAACCAAGCCTACTAAACAACAGAATGCTTCAACTACAACTTCTTCTACTCCTATTATTTCCCATGAGGTGAATGCCATTTAGTCATCAAAAATACCCAACAGTAAAAAGAAAGGAAAAGGTAAAAATAAGAAACCTAGAAAACAACAGGAGAATACCAAAACAACGACCTTAGAGAGTGATACCAAACCAAAGAGGAAGGATAAGTATCCTTTTTTTCTGTGTGAAGATTATAATTTAATAAAGCAGTGTCCTCTTCGTGAAGAGATCAATAAGTTTTAGAAAAATAACCCCACACCAGTCATGTTAACTAACCCATTTCCATCCCAGCAGCAAATGATCGACCATATGTCTTCACATGGTCCCTCATCCTCTACTGAAGACATTCGAATGATGTCCGTCGAGACTGTTTCATTGACCACTAGAAGTCATACATATGATAAAACACCTAAGAAGAAAGACGAGGGTACTTCTCTTGAGAAGAATCCTTCTGTCAACCCTTCTCCTCCACCTCCTTCTAATGGTCCTCTCACTATTGAAAAACCTAGTTTTGACACAATCTTGCGTACTCCTAAGAGTACAATCCATAAAAACGTTTTCAATCCTAGTGCTTAGGCTGCCCAGTATTATAATTTCGTTGAAGATCTATCCCAAGCACCTTATGCTATGTCCATGTTGGAAGTACTCCAAAGTTGTCCTGCACAACGAAAGAATTTGTTTTCATCCCTAGGGGATTTCGATCTTGAGAATTCCACCAAGATCACCTTTAATGTGTAGAATTATAAATCGAGGTTATCACATTAACTCTCTTTGAAGATTGCGACGAGAGTGGTGGGTAGGAAATTCCATCGGACCATGTTGGATGAAGGGGTTTCCACCTCGATCTTATCAATGTGTTACTAGAAATCCATTGGCTCTCCTGAGTTGAATAATTCACCAACCACATTAAAATATTTTGATGGACAAGGTTTTCAACCTCATGGTCTCCTACCAGCGTTATCCATCGAGCTAGGGGCAAAGCTATTTCTACCTTGGTAGAAGTGGTCGATGCTCCTTTAGATTACAAATTGTTATTATGAAGGAATTGGTTCTATGCTATGACGACTGTTGCATCATAAGTCTTGTGCACACTCCAATTCCTGCATCAAGGAAAAATTGTGACCATATATCAACTTTCCATGACCAATATTGTTCCAATGTTAGGGTAGTCACCTCCTCCCTATCAATCTATAGGGGTTAGACAATTGAAATATCATTCCCTTGTGGGATTTTTTACATCCAATGTTTCCCTTCCTAATCTGGAAACTTCCATGGTAAACATGATATCATCTATGACCGTGGGCATTTCTAAAGGGAAATAGATTGTTAAAATTCCTTCTCTGAGTCCACATAGAGACTTGTATGATTCCATTCAATCTATTTATGGTGCTTACATAGATGATCATCATTTGGTAGCATCAGATCCTTAACATATTCCCTATTGGATAGATTCCCCTCTCCCGACTTTAGATTATCTCTCATAAAATTCTCGATCGGATGAGTCTATTATAGAGGTTATGAGTTTGGATGAATCCTCATGGGAAGATTTCCAACATCGATCCTTGTTTCTTCCTAATGCCAATTTGTTAGATTTAGATTTTGTTTCTCTGATCAGTTCTGATATGGTCAAGTATCCGGAAACGAATGTTTTATTACAAGGTGTTGATTCTGAAGGGAATTTATGCAACATCACCAAAACGATTCCCCTCGACATATCGGTAAAGCCAGGTGTTGTTAAGCATGTTCACATAAGACAAAATTGTTTGGCAACAGATATTTAATAATACCGATCTCTTTTTAAGGAATATCATGAAGTTTTTTCCTGGACTTATGAATAAATTCCTGAGATTGATCCATCTATTGTATTACATGAGATCAAGACATACATGGTGGCAAAACCTGTTAGGAAAAAACTTCGCTAAGTCCACCCAAGGAAAGATGCAGCCATTAAAGCTGAGGTTGAAAAGATTTTAAAACATGGTTTTATCTACCCTGTGCCTTTAACTGAGTGGGTATCTAATATTGATCATGTCGCCAAGAAATAGGGAACTATTAGGGTTTGTAATTATTTTAGGTATTTTAATAAAGCATGTCCCAAAGACAACTTTCCCATCCCTCACATCGATTAGATCATTGACAACTATCCTGGAAGTGTCATTTTTTATTTCATGAATGGATTTCCCAACTATAATCAGATTGAGATATTTCCTGTCGACAAGCATAAAATGAAATTCATTTTCCCATGGGGAAACTTCGCTTATCCTAAGCTACCTTTTGTCTTGAAGAATGTTGGAGATAATTTCCAATGAGCCATGTCTTACACTTTTCATGATATAAAGTACATGGTGGAGTCATATCTAGATGTCCTACCTGCTCATTCATTGCAGCGAGAAGATCATTCATGGCATCTTAGACATGTCTTCCTTCGATGCCATCATTACAATATTTGGTTGAATCCAAACAACTGTGTCTTTTGTGTTGAGGCTGGTCGTTTACTTGGTTTTGATGTTTCTAAGGATAGGATTCAAATTGATCCCTTGAAAATTGTTGCTATTGTGTCCTTACCACCTCCGACAGACATTACTGATCTCTGAAGTTTGCAAGGGAAGGAAAACTTTCTTTGTCTTTTTGTGTGCAATTTTATAGAGAAAACACATGGCTACATGCATCTCTTGAAAAATACCACTCCCTTTCTTTGGGATGACCACTCTCAAAGAGATTTTGATAATTTAAAATATCCTATAACGCACTCACTTGTGTTGCACCCCCCAAATTATTCAAAATATTTTCTGCTATACATTGTCACCTCCATTACTACCATTGGTATGGTCCTAGTGCAAGAGTATTCAAACAACCAAGAGCATGCGATATATTATCTTAGTAAGAGTCTTCTTGACTCTGAAACCCAATATTCACATGTGGAGAAGCTAGCTTTGGCTATGGTCATTGCTGTTCAACGTTTCCGTCATTACATCCTACTTCGCTCTACTACTGTGCTTGCATATCAAAACCCTATGTACTAAATTCTTACACGTCAAGTAATAGGGGGGAAATATCATTGTTGGATATTTATCCTACAAGAATTTGATCTCAAATATGCCAAGACCACTTCCAAGAAGTCCCTGGTCTTCGCAGATTTGATGTATGACCTTCCCCGTGCTCTCATGGAAACTGAGCCCAATGATTCGTTTCTAGACGAATTCTTGTTCCTAATAAGAATGAATGATCCATGGTATGGATATTTGATCATATATATCCAGGACCAAATATTTCAGCCCCATCTATCCTGTGATGATCGCTAATGAATTCACCACCATGCTAAATACTATCTCATTCTCACTGATACCCTATATCGACATGGTATTGACTCTATTCTTCGACAATGTCTCACTCATGACGAGGCTAAACAATTCATGAATGAATGCCACTCTGGAGCATGTGGTGGTCATATTTCTGGGATGGATACATCTCAAAAAACCCTTTGCGCTGGGTACTTTTATCCTTCCATATTTAAAGATTGTCATGAGGAAGTTAAAAAATTCCCACCCTGTCAACTTTTCTATCCTAAAAAGAGCACCCACCCTACTCCGTTACACCCCATCATTATCGTTGGCCCTTTTTCCAAATGGGGGATTGACTTCATGCATTGTAATCCTACCTCAGCTGGGAGCGTGGTTACATTATTGAAGTTGTGGACTATTTCATGAAATGGGCTGAGGCAATGCCTACATATGCCGAGGATGGTAAGACTGCATCCCTCTTCTTATCTAATCATGTCATCGCTAGGTTTGGAATTCCGTAGGAAATAGTAATTGATTATGGATCCCATTTCCATAATCAGATGATGAAGGAGTTGAGTGCCAAGTTAGGTTTTCATCACGAAAACCGAACCCCTTACTCTCCACAAGCTAATGGCCAGGTTGAATCCATTAACAAGGTCTTGAATACTATGCTTCGTAGGATGGTTGGAGATCATAAATAAAATTTGCATTTAACTCTTTTTTTCTGCACTTTGGGCTTACATAAATTCAGTTAAAACAACGACCGATTTTATGCCTTTTCAATTGGTCTATGGACTGGAAGTTGTCCTTCCTATTAAGTGTGAAATTCCATCACTCAAGCTTGTTGTTGAGCTTCTTCCCAATAATTCTACCAATGAAGAATGTTTTCTTTATCTATTGAGCCTTGATGAGACTTGACGAGATGCCACCTTGGATAACTAGTTGCATAAAAAATAGATCAAGGCTCAATATGATAAATCGGTTCAGTCTCGTGTTTTCAATGAAGGAGATTTGGTTTTGACCTATGATCAGAAACACGATAAACTTGGGAATGGGAAGCTTGAATCCATATGGTACGATCCCTATATCGTGAGTAATTTTTTTATAAAAAGTGGCCTACAAACTTGTTGATTATGATGGGATACCTTTCGGCCAACATCGCAATGGGTAGTACCTAAAAAGGTACTATTCCTAGTATATCTTCCCATCAGTTGTATATATGTATATTTTTTGCTTTTGAGTATGGTTTTTGTTATTTAAATATGGTTTTGAGTTCTTGTCCAAATTTTTCTGATCCCATGTTTTGATTTTTCAGATCATATGTCCTTCTATGGTTTTGCTGATGGTGCTTTTCGTCACACCCTAAATCTTGCTTCAGCTGCTTGGGTGTTGTATTCCCAAGATCATGACTTAGTTACTTCAGGATCGATTAGTATAGGTCCGACCACCAATAATATCGTCAAGTATCACATAGTGATAGGTTTTTTAACTGAAGTTACATCTCGTGACATTGATCATTTGGTAGTTTTTATGGACTCTCAATTAATGGTTTCTCATTTAAACCACGTTTATGCCATTGGAAGCCCGGTGTTTCTTTGATTATTTCGAAGGGTACATTTGTTAGAAAGGTCGTTTGTATATATTACTTATGAACATATTCATAGATATTGTAACACATTTGCATATTCGCTCGCCAATTATATATTAGATTGGTATATTGCTCATTTATGACATTGATAAGTAAAATTGCATGGTCCATTGTAAATAAGTAGTAAAAAGACATAAAACTCATGTAAATAACATTTCATCATTAAAAATAGGTAGACCGCCAACAAATAAGTCTATGTGTTTTTGTGTGTATATAATATATATATAAGTGTTCACAAAAAATATGGTCTCGAGACTTCGACTGAAGCGCGCTGGCTTTCAGAAATACAAAATGGAAAAAATACTGAAGCTAGGTAGATTCGTGTGTGTACATCATGTGGAACCATAGTGGTGCTCATGGTAGCACATGATGGATCTTTCCACTCTACATCACAAGTGTCCAAACTAACTCGATACTCTCATGGTATGCCTCTGATGCCTCCTAGGGAGGTCATCTACTGATATGTCCGACATATCCAGAGTGAGTCAGTCGAGGCTCTGCTCCAACTCTGTCATCTCATCCTCTCTGCAATGTATAAAGAGGGCCCCTAATTACCTTTCTATGGGAGATGAGCCCCCAATTCATGCCAATACCACATCTGCATGAGAAGAATAGGATCATTAACATATATAAAAATCATAAAAAAATAAAATATAAAAAAATGAATGTCTTATTGTTTCACTCACCAATATCGGTAGGTCCAAATACGGATCTCCCCTGAAGTCAGTACAGGAATATGCATATTCTTCTATCATAAGAAGTTGGTCATCTAGCCATCAAAATAATGCGGCCCCATACTTGACCTTGGATCCACCGCCTCTAGGGCGGTCCATAACCTCCGCCCATCTAAGCATGCATGGATCTCTTCTCCTCAACTCAGTGAAGGCCACTTGTGGCCTTAAGTGTGGTACTCTCTCAAAGAAAAATGACACTAGGATAGTGCCATAACCAAATTGTTTCAAATACCCCCACCAACACTTGGTCAGATTCTCCTTAAAAGTAACAAGTAGGGCTTCCGTCCAGTTGAAGGCCATAGGTGTGATTTCCTCCAAGGCATAGAGAATGTGTGCATGGGATTCTTGGTGAGCCCCTTGGCTCCCTGAGATGCACTATATAGTGAACAATATTGTACGAATAGGCAAATCCATAATGGCCTTGACATGTATCTTATTTTCACACATTTGTGTGCCTAGAAAGCAATAGTGATCAATAAGACCCTGTGCGGTGATTTCTCCACCATGAGGACTAGTCAGTGAGATGGGATAAGCCCGTGAGGAAGTATATGTCCTCTACATCCACCATTAGAATGTGATCCCCTACCTCCAACTACTATTTCTTAGGATTCCACATCCTAATAATGTACTCCAGCAGCCTCACTTGTGACCTCATACTAGCCACATTGAATAATTTCAATCGTCTGCATCCATGTAGAGAAGCCATAGTCTGAGCATCATTCCCACCTCTAATGTAATCGATATCATTCTCTCTTTCCTTCCAAATAACCATGTCCGGTGAAGATAGTCCGCCAAAGATTCAAAATGGAGTATTAGAATACAATTACACCCATTGAAAATACTTCTACTTTTTTCTTTTGGCTTTGCAACGTTGCAAGGAAACTTGAGGAACCTCCCTTTCCACATTATGACAGTGTGGTTCCAACACATTTTTCTATAGGACAAAGTGTGGTGCCACCTAGGCACCACCCTTCCTGAAATAGAAAAGAGTGTTACCTGGTCAACGCATTTTATCCTTGGAGAAATGCCAAAAAAACCCTAAAAAATGCATGAAATGAGAAAAGGAATCCATGAAAAGTTTAGGAATGAGATTAGGTTTTACCTGGATCTAATGGTTCTGGAAATGGTTGAATGACGGCTCTGCAATCCTTGCTTGAAATATGCACCCAAAATGGCTCAAAATTTTCTCCAAGTGCTAAAAATACAAATGGTATGTATTTTTTACTATTTACCATGTTTTATTTACTTTTTAGGGTTTTATTTTTATTAAAATTACCCCCTAAATCGTCAATTAAAGGATAGTTTTTTATTTTTAAGAGTCTAATGGTCATTTTGAAGTTTGCAGGGTATGAAAAATTGATTTTTTTGGATATGAATGAGTTAATTTTTGACTTTTTTGTACTCGTACAAAATGGAAAAAGTGCCCAAGCACTATTTTCGAAACTTTGGTCGTGCTCATTAAACCTAGCACTAAATTTCTGAGTCATATTTTACCTTTTTTTCAGGCTCGTTAAACTCCTTTTCATGAAAAAAACCTTAATGGATTCTTCTTTAAGATATTTTTGGACTCCTAAAATGTGAAAAGATCTACGAGTGAACTTGTCTTCTTCACGCTCATAAAAGGACTTGAAGAGTCATCTTTTCGACGGTAATTTAACCCTTTTTTTCGTTCGGATCGACTAAATTATGAAAAATGAATACTCTATTCATTGACTAGAAGAGTTACCTAAGTTATTATTTTATACTTTTTTAGGCCTCGGATACTAAATCATACGAAAAAAAACACTCTGAATTCTTCTCCTGTTTCGTTCAAACTCTCTAAACATGAACGATACCGAGTTTGCTTTCAATGGACTCTTTAAACCAAAAATTGAGAGACCCTCTTTTAAGAATGGACCCCTCCTTTCTCAGGTTCGTAAAACTTGTCAAAATGGATTTATTGCATGATAAGATACAATGAGTGTTTTTTACCCTCTTTTAACTCGTAAAAAAGAAAAAAGGGGCACTCATCAATCATAATGGGGAAAGTAAGGGAAGGGAACCATTTTTCATTTGCAATAATGACAGTTTGTAGTCACCTTCGAACATGGCATTTGTCTGCATTTCATTCAGTCAATTGGGTATTCATCTTGCTTCCAAGTCGATCCACTTTCATGATTCATGTAACTTCTTTGAGTCTTTCAAAGAATGCATCGTCAATCCTCACATTGTGTCCTGGTGTCTGCCTCATCAAGTCAATGCTTCCAAGTCTTCTGTCGTTGTTCCCTATGTTCAAAGGGAAATTGTATTGAGAATTTGCATCTACAGTAAAAAACTACACCTTTGAGTCATCCCTATGGTTACATTATACTCAAATTCCAGAAATTTGTTCCAAGTTTCGTGTCATTGATGTGGGATTCATCATGGCCCTCCTTCGATGAGACTACTCCTCTCGACTTCAAATCATCATCTAGAAATTAGTATTAGAAACAAAGTAGTACCTTCATATCTATATGCATCAATGAAATATCATCTTGTTTTTGACAATAGGTTTACATCATTGACCTTTGATCGAAAGATTCAACCGAATGTTAGACATGAAATCATCTATTCACATTCAGGGGATTTTCAATAGAGTACCTTGGAAATCATCGGGATCAATGGTGATCTCCCTCGCACTTGTTAATGGTTTTAATCATTGAGCGGTAATCAAGTGGTTTCCACCATGTTTGACATCAATACATTTTAATCACATGGACATGATCACACTTTGTTGAAAATGAGGAGAAGGCCCTGGGTATTTTTTAAGCACTCATTTATTTCCCTAGGTTGCGATGGAGCATTTGTATGAGTCCTAGCATGGATCCACATTTGTATGGCCATGGTTGTGCTCAAATTTGCATCTGTATGACATATATATACATTGTATATCTGGTAGCTATGCCCAAGTTTGAGTCTTCTTTGCATGGATCTATGTTGTGTTCTAGTAGCCATGATTTGTTTGTACTTCACATGGATCTGTGTTGTCTTGGTCAGAAGTCATGATTAAATTCATATAAATATGAATGAAAGTGTTGATGTACTATATAATAAGTTGGGTTGTTGAATATCTCTGATCAATGAACTCTTTCCTCGAAGTGATAATTTTTTCTTGCAAAGACTTCACCTATCCTAACCATCTAGCCTCATGCTTTGGGGGGAATTCTGTTACATATATTTCTTGTCATCATCATATAATGAGAACCAAAAACCAGTATTTTCCTTGAATTCCCAAGTTGTGAAGTTGAAAGTGGGCCAAGAGCAGTGATTTCATGTATTTGTCCACCAACACACTTTCCTTGTGGTCAATGTGTGTTACCCCCATGCATAACACCTTTTTTCCTTAAACAAATAGCGGTTTCACCACCGCATGCATTCATACAATGAGTGGTGCAGTTTAGGTAACGATCTATCTCAGTTGACAAAGAGTGGTGCTCAAGTTTTAAAGGTAAAAAAAAGCTCCGAGAGGCTTCTCGAAGCTTGGCTTTGTGGCAGTCTCATCCCTACACTTATGGACCACCTGGATTCTAGATCCATCCTTGTAGGATATACCCTCCACCTCACCCATGAGATTTTGAACCTTCTCTATTCCCCCCATAGCTATAAGTAGTGGCTCACCCCCCATGGGTAAAGAGA
This sequence comes from Pseudotsuga menziesii, assembly GCA_001517045.1. Classification (NCBI taxonomy): domain Eukaryota; kingdom Viridiplantae; phylum Streptophyta; class Pinopsida; order Pinales; family Pinaceae; genus Pseudotsuga; species Pseudotsuga menziesii. The sequence goes on from LPNX010211493.1 coordinate 183,517, forward strand.
GGAATATTATGTTACAATGTCAAAGCTCTGGCCAAATCTAGACAAGGAGAGTGAGCGTTTGTTAGACAAGTCTGAAGTGTTGGAGGAAAGGTTTACTTGAGAAGATACTTCTCAACACTAATAATTTCATTGTAATTTCTCTCTCTTATTCCATTTATGCAATAAAATTTCCTTTCCCATGAATGATATTGTGTATGAATCACTTGTTTCATTGTTGAAATCCTTAGTCATCAGCATAGGATCATAGATAGTCCTTGGTACTTTGATCTTGTATGTGATTTTCTGTGTATTTATTGCAGGTGAATCTGTGGAGATCAAGTACTCCAAAAGCCATCATATCACAGTGTATGAAAGGTAAGAGAATCCATTCTGAGCATCTATTTGATCTTAGGGAAAGTACTTTTAGTTGTTGTGACTCCTTTGTTTTAGGGTCGAGTGTTTCAGACTAGGGAAACAACTTCTATCTACAGAAGGTGAGTATTTCTGGTAACAGGGAGAAATGATGACAACAATGGAGAGTCTAGAGAAGATTGCGGAGGAGTGGAGTCTCCTCATTCTAACTATAGTGAATTTTGGTTTTTATTTCTTCTCAAAAATGGATGAAGTACATATAATCTCAAACATACATAATTTCAAAGAAGGGATATAAGTATGCTCAATATGATATTATCTCATGGATTTTTAGTGATCCTAAGACGGTAAATACTCGATGGTGTTTTCATGTTTCGAGAGTCTGAAAACAAGAAGAAGACTCTAGTGCGGTATCTTTTTCGTACAGTAGTCTCCTAAGTCTAAAAAGGGATAAAAGTGTACAATGGAGAGCTCTCCCAGCTGAAAGGGGCAAAGTGACTTCTTTTCCATAGGTAGTCCAACCATGTTGAAAAAGGTTAAACCTACAGCTATTGGATGACCATTCAAAGAATTTTACAAGCATGAATGAAACCATGTTTGCTTGGTGATATTTTCTTTATGAGAGGGTTGGAAACGAGCTTAGATACAACCCATAAGTGATATTTTTCATAAGTTATGTTCCCAATGTCTCACAAAGCATAAAATGATACAAAGGGAAACGTTCCTAGCTGGAAGGTTCCAGGGTGGCACTTTTCTTTGGATAGTCTGCGTAGTCCAAAAAAGGTGTTAAGTGAGGAAACACATACACCTTTCAAATACTTTAACGAATGTGAAAGGAAGAAAGTGTGCTCGACAATCTTTCCATTCTTTTAGGAGTAAAAAAAGATCTTAACAAAAAATCTGTAATGGTTAGTCAAGCAAGGAGGAAGTGTACGATGTACAAAAACAGGATGATGTTGTGAATCACGGATGGTATAAATATCAACAATAGTGGAACATTGGGGGGGCCTCCTTGCAGGACTACGAATGGTGGTAAAATAAGTCCAAGCATGCAATATGGATGGAGTAGATGGCCCTTGAACATGCCAATACATACAAGGTTTTATTTGAGTGGTGGCATGCAAATCGAGGTGACTCTAGGAAATGGAATAGAAAATCATAGGGAGAGAATGAGATGTGGGTATTATTCGTAGAAAAAGGATAGAAAACCGAACCCATTGGTGAAAATGATGTAAAAAATGGACGCCATATGACTATGTGGTGCACAGAAGAAAGAGGTGACCAAATGGAGGCCTATAAACAGGTGGGACCAGGTGACACATGTCATTTGCATTGTGCAGTGTTGAATAGGAGTGGAGGGAACCATAGCACAACTGTTGATTTATTCCAATTGGACCACTAGTTTTCTGATTTGTGAGTTACAATTAAGGGATATCACCAAGCCGATTAATTTCAGTGGTTTAGTTTTGGTTTTTTCTCATTCTGGAGGCCTTAGTTGAGACCAAAGGGTTCACGAGGTTGGGTTGAACTTTTTAAGGGAAAAGGCACGACCCAGGTCGCACCTATTGGGAAGAAACACGTGACCCGATCACACCTATCATGGAGACAAGAGCCACCTGAGTCACACCTATTTAAGAGATAGGAGCGACCCAGGTCACACCTATTTAGGAGATAGACGTGACCTAGGTCACACCTGTCAAGTGTTTTTGCGTGAATTGGGTCACACAAAAAAGTCTGACAGGCGCGACATAGCACATAATGGAAAATTCTATGAAACTGAGTCTGGAAAGGAATTTTTGGATGTGTAGGATGCCTCAATTCAGGTGTTGAGAGCAAGACATTAGGGACCTCAGAGATGAGGTAGAGGGTGATGGAGCAATGTAGGATACGCTTACCTGGTGTGGGAAGCTAAAGTTCTTCTAGATCCCCCTAATGCGTTTAGTAAAGATGTTGTTGAGAAAGCTAGTGAGTTTTTGGGATAGAGACTTAGAGTGCTTCATCATACAGGGTGAGCGACTAGAGAACACCCTCCGAGACGTGTAATTTTTGACTTGCCTCCCACTACTGGGTGTGATCAGCGATATCTCATTGACGCTCTCGAGGGGGGTGTTGATGGATGACCTATGCACCAAGCATTGATATGCCTTAGTGTATGTGCATATGTCGTACATATTGGTGTGCGACATCCAGAGTAGAGACTTGGGAAGTGGAAGTGATGGTGATGCAGATATTGGGATCAAAAGCTCTGCACATGATCTCAAATGACCAACTACTGATGGTTGAGACTATCCTGAGGGGAACCTACTATGGGTGGGACCAAATGTACTTAACACCAGTTCAACATGGGTTGAACCAGGATAGTTTGGTGGATGAGGATTTCTATTTCCCCTCATTTTTGTGCCCATTCTTCTTTGAGCGACTACCAACAATGAGACCACATTTGAAAGTGCACAACGGGGGACTTGCGAGTCGCGCATGAGGTGATGGGGCAAGATGATGATTAGGGAGGGGGACAACCTTATGGGGAATTTATTCAACTAGTATTTTCTTCTTTCATAGTGGCACCATCTTTCTATCATCATAGAGCACTATCCATACGTAGGGATGGACTACCAAGGAGATCCAGAGATGCCTCGACCTCCAATACAAGTCTGCGGATTTGATGGTATGTATACATGACTCTATGGGGTCTCAGTCATATACAGTTTACTAGAATAGAGGTAGCTAGATCATACATATGATAGATACTAATCACATATTATGTGCATGTGCAGACGTGGGACCACACCCTCCAATGGGGTACCAGCCGATCAGGGGCTGGGTGGAGAGGTTAGATCCACCCGTTCAAGGGAAGAGGAAGAAACAGAGTGCTACATTGGACTCATTGCTACTAGATGTGGGGCAATTATTGGAGGGGGTAACTGACGATCGGTGGCAGTACCTAGACGACGATCCGATCGTCATGTACTACAGAGCTCCTCTGGAGTGGATCTCTCTGATGAGAAGGATTGCGGTTGATACTTGTTAGGATTATTAATCCTCCCTTGTCTAATTTGGTCATATGTCTAAATTAGAAGTCATGTCTAAATCAGGAGTCCACCCAGTCTATTTTTAGTCACTAGCACCATTGGGTCCACTTGGCCTAATTGGGGCACATATTCCAATTACTAAGTGTGGGGAACACTAATTGAGGCCTAGTGCCACTGATTGCACTTGCATGCATCAGTTTAATAGCCTCCTAGATCAATTCCTACAATTTAGGAGCCACTGGGAGTGCCGATACCAACCGTCATCGGTTGAGTTCAGTTAGTGACTAGTCAAGCTGAGTTAGGAGTTAGTTACATTCAATTCTAGTCCTCTACATTCAGTTAGCACTAGGTTTGCATGGCTACATGAAGGAGAGTCGCATTTATCACCTACCATAGTTAGTTAGCCTTAGTCAACACTGAATTAGACACTTGATTTGTGTTTTAGAACTCCGTTGAACTCCGATAATGGTTTAGACAAGGTCAGTTAACTATTGAGTCCTCCGATAATGATTTAGACAAGGTCTTAGTTACCTACAGTCAAGTAACGTCTAATCAATTCGAATTTCCTCATGTGTATTTGAATTGCATGTGGTTATTTAATCCATTGTACTTCATTGTAATTATTATCTAATTACTTTTTGATTAATGAAAGCATTCACAGTTGCAAGCCGTTTTTGCACTGCTTCATTCTTCAATTGCTGAGTAAATTGTGTGATCTATCTTGTCAATTGTGTGTTTGTCCACAGATCTATGTGCTCAATTTAATATCGTATCAAAGCGTTGGTGGAGAAGGCACTTCTCCTCCTCAGATATCCTACTTGATCATTTTTTTAGCAAAATTGATCCTTCCAGCTCTGCACCAGAAGCAGAAGGTTTACCACTTAATACCCCAAGTTAAGGAATTGTTGATCAAGCTTGCTTGATCAATTATGTTGGGTGTGATGAAAACCTAAAATGTGCAGGCTGTCCAACCTGAGTTTGTACTTTTTTGTAATCGCAGGTACAACTTCGAATGGATTCATCAATTCCTCTTCTCACCCCATTCACAAGCTATTTAGAATGGAAGATGAAGATGATTACATCTCTGAAGAGACAAGATCTCTATGAGGTGTATATTGGACTTGGTGAAGAGTCCTATGAGAGTGAGAATGATTGATTGAATGCATGTGATGGATATTTTGGAACAAAATCACTTGCTCTTTCTCCTAGCTTGTGCTACCTCAGTAGATCTATTGAAGACCCAAAGGAAATCTGGACAAGATTGGACAAAACCTTTGGAAAGATTGATGAGGATCATAATAGCACTTTGGAGAGCACATCCATCACCATAAAAGTTCCTGATCCAAAATTTTTGGCCTCTACTCTCTCTGCTAAAGTTGTTCAAGATGAAAAAGAAGCAAAGTCCTCCTCTGATTTTCCTTTGAATTTTGTGCAAAATTTTCCAGTAATTGCTTCCGAAAGTGAAGAGAAATTTGATTTTTCTCCCTCTAATGTTGCTGTTGGTGTGAAAATATGTAATAACTTGGATATTTTGGAAGAAATATCAGATCACTAGAGTGATCCATTCGCTTCCCATGATCTATCTTCTAGCAAATTCCTGCAGGATTCCATGCACCAAAATTCAGAATTTTGAAGAAGAATAAAACTGTGCATCTACCGTCTCGGTGGACCATCCTCTTGGATATGATATGAACCTTATTGGATATGATATGATATTATTTATATCTGATATGATATTTCTTGGTTCAATATTTCAGGTTCATAAGCTTTCAGTATTGCTTGTAGCTGTTCTCGTTAATTTTGTGAAGAAATAAGTACCGCAAGTCTCCTTCGAAACTACTGCCGGGGATTTGATTTCATTTCACAGTTTTGGATATGTTGTGAACCGATTTAGATCTGATTTAATTTCTGATCTGATATTATTTGGTTCAAATTTTGAATTCCAAGAGCTTTCATTCATGCTTGTAGATGCTCTCACCAATTCCGGTGTGAAAAATCAAGTACCACAATTCTTCCTCAAAATTGTTGTTGGGGATTTGGTGTTAGTTTCCTCTTATGAGGTTGATGATATTTTATTTTTTGATTCATTAGATATTTCAGAATATATATCAGACTATGGAGCTCAATCATTTTCTCTCAACAGTCCTAGAGCTTCTCTACCTTTGGTCACATGCTCAACTCCTCACGGAACTAGTAAAGAGGAAGATTTTCTGCATCCGCCTGGACACTTTCTCCTAACACTTGTGGCTGTTTTTACCAATAATGGTTTGATGTTCATGGCTGCAACATATAATTTTCTTGATTTTTCCTCACATGGTTTGAATCCTTAAGAACATTTTCTCACTTATCAATTGATTTCAGTTCCTCTACATGGGTCCAGTCTTCATCCGGTAGCCATCTATATTTCTGATTTAGTTGAGAATATCATTCTTCTTCCAAAGAGGAATATTAATCCAAACATAATGATGGAGAGGTTCACATGCTAGGCCCTAGGATAACTATGCACAAACGAACTAGATTGATCCTGATTCTTCCTGCTTAATTAGAAGGGGGGATTTTTTCCCATGTGGTTTTCCCCCCAGCTCCTTGTATTGAGCAGTTCATTTACTTTACTTGATGTAATGGATGACCTATGGTCTTAGTTACCAGGGCACACATATTTTTCAAGTTATCATTCAGGGGGGGTGTTAGGATTATTAATCCTCCCTTTTCCAATTTTGTCATATGTCTAATTTAGAAGTCATGACTAAATCGGGAGTCCATCCAGTCTATTTTTAGTCACTAGCACCATTGGGCCCACTTGGCCTAATTGGGGTACATATTCAGTTACTAAGTGTGGGGAACACTAATTGAGGCCTACTACCACTAATTACACTTGCATGCATCAGTTTAGGAGCCTCCTAGATCAATCCGTACATTTTAGGAGCCACTGGGACTGCTGATACCAACCTTCATCACTGGATTTCAGCTAGTGACTAGCCAAGTTGAGTTAGGATTCATCTACATTTAGTTCTAGTCCTCTACATTCAGTTAGCGCTAGGTTTGTGTGGCTGCATGTAAGAGAGGCACATTTCTCACCTACCACAGTCAGTTAGCCTTAGTCAACACTATATTAGACACTTGAGTTGTGTTTTAGAACTCCATTGAACTCCGGTAATGGTTTAGACAAGGTCAATTAACTATTGAGTCCTCCAATAATGATTTAGACAAGGTATTAGTTACCTACAGTCAAGTAGAGTCTAATCAATTCAAATTTCCTCACGTGGATTCGAATTGCATGTGGATATTTAAGCCATTGTACTTCATTGTAATTATTATCTAATTACTTTTTGATTAATGAAAGCATTCACAGGTGCAAGCCATTTTTGCACTATTTCATTCTTCAATTGCTGAGTAAATTGTGTGATCTATCTTGTGAGTTGTGTGTTTGTCCATAGATCTATGTGATCAATTTGAAATACTGAGTATGTCAAAGTGGCGATCCATAATGACATTCCAATGGAGGAGGACATAGAGTCAGAGGAGGATGGCTCGGACTAACAGCTTGTGATGTTGCCCCCAATGCGTTGGAGCATGGGGATTTTTGTATGATATGTATGATAAGAAGAGAATTCATTTGGAGCTTATCATTGTGTACTGAACATTATGATATGATATGAATGTGCATGGATGCACATTGTTGTATTTTAATGGTTTTTTATGAGTCTCTTGTTAACGATTATGAGTATTCCTATATGATGTATATGACATATGTATGCATGACTATATGATGATGCATGATGTAGTTTGTTTCCTATATGTGATGATTGATGTGACACTCTATAATTTCATTATCCATTTTGTATGCTACACTATCAAGACTTCTTGGAACATGCATGAATTAAATGGATTCGAAATGTCTAACTAAGTGTCTAGTGCATAGGAAATTTCCAAAGAGGAAGGGATTGCGTACTCGATAACAGTTATTTAACTGGGTGACAAGCAGCTGGGATTCTAGGAAGACATCAAGGAAATGAATACCAAAGGGAAGGGAGACATTCAGGAGACCAGTGACACCATCATAGTTATCCTGGTTGTTGGCGGCAACACCAAATCAAATTTCAACGATATGGATCAACTCATGTGATAGGGAGTAAATGACTCACATAACTGAGGTGACATTAGGAGATCATCTAATTACACCTTCAACCAAAGAAACAAACTATGAGAATCATGGTAAAAATGATGTAAAACAAGAAATAAAAACTATGATATAAGGGTATGCATGGTGGAATACTTTAGGAGTATAATTTCTTGAGGTAGAGCCCATTGCAGGGATTCTTCAAGAGGAGATCGTCGGAATAAAAAATGAGATATGCCCCCTTGTCAAGACATAGATGGATGAAATAAGGACCATACCATATGGATTTGAACTTCCCTTTTCTAGTAATATCAAGGTCTTCATCATAGATGAGGAAAAGGTCCCCCTCGCTAAAGGTGTGTTGGTGGACAAGGGATCCAGAGTGGGAACTCAACCAGGTCTTAGCCGCTTCAATCAATTGGAGATCAGCATGACGGTCCTCATCAGTTTGTTCAAGCATAAGTAGGCATTTTTATAATGGTGAAGTATCAGGTAGAAGTTCGACGGCAAGGCAGAGTGATGAAATGTGGAATTCAATGGGAAGAACCAATTCCACACCATGGACTAAGTGCAATGGGGTAAAATCGGTGGCAATTTTAAGGATCTTGTCATGGTCATGAAAGTGGTTCCTAGATAGATCAGGTTGATTTTCCATGGTCGAGGAGGGGGAAGGACGACTAGAGGTGGAGATCATATAGTGTTAGATTTTTATCATTTAAGCAATATGATCTTAGGATCTTATCTGAGAGAATAACATTCACAGCAATAAACACAAGAGACAAGAGACAAAAAGAATTTTCCTCGGGGAAACCATAAAGGATAAAACCCCGCAAATTCCTCAGAGATAGAATGAGAACCAATGGCAATAGTAAAACCCAAAAAAATAAATATGATCTCCAATAGCTTGTTCTCTCTCTCTCTCTCGCTTGAGACAACTTCGCCTCTCTCACTCATGTGCCCTAGTGAGTGAGTGTGTGTGTGTAATAAATAGAGATTCTCACTCTCTATTTATATTCTTTCATTCACTTAATGTCCACTTCAACATGTCAACCCACTTAACACTTACTTAGTAGGGTCGACATCTCTAGGAGAGTCTAATAAACCTACTGCCCCACAACTATGGGGAATTTTCCCTCTGATCAACAAGGAGGGTTAACCTTGACACAATTGTGGGGACTATTGCCCCGACTTACAATGGAGGGTTAACCTCAATGACTTTACATGACTTGTTTACTTATTGAATCTCCCGATTGGAACATCGAGGCATGACATGACTCAATTACATTATAGATACTTCCTGGAATAAACATTGGGATACAATACATAAGATATGCAAGTGAATACATTCCAAAGTTACAAATACATCAACACTCCCTCTTAACTAGGAAGGTATTCTCTCGACACAATTTATCAGCACAAGTATTCTTCTCTGTATCATCTAGATCATCATCAAGTCATCTTTATCTTCAATTCATCTTCATCTTCAAGTCATCACTGGATCTCGATCATCACTGGATCATCATCATTGGATCATCGTCGAAACTAGATCATAATTGAATCATCATCAAAACTAGATCATCACTGTATCATCATCAAAGCTAGATCATCACTGGATCATCATTATCATCAATGCTTCTACTATCTCAATCAAATAGTGCTATTTCTTCATTCTTCTCATCACAAGAAGTTCTACAGATCCAACCCTTTTTCATGTTGGCTATAGGCCTAGTCCCCATGTAGTTCTTCATCTTATTCAATGCTTATATCTGACCATGGTTGGAAACACATCACAACTATGTCAGAAAATCCCGCCCAACACTCACATATAACCATGGTCAGAAACTCATCGCAAACCATGTCAGAAGGGTTCAACACTCATATCTGACCATGGTAGGAAACTCACCGCACACCATGTTAGAAAGGATCTACACTTACATCTAACCATGATAGGAAAATCATCACACATCATGTCAGAAAGGATTTGTACTTACATATGACCATGATAGGAAACGTGTAGGAAACTCATTCACACATCATGTCCGAAAGGCTCTGCACTTACATCTGACCATGATAGGAAACTCATTCACAGATCATGTCAAAAAGGATCTGCACTTACATCTAACCATGATAGGAAACTCATTCACACATCATGTCAGAAAGGCTCTGCACTTACATCTGGCCATGATAGGAAACTCATTCACACATCATGTCAGAAAGGCTCTGCACTTACATCTGACCATGATAGGAAAATCATTCACACATCATGTCAGAAAGGCTCTTCACTTACATCTGACCATGATAGGAAACTCATTCACACATCATGTCAGAAAGGCTCTACACTTACATCTGACCATGATAGGAAACTCATTCACACATCATGTTAGAAAGGCTCTCAACCCCAGGATGAGTGTCAGTCCTAGACTAAACAATTTCCTGGTAACTAACCAGGTGCCTCCATTCTCCCAGAGAATGGAATTCAATGCTTATATCTGATCATGTGAGAACACATCTCACAGTCACCTCAGAATGGATCAGCACTCACATTTGACCATGGAAGGAACCAATCCTCTCACCATGACAAAATGGCTCAGCCATTACATATGAACATGAAAGAAACCAATCCTCTCACCATGTCAGAATGGCTCATAGACTCATCACTTCCCCTTTGAGGGAACCTCGATCTGGAGAACACCAAGCTTCTCCCTGAAGTATTCAAACATCACTCTATCCAATGGCTTAGTCAACACATCAGCTACCTGTTCATCTGTTGCAACATACTGAAGCTTCACTATTCCTCTCTGCACCATATCCCTGATATAGTGATATTTTATCTCGATATTCTTTGACTTGCCATGGAACACCAGGTTCTTAGACAACTTCAAACAACTTTGGTTGTTTCAATATATACAAGTAGCATCAAAATGGAGATCAAATAAATTAGACAGTAGCTTCCTCAGCCATACTGCCTCACAACTAGCTGAACAAGATGTGACATACTCTTGCTTCAGCTATACTTAGTGCCACACAAGACTGTTTCCTGCTAAACCAAGAGATCACACCCGATCCCATACTGAAGCAGCACCCCAAAGTGCTCTTCCTATCAATGGCACTGCCTACCCAATCTGAATCCACATAACCTTCTAGGTTAATCTTCTGATTCGTCTCATACTTTATCCATAATCAACTATACCGTTCAGGTACCTCATTGCATGCTTTGCAACCATCAGATGAACATGTCTCAATGTCTTCATAGCAAAGAAAATATCTGGTCTCATATTCATTAGGTACATCAAGGAACAAATCATCTGACGATACATCGTGGGATCAACCGAATCTGATGAAGCATCACTCAATAGCTTCAAGTTCAATGCCATAGGTGTGGTCATGCCCTTGCCGTCCATCATCCCTTGTCCCAGGGATATTCCAACTGCATTCTGCCACACCTCCATGCCTAGAAAGTAGTGCATCATATCCAAGTCCTTCATCTCAAACTCGGTAGCAAGTCTCCTTCTTGCAACTTTAACGAGTTCCTCTTTTCTATCAGGAACAAGTCATCGACAGATAACAGGAGCATCACTGGTCTTCCACCTTCAAACTTGAAGAAATGTTTGGAATTCGCTTTACTCTCAGTAAATCCTAGATTCATCAGTAGTCTATCCATCCTGTCGTACCATGTCAAACCTCAGGATCTTCTGTAGTCACTCCCTCTGAAGCGAAGCATCATTCTCCCTTTGTCTTTCGTACTCTATGCATTGAAACATTATGTACTAGAGTGACAAGTAGCTTCCTCTGCTACTAATATTCTATGTGTCCATCTAGGGTCACTGGATACCAAAATCCTCTATCTTGAACCTTTTCAAAATTTCTTGTCACACCCATCTGTGAGCTTGTCATCCTCTATAGGCTTTCATCTTCAACCTTGTAGAAAAGGTTAAGATCTTCATCCAGCTCATTATGTATGTGTTATCCCATGGGTGTCTTCTGAGCTCGTACAAGGTCTTGTTTAATTTGCACACATGAGTCTGCTTTCCATGTGCCTCAACTCCCACTGGATGCAAATGTGTCTTCATAGTCTATGCCTTCTTCATAGCTGGAAGACTCTGCATCAATGGTGTTGCTCAACAGTGTCATATAACTGCACTGTGTCTGAGGCCTCTTGAATTCTTTGAAAGTATCATCATATTCTTCTTTATCTGTCGTCAGTTGTTCTTCGGAACAAGTCTCATCCTTCTTTTCTTATAGGTGATTATGTACGCGATCTTTCCTACAAGTCAAATGCATTTGTATGGTTAGAAACATTTCATAAGGCATATTCATAATGGAAAATTCTTATGCATAAATATATGATCATGCAACTATTCTAGCCAACACAACATTCATCCATATCTCATGGAAACTTTCTAGATGCCTTCCATCTCTACCAGGACAACATTGATATTGTGCACTAATCCAATATGTCAGCAAAGAGGTTTCATTCCAGCTAAGTAGCAACGGAGAGTTGTATAGCACCATGAGCTACTTACCCATCACATCCATATTAGTAGTATACTGTCTTTAATGCAAACATTCTATCATCCATAATACCTCAACTTAATATTAACAAATGCATAACTAAAACAATATCATGAAATGACAATTGAATACTTATCTTTATTTGTTTCATGGGTAGACTCCTTGAGCCTTCAACTTCATCATCTTCTTCATTCATAATAGCATCGTTTCTTATCCAAATACTAAGATGGATAAGAGGTTCTTCAATAGTTTATTTCTTCATATTCCTCATCGCTTTAGGGATCTTCTTTGGATGGTGAGAGCTTGATCTTCAGCTACTCCCATCTTATTTTCTCTTATTATGAGTTGAGCTTCTTCTTGTGTGTGCTCTTCCTAGAGTCTGCGGAAAGTAATCACTTTCTTCTGGCACACATTCCTTGCATGAATGAATCCCATTATCCTAGGAGGCCATTCAAGGTGGCTGTTGTAAGGGATTATGCACCTAATATCGTAGTTCGGGGGTTACCAACATACTCAAACACTTGCATACAATTGACTTTTAAAGTGTAGAATAGGAAATAAGAGGGTTAGAAGAAATTACTTGTTAAACGACGTTCGATCCTCGCTAGTCCTCTTCCAATCTGCTCCACTTCCAAAGTCTTCAAGGTTCACTCCTCTTTCACCTATTCAGAGAAAATCTTCCAGACATAGAATGGTTCATATATATATATTAGCAGGTTAGATAAATCAGATATGAAATACTGAAGCATAAACAATTATCAAACCAAGATATATGAGACATATGTGGAAGAAGTAATCTCTTTATTATCAATAATGAGAAAGTTCAGAGTACAACCAAACGTCTGAGACAAGGACTCCTCTGTCACCAAAGGATTCTAAGTTTCACTTCTCCAAAGACTTCTGTAAACAATCCACTAGCATAAATTTGCTCCAAAAGTGTAAGTCCCTACAACCCTCCCCAAGGCCTGTATTTATATGGGTGAAATAAGGCAGTTCTCGAAGGTTGGGGAAGTTGTAGCAGTTAGGGAGATTAAGTAAACTAACTTAACTAAACTCCCATTAGCGCGTGATTTTATATTTTCATGTTAAGATGCACATTCGCGGGTCTGTAGTAGAGCAACCCACGAATACAAGGATTCGCAACTTGCTGTGAAGTATACTCGCGAATGATGCGCGAGTTGTCAATAAGGAGAGTCACGAATACATCCCAACATGGCTAAATGGCAAAGTAACTAGTTGGGTGAAGGTAGAATGTATTTCATCATAAGCCAAGCTATAGTGAAAATAGGCAAACCTCAATCCATAAGTGTCCTTTTGTGTGTCGACATGAGGGATATCAGGACTCAGACGGAGAGGTGCCATTCAGGTGTATAACAGATGCCCCCTAATGTGTGAGGTCAGAGGGGAACGATGGCCGAAATACATTATAATCTTTAACTCTGGAGAAACTCAGAAATCCAATGGAGCAGAGAGAGTACCTGAAACAAATACATAATAATGTCATATACAAAGTTACATCTGAGGATGCTATGTTCAATTTACTAGAACACTAGCTCCTTTACAATATTTGATTACATCATATGATACGGGTAGAAACCACGTATATTACAAAGGTGGATTGAAGCCACAATACAATAATGATGAGTCTTCAAAGATCTGGGAGCTAGATATCAGAATAGAACATGGTCTTGCGCAACTTAGCCCAGAATGAGGGACTAAGGTCTTCATAAATGATCCCAAAGAACCAGTACAATCCAAGCCATGCGAATAAGGGTAAGCTGAAGTCAAACATGGAGAGGATTCAACAGTTTGTCAATCAATAGGTGATAATTGACAACTGAAGCAAAGGATTTCACCAATGATAAAAGTGAATCTAGAGGTACTATCATCAAAACTCTAGGTCTTCGTCATCAGGAGGTGTTGAAACGGAACCATACTATGATAAGGAAGGCAATAGATCCTCCAACGGATCACAAGAGTGACTAGGAACTGGGCAAAAGAAGGGAGATACAAGTAAATGGATAACATATATAACAGTGATGGAATCAAGTGATAAGTCAGACATTAGGTATAATCCTTGAATAGTGAGCATGACACAGAGATGACCCAAGGCAGCATACAACAGATAGATAGAACAACTAGACTTATCTGTCATGTAGGAGACATGATCAGATTCCCCAGGTATAATGGACAAGAGGAGGAGTCAAAACCCAAAGTGATAGTTGAACACAAGTGTATACTGAAACATGGATATCGGAAAGCAAAGAGTGCTATGTTCAAGGATGACATGCTTCCATTACTGAAAACAAGAGAAAACTTCTTCCTTACCTTCCTTGTTAAGTTTTAACGAGTCCAGGAAAGTAAACTCGGTTCCCTCTTCATTTTTTAACAAGCTTGAAGAGACCGAAAAATAATGCTTGATACACTGATCTATGGATTTAATGAGCTCGAACTAGTACATGCTCATGCAATATTTTCACAGTTTAGAGAGTCTGAAAATACCAAAGAAGACTCCAGGGGGGTCCTTTTTCGTCCAATTTAGTCTCCTGAGGCCGAAAAAGTATAAAACAAACCACAGAAGAACTCTCTTAACTTCCGAAGAAGAAAAGGTGAACCTTTTTCGTACTTAGTCGGGAAGGTCTGAAAAAAGGTTAAATTACCACCTACCCAACGCTCCTTCCAAAACAACATAAAATAGCTTGAGTTTTACGAGTGTGAAGGAAAGCAAGATCACTCGGAAAGATCCATTTGGTTACGAGAAATTGGGCTTACAACAATAAACTTGTTGCTTTGTTCTTTAGTGTTTAACGAGCATGACAAACACACAAAGTACACTTGGAATCTTTTTCATGTTTGGGTCCAGAGCATGAAAAAAAGAAAACTAAGCTCAAACCGGGTGTTCCTTTTCCGTAAGTTTAGGCCCCCAGGTCCGGAAAAGTGATAAACCTATACCTGAGAATACTCTTCTCAATTCTGAAGAAAAGAGAGTGATCCTTTCTTGCATTATTCCGCATGGTCCGAGAAAGAGATAAACTACCACCAATGTGGATGCCCGTTCACATATTCTTAACGAGCTTGAACGGACGAGATAACTCGGCAGTAAAGTCTGTTTTGAAGGAGTCAGACCTGGGCCTAAAGAAACTCCATAAGGTGGGGAGTCCTATAAAGGGATAGCTTGTAAAAAGAGATTCATAAGAAACTCTATTTGGCGTGAAAAATAGCTATGAGGAAACCCCTGGGCCTGAAACAGCGATGGAAATGAGTACCAAAGGATGGAAATGGCATATAAGGATGATACTCATGAAAAGGGATCCTAGCCACGGAAGAACAATGGTAGAGACAAGGGACTAATGGCTTAAAATACCATAGTCTGTGGCAAAAATGTTGATTACTAAGGTCAAAGTGGAGTTATAAAATGCCAACATGTGTTGGAAAGAGCAAAAACCACCCTATAGAATCATCAACACTTTGTAAAAGTTGGTAAACCTATTCCAAGGCACAAAGAAGGTGATATTAATCAATTGTCATTTCAAACTATATAAAAAGACCCACTTTACGAAATTATATTTCTATAAATAGTTTGAAAATCAAAACATTTCATACCATTTGCACTTTTTGAACCAAAAAAGGAAATTTTACCCTCTATCTTTGATTGATCGTTGTGGACAATTGGACCGTCGGATTCAGAAACCGTCAGCTGCAGGTAAATCTACACCCTTAGCTCTTTAATTTGATCCAAACAAATTTTCAATTTAGTGGTTGATTTAGTATTTTTCATCAACCTAAAATGTGGCAAAATGTATTCCCGGGTTGCTAAGCGTAATAGTCGCGAATACGAGTTCCATTCGTGAGTTGCTGAATAGGAAATTCACGAGTGGCTCGCGACTTGTCCCAATGGACAGTCGCGAATGCTGCGTGATAGGTTAAATGCTTTAAAAATAGTCAAAATTTTTAAAATTTTACTATGGAATACTGAATCAAATTGTATATTTTTGTCAGGAAAATCATGGTGCTGGAGTGGAGAGAGAGGGAACATGAAGCTATGGATCAAGCGGCTCTCCAAATCCCGCCTACTATCCAAGCATTGAGGAATAGTGGGCTTCTCAAGTTCTTTTGCACATCACCCATGCAGGCCAATGTCCACATATTAGAGTTCTTAGTCCATTACTGGGACCATGACATGGGGATGTTCAACATCCAAGGTGAGACTTTGGAGCTTACCGCACAAGACATTTACTTCATAACCGGGTTGTCACATCGGGGAGCACCAGTGAACCTGGAAGGCATTGGTAGGGGTGGAGACCCTTTGAGTGTCCAGAACTATGTCGATGTATTCTGCAGGCCTGGTACTCAAAAGAAAGGCAACAGCGTTCTCATTGCAGATATTCAAGATCTTACACTACAGGTATTGGCCAGTACTATAGTGAGACTTTCAGGGTCAACAAGACTACACATGGCCACCAGGACTCAGATGAGAGTGGTGGTGGACAGCTTTAGAGGTACTCTCTTCGATTGGTGTACAGAAATTTCCCCCATCATGAAGAGGCAATTATCCGATTGTAGGAGGAGAAGACAGAAGAACTTTGGCTATGCGAGTAGTTTGGTAGCGTTCTTCTTTGAGAGAGTGCCAGCTATGAGCCCGGCTATACCATTACAGGTCCGTCATCCACAGCAGCCGAGACTGAGCCGATGGGGAGATATCTTCCTCTGTCAAGGAGGAGGAGATGTAGTACATAGCATGTATGATGATGATTTCTATACATGGTGGGAACGGCAGGTGCCGGCGTTGGAGCAGTTTCCATACGTCGAGTTAGATTTTCGAGGTGATCCCGACCTAGTCCTCCCTCCAGGAGGAGCATGGGGAGAGATGGGTAAGTCAATTTTTTATTTTTTATCATTATCAAATTTTTATGGATTTTCAAATGATAGGATATATACATATGCACAAGTATAAATCCTATTTATGTGTAAAAATGCAGATATTGGACCAGTCCGCCCTGAAGGGCACCCACGTACCTTCGTACATCCTGTTGCAGGGGGAGACCCAGGATTGATCAGAGTACTCGATACGAAGCTAGGCAGGCTGACTGAGCAAGTACCTACTATACAGATAGAGCATCTCCTTGTAGCTATGCAGGAGTCAGTAGTTGGGGTTCCACCGTCCTGGCTACATCTTTTCAGACGAGTAGCTAGAGCAGTATGTGTATACAGGGATGTAGTGGAGGCTACCGAAGCCGAGGAGGCTGACGAAGCCAGGGGGCATAGAGATCATGGGGACCAAGGAGGTCCTAGTGGCCATGGCGGGCAGGCTTAGTTTTAGAGCATTTTGATGGATGATGATCCACTTTTTTGTATATTTTGTACATGATGGGATCTATGGATCAGACTTGACTTATCTATGACAGATATTTACATATATATATATATATATATATATATATATATATATATATATA